>VXAA01002963.1:288825-467155 GCA_013399115.1 Anseranas semipalmata | reverse complement strand
AAAAAAAAAAAAAAATCCCTGAATTTGTAAAACCACTCAAGAAAGCTAAACAGAATTCACATGAGCTATAGGAGCAAAGACTGTCTGAAACAAAGCAATACATCTGTGGAGTTTGAAGGCATCATTTACAGAATCCAACTATGTTTCAGGTTTTCAATGCTCTCCTGTTTCTTCTGAGCAGATTTTTCCATAGGGATGAATTTAGGTTATGATAGCTAGACACTGAAGCCTAAAAATATTTGCCATATCATTTAGCTTTCTGTAGCCTGGATGCAGCAGCGTTAATGCTCCTGATCTGGCATGAGTGCTTAATAATGGAAGAGAACAGAATTAAATACAGTTGTGTGTGCTCCGCCCTTGAACCTATGGCTGTGAAAATATGTTCACTTTTGCTCTGTATAAATGATGTGCTATGTACATTTTCTTAGTGAAAGACAAGATTTTAAATAATTTCAGATTATTTTTGCTTAGAAGAAAAGTATATTTGTCTTTGAAAATGGAAGGCATCTGCCTTTGACAGAAACTGCAGCACGGAAAGCCTCAGCAGCTGACGCACCGACCTGCAGCCCTCAGCCGCAGATGCAAAAATCCCTGTTTTAAGGCTTCTCTGTGAGTGATTGTGCCTCACACCTGGCCAAAACACCCCTCAGGGCTGCCAGCACCAACTCTTTTGGACAGAATAGCGGACTGTCCCCCAAACCCAAAGGTGCCCCTGGGCTGGCAGGCTGCAGGCAGCAGTCCAGAGCCACTGGGGTGGTGGAGCCCCCTGGTCCCAGGGCACCAGTGGTGGGAAAAGTGGGGTCCAGGTGGGATGTTCCTGGGCATCTGCCTGCTCCTGCAGATCTTGCTTGGCTCCCTCCTAGCAGGAAATCTGCTTGGGCAAGGTCTTTCTGGAGTTTGCAGTCTGCCATCCCACGATGACAATTTAGATGGAGCAGAAAATTAGTCTGAAACCAATTTATCGCTGAAAAATTCTATTAAAGCAAAACAAAACAAAATTGTTAGTGGGCAAATTAGTTTAGTTACAATGGCCTGCAGGTACTGCAGAGCCAAGAGGCTTGTGGCTCGGGTTGGGATGGATTTCTCCCAGCTGGAGATGTTGCCACAACAATGAGAAGCAAATCATAGGTCATGTTGTGTAAAGCAAAACTTCCATCCCTGTTGGAAGAGCTCAGCACAGAGCACAGGCAACATGCTGGGCCAGAACGGCAGCCTGTCATACAGTGGTTTGGGAACTTATACCGAGCTGTATGAAGGCATTTGCAAGATGCTGGTGGGGACAACCAACAGAGGATTCATTTCTGGAAATGTTCAGGAAAAACAATTAATCTCTGAGCATGTATCAGTACAACTGGAGAAAACCCACCTCCCATCTCTTGAGAGGGTATCTTCCTATGGCTAGTAGCCATAAAGAAGGTCCATGACGTTTGCATGCCAGCTGTTAGTGTAAAAAATACCATCAATTTTACAACCGTAGTACTGATACTTATTGCTAAAGTAGAAACTTGGTTGTAAAACTGGGTAAACAATAAAAATAATATCTGTGACTACTTTACTTATTCACGAACCACCACCTATCACTAATAAAGCGTATTAATGAAAAAATATATCAGACCATCTGGTATTAAACAGTAAGTCTCAAAGGACCAACAAGCTACAATTTATTGTTATGAAACAAAATACTATGGATGAGGTACTGATGCTTTTTTTAAAAAAAAAGATTCATCATTTAGTTCTGTGCAGTGACTGCTATTGAAATTCTGGTGAGACCTCAGTTCTCTGTTGCAATGCTAGGAAAGGATTAATGTTGGAATTTGCTGGCAGGACAAATCACAGCAATATGCTTGATGTATTTTTCAAAAGCGTTCATTTTAATATAGGAATCTTTCTATCTGACATAGCATAGTCAGTGAATGGTAATTAAAGGTAATCATTCAACTCATTTAGTGTAATTTTTTGGGGGGGGGTATTTTTTTCCCGAATGAAAAATAAGACCTTTGTAAAAAAGAATGTTGCTACCCCAGCTTTCTTTTGATAAATCAATAACAAAAGACATAACAAAATGCTGTGATGAAAACAGAGAGCTCAGAGCCTTTTCTTACAGTTTTTCTTGCAGCTGTGGCCCAAATTATAGGAGTTTTCCACACACTTAACTCTGGCTCTAATTTACAGTAAGTAGGTTTACCATGGGCATCTGGAAATATGTGATTTTTCTTTCATCATATTGATTTATATGACTGTAATTATGACTATCATGATGTTTGGGAAAAATACTAGTTCTCCTGTTACCTGCTTGGACTTGTTATGTTGTGCAAAGCCTGTAGGGCCTTTTCCAAAAAAAAAAAAAAAAGTCACATCTGGAGCATGCTGGTTCCTCTACCCTGTTGTCCTATCTGCTTCATCCTGGGTGTGTGGGAGCCAGAGCCTAGAGGTGTGGGTATCTGTGAATGTGTGTGATGATGGCAACGCAGTCAGCCACGGGAAGCCTGGTCTGATGAAAGCTTTAGGTGTTTCACTGTAAAAATGTAAGCCACCCCCATGGAGTCAGAGCCCAAGAAGAGGATAGCTCCCCCAAGTTGTGCTCAAACTTTGATCAAAGTACTAATTTTAAGATATACTGTCTTAAAAGTGAGCTAAACCTGAATGCACGCATGTGCGGACATATCTAGATTTTAGCCTGTGTTTGTAACATTGAGACAAAAACCCCAGATCCAAACATACTCTGGCTCTGCAACATTTGAATTCTAGATCCGGATCTGGATCCACATTTTGCATTTTGCGCTCATTTCTGAATAAGTTGGAACAGTGGTACCCCACTGATCCAACATTCACACCTATAGTCAAAGAGATGTTAAAACATGGCAAAGACAACTCCCCAGTGCTGTTAAATTCCCAAAGAAGGGATTCAAGCCACTGCTTTGGAAGTAGCTGAGGAAGACTTTCAGATGTCCTAGTCTTTTGCATTGGCTTGCCAGTCAGTTCTTTTCATCATTAAACTCAGCAAGGATCATTAACACAGCAACTGATTCACCTTCACCTGTGTAAAAATGTCCTATAAAAATCCCATTGAGTTCTCTAAAGATTCAGAGCAGGAACAATCTCTTCTGCTGTGAACCTGTTCCCTTTATTGTCTTCAAATCAAGAAAGACTATTACAAGGTAAGATTGCTCTGGGACTATTTGGGGAAACTAGTTCAGAAACTGGGATGCACATAGAGACTTCACTTCTTACAGCAAGCAGGCCATTCCACTGGCTAGCAAGCCATTAGGGTTTATTCGGTTGAAATGACATATTTGTGCGGCCAGCATGAAAGGGTGTAATGTGTGTTAATTTTTAACATGACTTCCTATGATTTCCAAACTCATACTGTTTGTATATCTGTTTGTATATATTTTAACTTCCTAATTTCTGGAATTTGACACAGGTCTATAAAGTTCCCACAAGCTTTATGAAAATAGCTAGCCACTTGATGAGAAAGACCATATTATTGCCTGTGTTGAAGGAAGGGCATCAGTGAGACTCTTCCTCTTTTGAGAGGCCAAAGAATCCCCATGCAGGACACAGATTCTTAGGAAGGCAGGGTCACTGCTGGATCCACTGGTCACAAAGCAACCTGCTTTTTTATGGAATATTTAATTGCTATGTTATTAAAAGCTAGTGGTAAGTCATTCTGTTTTTAAACCTCAGGAACTGGGAGATGCTGCAGCCCAGTTCAGGAGATGGGCTGGCTCTTTGGGCAATGCCCTGATGGGGACTTTATCACAAGGAGGATGAGCAAAAGGCACTGTCACTGTCACATGTGGCTTCTATGCTCTGACATTTTTCTGACTTAGTTGTTCAGTGGTGGTTGTTGATATATAGTCCAGGTTCCTATAGAAACATTGCCACAGGACTGCCACTAGTTGTGTGACTGCTTGGGTTTCTGCAGACCCACGCCTTGTCAAAACAACTTTTTCAAGATGTTGCATATTTCAGCCAAGTTCACTATGGGATAAAAGCCTCAAAGATCATTTGTTTCCTAAAGTGCCATTAAACTGGGAAAGTGTCTACAAAAGAAAGACCCTGTTAGAGCTTAGACAAAAGTTTTCAGGCAAGGAGTTTCCACCTTCCTAGATACTAAACTAATGAATACTGTGGGCCCTGCGTATGCTGCTCCACCCTCCTATGCTGTTCTCCACATGTGCAAAATACATAAACTAAGTGGAAAGTGGCTGTTTAAAGTGGCTAAGGGCATCCATAAGCTTGCCAAGTATATTTACAGCACATCTAAAGGTTGTTGCTAGGATCACTAAAATGTTTATTGGCAGAATATGAGGAGAGAATTTTATAAAATGTTTGCTTCTGGACAATAAAAAGAAGGATAGGGTGATGACTGTACTTCTGAGTGTCTGTAACCCAAAAGTTTGCGCAGACCCAAATCCCAGCCCATTTATAACGATATATAAATGTCATGCCTTCCATGTCTGAGTAGAAGCCAAGCTAAGGACACATGACATCTGCTCCAGATGAAAGTGATTCCTGCTCATAACGTAATTCCATATATAATAACAACTTCCTCAACTTTTTTTGCAGTTACCAAGGAATTGTTTGGGGCATCTGGGGGGGATTGTCAGTGTAACAGCGTTGGCTTGTTAAGAGAGTTTGGAATTCAAATTCCCTTTGTGAAGATGTGGGGTAATAGTTCAGTAGCTAATATCTTGCAAAGAATTATCTGTTTGGCACACACAGAGATAAGTGAGAGCTTTTCTTATGCTGAGGCAAATATTCCAGGCTTCATTTCCTTCCTGCAACATGCCTGAAAAAAATGTGTTTCTTTATTTTTTCTTGTGCAACAAAAGCTACAGGCTTCAAGTGCAAGCAATGCTGCAGTACTGTTCTCTCACAGTCCTCTTTGTCAGCTTGATACTTCTACTCAATCACATGGAAATCTAGTCAACCTACTCGTCACTCTGCAGTTGGTCATAGCTTGCCACCACTTACTGTAAGGATACATTCCCTCCCACCGTACAACAGTGCTAGTATCAGCACGTGCATATTTTACACTTTTTATATTACTGTAGTTGTTAAATCTATTCTGTCTTTCCTTTGGCATCCACATATGCTAATCTACAGTCATGAATACATAAGGGCTCAACACGTATCTAATAAAAGTCAGTCTCTGCCCCAGCAGCATTTACTGCATCATCACTTTTCTTACAGGGCAGGATTTTTTCAACAGCTTGTGAAAAGTTGTGAACAGAGCCTTAATTAAAACCACATTCAGCAGAAAGGTATCTTACATTATGAGTGAAGGAAAGATCTGGGTAATATTAAGCCGTTGTTAAAATACACAATTAAGTCAAGCTAATTGTTATTACTGGCAACCCCAATGACAGATGAGCAGTGAAATGCTTGACTGAACAGGCCTTTGGTCAAACAACTGATGTTGCATAGCTATTCAGCAGCAGGCTCCTGACCCCCACTGAATGCAGAGATATAATACTGACAGTTAGATAGACGATGCAATTTGTATAAGTATCAAAAGCATTGTCCTTCCTCCTGTTCTTACTGAAGAATAATGGCTGGCTGAATTCAGACTTAAGAAACCCTAAGAGTTCATGGATTTGAGGGACAGAAACCACAAAGGCAGTGTCTTCCAGTAATTCCCATTCAACAACTTGTGTTTAAACTGGACCACAGCCCATTAAACAGACATGCAGTCTTGATTTTACAAATCCTGGGGAATGAGTTTCTACATACTTTTCCTGAATTCTTAAAGTTTCTAAAACTTCCAGGGACAGGTGACAAAGCCAGCACAATAACACAATAATTTCTTGCCTTCACGCCCTCTGGCTACTCCCTTTCACCCCGGTGCTGCTGCTCCCTCATTTGTGCCAGTGCAGCTGTTCATGGATTCGTGCTGTAAACCAGATTGCCATAATGATTAAAAAAAAAAAAAAAACAACCACATAACATGGTAACCTCTCAATTTGACTTAATTACAGAAGAAACATATTGTTAACTGCCTCCTTATAGACTGAGGCACTGGTGCAAACTTGATTTATTCTTGTTCCACATGCTCTGTAGTTATTTACATCCCTAGTATGTATAAAATGTTACCTTTCTGCTAGGGAAAAGCTTTACAACCGCTACAACTATGTTGTTGTCACTGCGCACTAGGAAGTGAGTGAACAAGTTTCACTCTGTCAATTAACTAGGTTATTGGGCGACAATGGAAGATAGGCATTTAAGTAGCTAGACACAAGAGCATGAGAGATCTCTGATTTAGAGAATGAAGTCTATGCCAAGCTCCAGGTAAATCAGGTCAGTCAAGATCTCAATTTTCCCTTTATTTTAGAAGTAGGAGTCCTCTCTGGTGTCTTCCTTTGGCAAGGCTTGTCTGCTCACAGTCTAGGAGACTTTTTGAGCCCCTGGGAACCTAAGGAAGGGTAATTTCTTTACAGGGTCAGCCATAAGACTTTTCTGATGACTACCAGTTCCAAAACAAAACCTGTCCTCCTTCTGTTCTTGGAGCTCTGTATAACTTCTGCACTTGGAGAACATTGTGGCATTAACTGGTCTGGCAGTCAGGTCTGGCAGTAAAGAGTCCGAAGGAAATACGTTCTGCTTAAAGCTCTTTGACCAGCATGATAACTAAGTACCTGCACTGCCTAAATACAGCCCTGCTGTTCCTCGGGAACAGCCTTGTGCATGTCAGAAACAGGTTGTCCTCAGCAGCTTACACCAAGACACAGAAATTTACTCTTGAAGCAGTTTAACTTCATGGCAAATTCTGTCACTTTCAAGACTCCACTCAAAGTTTTCTTCTTTGTCCCCAAGTCCCAGGAAGCAGATCCTAACCTCTCAGCATTTACTGCATGCACATCCCATGGCCAAGGAGATGGAAAGGGAACATTCATGCATTGGTATGAGTAGCATTGTGCCGGTGTTGCTCAGAAAGGTGCTCGTATACATGGTGATGGGCACGGTGGAGGAACCTGAATAGAACAGAATATGCTGCTAGCTCTGTTTGAAAACGCTTTCTTCCCAGTGAGGTGGTTCTGCTTGTGGCTTCATACACTTGAAAGACATCATTCATTTAATACAGCTTAAATTGGAAAGATAAGAGTATTGTCTCTGTGTGGGGGACTCATCTAAGGCTGCAGTTCATTTCTGAGCTGGTGAGCAAACAAGAACAGTTGCAGGAGGGAATACGAGTGAACAATGTAGAACAAGCCTGATGAGACCCACAGATTAATTGTTCTCTTTTCTAATCTCTTCCTTTCAAGAAAAAAGAAGGAATAAGACTGGAAATAAAGCACAAGTTTTTAACAGTGTGTGCAATTAACTATTGAAACAGCTTGCTGTGGATTCTCCTTCATTTGAAGGCTTTCAAGCAAGGCAGGATATCTTTCTAAAACAGATTCAGAGTCAGCCTTGATGGCAGGATTCCTGTGTCATGTGGGGACTCGGATGAGATTTTTGTAACAACCCCTCCTGGCCTTCAACTCCCAGTAAGATTCACTTTAGTGGCTCTCCATCTTTGCATGATGGGAAGAGGGTGTTTTTTTAATTAGATAGTAAAGCAATAATTTAGTTTTTGGTGATTTTATACATATATTTCCATCATATATATGTATAACAATATGTATAGTTTTAAATAAATGTAGTCTCATATAGCAAAATTCCATATATCCATGATGTCTTCGCCTTGTCCTTACTTCTACTGATTAAATTTTTAAGTTTCCATCTCCTGTGACTAAAGCCAGCACCAAGAATAGAAGGCAGCTCTTTGTTCTCAACCTACTAAGATTAAATGTTAGATACAAATAAACATAGAAATAAAGCATTATAACAAGGTCAAAGATTTTGATACATCTGTATGGATCAGATAAAGGGACTTTGCCTTGGGCCTACTGCCTACCATTATCTTCCCAGTATGATCTCAAAAGCTTTTCTTATTTAGAAAAAAATTCTGGTGTTTAAACTTAAGCACCTGATGTCATTTTGGACACCTAAGGTTACCTGAAAGCTGCATGGACTGGTTCATGTAACACAAGACCACAAGGAGACAGTACCCTTCCAGAGTGAGAATCAGACAATAGGCAAGACAGCCAGGAGCACCTGAAGTGTCACCAGTACCTGTGCTTCACCATGCAGTCAATGAGACAGCAATTAACTTTCCTGCTGTCTAATGTATAAAACAAATGAACTTTTTTTTTTTATTATTCAAAACCATATCAATTTAAGAAAGAGAATAAGTATGAGGCAAAGACTTCAGATGCCCTACTCTGGTCTATCTTCATAAATTTAAGACAGAGTTATATTATGTAATCTGAGAATTTATCCCATAACACTTAATTACTTGAATAGCATCTGCGACAGGTAACTGATTTCAAGAGAATTATGTTAAAGTCAGAGCTGTCAGTGAACCATCCCACCGGTAATCTAAGCTACTGTTCTGGTCTCTTTTCAGTGTTATTTATGACTGGTTAACTCGACTAACAGATAGCAGTACACAAACCCAGCCATTAAAAGATTTATTCCAGATAAGAGATTATCTTGGAGGTAATAGTGTTTGGGTTCAACATTTTGTCAAAATACCATGCTGGTCCTGTGGGAGGTTGGAAAACACTTGTCTCCTCTGAGGTCTTGGTTCTGCTCAATGTGACCTGTACAACAAATATTTTGAGAGGTTGGTGTTTAGTTCGAGCTAGCATTTTCAGCCCTTACTGCAATTATAATAATTAGAAGGATCAGGCACTGAGCTCTGTTTTCTTTCTGAATATTAATCCTGTTCATTGTGACTTGTAAGCATAGACCAGCATTCTAAATAGGTTAATTAACTGCAATTTTATTTATAGTCGTCTTGAAGAAGAGGCATAAGCTTAAACCAATTCCCTGCATCCACCACCCAAAATCTGAATTCAGATCCATTCTCAAAAGGTCCCTATTTTGACACATTGGACTGAAATCCCCAGTGCATGAATCCTGGTCCCCAGGCTTATCTGAAATCCATTTCTGAATTGTGTTTGTCCCTCAACCTCTCTATCTAGGAAAAAAATAATGTTCGTCTCTAGAAAATCATCATCTAACAGCAGAACTCAGACAATAAATTCCACCAGCTGTCACTATTTGGTCAGAAATGAATACCAAACTTCCAAAAATTGAAAACTGAAAGTTGGAAATTAGATAAAAGGAAGTGGAATAACAATAGAAAACAGCTTTAAAAAGAGAGGCATATATTTCTTGTAGTGAATTTGTGTAATTGAATTCTCCTCTTTCACAAATTTTTTAAAAAGTATGTTAATTCCTTATTCTGTTCTTTTCCATATTTATTTTTCAATTAATATTTTATAGACATTTTGCAGCTCATAGGATGACTTATAATACATAAGGGTAGCATTGGCACTATTTTTGCTCCTTAATGTGGAAAATATATCTGTACACACTTGAAAATTTCCTCCTTTCAAGCAATATTGTCCAAGCGAATGTTAAAATGGAGGCTTTGGTCTTTTTGTTTTGAGGGCAAAACCCATAAGTCAGTGCTTACAACATGTCTCTTGGAGTTCTTTATATAATTTCTATACCTGAGATATTTCAAACTTACTTTCATGAATTTCCCCTCCATTAAGTGTTCAAGAAAAAAGACCTACTTTTTCTACTATTGTAAAGCACTCCCTTCCAGAGACAAGGATCTCACATCACTCAGTTGCAGTGCCATCCTCAAGTGAATCATCTATTTTAAAGGAAATGTTTACATAAGTGCATATGTTTCCATTGTCTCCTTTTGAGCTGTGCCCAGCTGGTATGCTAATATTGCTTAGGCAGAACTCTGTTTCTGCAGTGTGAAAACAAGATCTTCTGATCATGTGCATCCAAACTGAAAGCTGTTATGTGCACCCCCATACCCATTGTCTCTAGGCACAAAAACACTGAGAGGACTTACACCCAAAGAAAAGGAGAAAAACCATTACTTAGTACTGGATAAGCAATGTGAAGAAATCTGATAGTAACCATATAACCACCAAGGAAATCTCAGTACAACAAATAAGAATAATTTGCCCTAAAACACTTGAATGTAATTCTTTTACTTTTACTTTAGCTATCTAACAGCTAGGTGACTAATGTAAATTTTCATCAGAATTCCTTGATAAGCAATGGAGAAAGATAGACTCTTTCACAGTACATCATCCAAATTCAATATAGGTGTTTAGAGTAGGTGGGATGAATAACACTCTGAAGATGTGTATCTCCATATAAGCTCCATCCAAAGAAACTAGATAATTTGCTTAGACTAGACACCTGAATTGAAGATAACTAAAATTAGGAGAGTTGGATCTTGCCCTAGGTGCCTGGCTGAACAAAGAATACTTCTCAAGTTACTTACAAAATGAACGATGCCTAGGAAGGCTTCTGAAAGGCAGGACCTTCCTGGGCTTCATAAACTTTGTGCTTTGTCCAGGACCTGACGTACAGACTTTGCAGGATCTCTAACATAAAAGGGCCTCCCAGGTTTGTCAGGAAGAGAGCAAAGCATCTGAGTGCTGAGTCTGACACTGACCCAGAGCTCACAAGCCCAGTCAGACCCAAGCTAACCCAAGTATCTCTAAGGTATGCTCCCAGACTCTGCACCTTTAGGGGAAGTGGACTTGCCAACAGGTAAAAACGATGGACCTCCAATGGTTCCATGCCAGTTCACAGCATTGAGTGAACAAGCCCTTCCAGAGCCCAAAGAGAGGTGTCACAGAACCACCTTTTTACAAATTTCTGAGGGTCCTGTTAATGGAAAAAAATGTGCTAGCTCAGCACAGCACCATTTTGATTTGGACAAGGTTTACTGAGCGGGATTCTGACTCAAGCTAGACTCAAAAATAAGCTTAGCTTATTAGGAATAGCAGTGCTGAGCCAGTAGGACAACCCTGGTGTCTCTGCTTTCAGCCCATGGTTAATCCACTGTGCAGATAAATGGCCCACAGAGGACTAATTGTTGACTGCTGCTTCTGCTTTCCAAATCTGTCACTGAGTCCTAAGCATCCCAATGCCAAGGACCAAAACCCTGTATGCTGCATGAAGCACACCTAAATCCCACTCTACACCCCTCCCTCTCTCTCTCTCCTCTCTGAAGGCATTTAGAGAGGAGATCTAAGGCTGTGAGAGTATTTTTTTTTTTAATGTTGAAAAGGATCACTCTTGCAGCACTGCCTACAGTAGCTTTTCTTGGGAAAACATGCAGGAGTACTGAGGATCTTACTTGACAGCTCAGACATGTTTACTGATTTGGTTTTGTTGGCCTGAGACCCTGCAGGTGGTTACAATGCGTGAGGAGGAGGAGGTGGTAACGATGCTTGCTTGGTCCATCCATCTCTGTAGGGACTAGATGAGAAGGCCTGCCTTACTGGCAAAAAGCTTTCGTATCAGCAATGCTTATTACCTGGTCACCAGAAAAAAATTCCATATTTGTCTTTCTACACATTGCCCTTGGCTGGTGCTTGATAATTATGAACCCTCTCATTCAATACATTCACGGGACACCTCCAGTTACAGGGAGATTGCTTTCAAACACCAGGCTTGATTTGGTTGGGCTGAGATTTGCCTTGCCACATATTAGCCTCAGACCAAAGAGTTTTTAAAAATCTCTGTCACTGTCCCTGACCCATTTTCAAGAATAAGAGTGGGAGAAATATTATTCTTGGCCATGCCAAAAAAAAAAAAAAATTCTGCCAAGCTTTTATTTAGGATAGTCTCATTCTCCCACACTTCACCAAGAGGGCTTGAAACTGGGACTGGTGAAGACTGCCTTTCCATGAAGGGTGTATGGCACCAGGACCAGCTCAATGAGAAGGAGCTGGAAGAGACTGGGAAAGGAATGCATTTAGGGAATGGATCCAGAGGAGAGGGAACATGGTGTCTGTGATCCTGGGAGCACTGCTCACTTCAGTGCAATGGATGAGATCCACCCTGGAGGTGCTTTCAGCGATCCTTTGCAAAATGCCCCAACCAGTTGCTCCACTTCACCCTCCTTCAGCTCCACACAGGCAATCGGGACTTGCTTTTTTTGTTCCTCACAACTTCACAGCCCCACAAAGAGGAAGAGAGCCGTCACACCACAGTCATCTGCCTGGCAGGCAGGGCCCAGGCTCCCTGATCTGTATGCTGGGATAGGACATGGGCTGGAAAGTGGGGAGCAGGAATTCACCCAACTTTTAGGGTCACCATCTGGCGTTAAGTCACTTAATGTGCTCCTAGGAGCAGGACAGGCAAGGAGCTAATGAAAGCAGATTTCCAGCAATTTCCCAACCTAACTGGAGGGGGAGCTTCAGACAGACTCATACATAGGTCCAATGTGAAAACAGGGAAAAAGGAAACATCTCCACAAAATATTTTTAAAAATCTTTTGATTTTTTTTCTCATCATTAGTAGCACTCCTAATAATTCATACAAGTATAATGAAAGTCTCAGATAATGGGATGGGTCAGTCTTATTTTTCCAAATTTCATTTTTACAATGCTTATGAAAATCATACACAAAATCAAAGTGAAAGGGCTGTTTTTAAGACTGCAATGTCAATAATTCAGTATGAATATTAGAGCTGCCAGTGCAAGCTTAATCTGGTCTCTCTGGTATGTGTTCATTATGATAGCCTTTAACTACACAATCACAGATAGTAAGGTAACTGTCTTTCTGCGACACTATTGGGAATTTGCTGGTCTAACATCAGAAATGAAGTTTGGAATTTTTCTCATAAAGCCAGGAAGTCTTGGTATACTTCTCCCATGGGGTAGAGGAAAGGAGGGACCTTCAGAAAGATGCCCTTTCTATGTGCCATCACTGTCACGCCTCAACCAGCCCCTGCTCAGCACTGATATACTCATTACAGCAGAGATGTGGATCTTGGCTTAGAGGAAGCTAGTGAGCTGTATTTTGTATGTGAGAGAATATTCTGATTAATGTAGGGAGTCTCAAGGGAGAAAGTAGGAGGATTTTCAGCTTATCGGAGATAAGGAAGCTTGTGAACGTTATGAAATGCTAAAACTTTCCTCCTTTTCCAGAGGAATTTTAGCAGTGTAAATCAAGCACAGGGTTTACATGTCATGGTAGCCTCCTAGAAACAAGGAAGTCAAGGAAAAAAAAAAATCTAGATTTACTGGCTGTATTTGCTTTTTATTTCATTATATCACATTCATATAAAATATTCTTGCAGAATTCACAATTCTATTTTCAAGGGATACAGTACATGTTATCTGACTACTTGCTGCAAAGTCAGCCCGTGCTGACTCGAGCCTTGTGAAGGACATACATTATAGTCAGTAAAGCCAAAAAAGGGGAAATCTTAAGTTTTATCTGAAAGACTTCTTAGGATAGTAGTTTGTATTAAAGGACATAATTAACCAGTTCTGAGCTAAACTCCAATTAAAGTGACTAAGTCTTAGGAGGGTCTATATTTTTATACAACTGCTGTTTTAAAAAATAAATGATTTTGTTGTATTTCTTCAGCCAAAATAGGCTTTCAGCTTTTCTAGAGTTCATGAATACCTTTGACAGAATATTTATTCATATAAAAGCATGTATTTGCTTTTTAACATAAACATTGTTACATATATAGCTGCCTGAAGAGTTAGTGAGGAGGTGCAGACCGACATGCTTTAAGTATGTTGATTTTCTACCCAACTAATTCATCTAATCTTGATAGTATTTGTAAATGTCTTGTTTCCAAGGGAAGAAAAGATTATACCAGAACAGCTGGTGCTCATCTCAGTCTGCACAAGAAGGGTGCAAAACTGGGAAGCAACCAGAAAATGGTGATGCTCCCTTCTCACTTGAACATGTGGTTACTGGTTATTACTCGGGTGCCTGGAGCCCCAGGAGTTTAAGAATTCATTCTGCTTTGGAGGATCACCTAGCAACAGTGTCTGGGAAACCACTGCTCTGAGGGATTTTTTACTTTATTATGTTTTCAAATACAAGACAAGTGGGCAAAGCCTCACACGAGATCAAAATCTAAGCAAATCAACATTAAGCATCCAGCTATCACAATAACAGGAGTCACAAAAATAGGCTGCCTTAGACTACTCAAATTATAAGGAGAAATGATATTCCCTGAACATTTGTGCAATGGCAGTCTCCCTTAAAAGTTCACTGGAAATCAGTGGTTCAGGCAACATGAAATCAAATATGGATTTGAAATATGGACAGGAAAAAATCCAGCTAGCCATATTCCAGACCCATACTGGTCTGGCATAATTCTACAGAAATGGGGGATTAGTGCAAATCAATAAAATGCAATTATTTGAACTGGAATTTGATCAGAATCCATCTGAACAACTTCTACTTAGAAAAAAAAAAAGTTACTATTTTGAGACCTAGTACCAAAAATACTGCAGAAAGGTTTGGGGTGGGGTTGTTTGGTTTTTTTTCCCCCATCACTCATTCTAATAGCCATTGGATTATCTCTAAAAATGTCTCATATAAACTTCATTTCAAAAACAGATCAGAGCTGTCCTACGAGGACCACTAGGTCGTGGTCCTGTAGGCGGCCAGAGGAAGGACAGCCTTTACCTATCACATCAGGATCTGCATCTGAGCATGATGAGGGAGTACAGAGCAAACATTTAGTGCATTTCTCAGTTCTCAAGACTTTAATCTTGGGTCTGTGAGAAAAGTAGGCCACATACTGTGGATGTCTCACCATTATCCTGTGGGGACAAAATGTATAACAGTGTGTTTTGACTTGGTATGCCTGTAGGAATTTCTGCATACTCTCTATTCCTTTTTCTCTTTCACACACACAGGGAATATTTGTTCTTCAAATAACCTGATGTATTAGAGGGCTTTTAAAACTAATGTGAGCCAAAGAAGCACTGACAAATTTGTCTGTATGGTATATGTGGACAGCCATACCATCATAAGGAATTATTCAATTAAATGTGGTAATGATAGCACGTTGACATATAAAATGCTCAGGTGAATAAAGAGATGCTTTGAAGTGCAGAAATATTTGGAGTAAGCAAAAGGGAGAATAATCAATTTCTAAGTATGGGTTTCTAAGAATGACAGCAGCTGAGCTCCCCCACTCAGAAAAATCCCCAGTCCAAACCCACTCTGTAATAAACTCCAAACACAACAGGATGTAAGGTACTTGCTGCCATTGATTCAAGTGAAATCAGGTGTTAGTTATAGTCTCCAACTCACAAAGGAGAAGTTAATGGTCAGCCAGAGGAATGTGGGAAAACATATGGAAGTCTAGAGCGTCAATCTTCAAAATAGGGGACAGATGTAGCAAAATAAAGTCAGTCTTTACATTTACACTTTGATTGTGATGGTTGGGCACGCGTGTTCTTGCGCAGGCAGAGTGAGGAGACCTCACCTGGTTCATAATAAAGACAGCATTTTGGCCTTCATTTTGTGGACTGTGCAGCCAAACATGGTTAGCAGCAATATCACAATGATGTCTACAGCCTCTTCCAAACTGCCATCTTCTACCAGAATGTCTACAGGCCGTATAACCCACAGTCCTCAAAATCAAACTTCAAGTGACAACTTACACAAAGATGGGAAAAATGAGAGTGATTACCATTGATTTACACACAGGAAACAAAGGCACGAAGTGACAAAAAAGTCTTCAAGTGTAGGATTCACCTCATCCACCTATGAGTTCCTATCACAGTCAGTGGTGAGAAATACACATTCTTATAATGTGTTTTCTTTACTAGACACTTACCTTTGACTGAAATTAATTGTGTCTAAAAGTGCTTATTTTCCTGTACTTATTATGAAAGAAGACAAGGTAACTAGCTCAGGTATATATATATATATTTGTATATGTGTTGTAGGCATGTGGTCACATTCTTGCATTATTCTGGGTTGATTTAAAGTATCTAAAGGAATTTATAGAAGTACCAAAGGCCAAAGTCATTAGAGGTACCTGGACACCTACTTGCCTCTTTAGCCTCTTTAGACATACATGTATATGTGTGTGTGTATAAATATATTTTTGTTTTTACACTTCACAAAGATGATTTAGTCAGTTCCTGGCTCAGCTGGTTTCTGAAGTTCCCTTCTCCAGCCACCTAGTTTTTCTTATTCATTGCAATAAATGGGCACCCAACTCATGACTGAGGAGCCCAGTAAGCTGTAGGGCATCCAGGGATTAGGTGTCACAACACTTCACACTGCAGCGTTTCATCATCTTTGATGGTCTGGGTTACCAGCAGAGAGGACTCCGGTAAACCCTGCTGGGGCCTGGAGACACATCAGAGCAGACACTCCTCACTATCTGGCCATGAACAGTCCTTGGGGTCGGCTGGGAGTGTGCTGACCAGATCCATAACTATAAGACTTGCCTTCCCACATTTCTGGAGGTGGTTACCTCCAGATCCTCACCTGATATCTTTAGAAATACATCCTTAGGAATATTACAGTGTTTAAAGAAACCCCTTTATTTAGCATCCAGTTTTCTCTTTCATTTTCCCCGCTAGTACCGCTGTTAGTAAATGACGAGAATGCCTTTCAGATGCTTATTTCTGGTCTAACAGAAACGACACATCTCTTTCACTTGGAATCAACTATGCGTCACATAAAAGCTATCACTTTTCCTTTTTACCTTGTGTCTTTGTACCTTATTACAATACAAAGCAAGATGGCCTAACCCATGCTGCTTACGCAGTCCCTGGACCTTCCTGTTTCCTGAAAACTGCTCTGGCACGGCTTTTGTTCTGATACACCTGGAGCATAGTGCTGGAGCACAGGGGCACTGGAAGACAGACTGATCTTTTCTCTTGCTATATATTACTTTCCTCTCTGAGATGGTGTGACCATCCCTGCTCTACTCCATTTCCATGGCTACTTCACCAAGAGGAGAGGTAACTATTTGACTGCAATTTCTTTCCCTATTCCATTTGGTACCACTCTGGTTCAAGACACTCCCTTCCCCACATACACAGCTGAGACCTTCACCTGATCCTGAGGTCAATGAGTGAGGTGGGTACAGAAGGAATGCTGGGTTGTGCCTAAAATACTTTTATGACTCCTGTGTCACTAGGGATCATGTGACAAAAATACAGTTTCTAAACACATACCATTTTCCACAATGACCCCAAAAATCACAAAGTCATGTTTATTTTAACATCTCCAGAATGTAAATCAATTAAAAAATAAGAAGATAAAGAGGGAGTACCACCAGCTACACAGAGTAATAAATATCCAGTGACATTAGAAGGCTTTTTGCAGGATACCAAGGGGAGTTCAATCTCACTAGGCCGGATTGCAAAATAGTAACTCCTTTAAGCTAAAAGAAAAGAAATATAGTATCCTGGTGGTATTTATTTACTTGGAGCATTTCTTTCAGCTGCACCCCTCTCTTTCCGTACCTTACTTTATCAGCTTCCCATGCCATGGAAACTGTTGCTTTTCAGGGTCTGCTGGAGGAGCAAAGCCTGGCAGAAGAGAGAGGCAAACACAGATTAGGACCCCTGGTTTTGTTTATACCACGTCTTCACTGACAAAAACGAAGGGTGCATATCTAGCACATATCTAGCAAAAGATGTGTTCAGCCATTATCACTTGAAATTCTGTGCTGATTATTCTTCAGGGACAATGAGAATTAGAGGTGATAAAATCCTGTGTTTCTGCCATATCATTCTTGAAGGACCACAAAGGCCTTCACATGCATTAATTAAGCTTCCCAGTGGAGCTGTGTGTACCTGAGTAAAATGCAGTATGAAGAGATTAAAGGTCCTGTTTTCAAATGTTGGCCCTGAAATACAAGCAAGTAACTTTATGCATCCACATCTGAAAACATTTTCCTGAGACCTTTGCCAGTCCATGTAATGATGCCACTGCTGCCCCTGCAACACACCTCAGCAATGCTGCTCCTGAGACATAACCACAAAAATACTTCTCCCTGCTTACAAAAGTTATTCCAGGTCAGTGAGGAGTGCATTAGTAATTGTAAATTCACCCTGAGAATAATCTCTTTTGGACCAACATTTTCGGAAGGTTTGTTTAAAGGTTCAGAGGAATGCGCCAGTGGTTGCTTTGGGAGCTCATTCCTTCCCTCTTTTTGGCTAGACAGGATTCTTTTCTTGAGCAACACAATCTTCAGACAGGGGGTTACAGGGTTAGTGAATCCCAACTAAAGCAATGTGCTCATCCTGCTGGTTAAATCCTTTTGGCAGGAGCACTCGCCTTTGTGTAAAGGACCCAAGACCATGCTTCAGGAGGACAGGGTCTGCTGAGCTGGTGTGCTTTTGTAGGTGGGAGGAAAGAACACAAAACAGATAGTGAGTGGTTCATACGCAGCTTGTCCTGAAAGGTCTCATTGATTTTACATACTTTATATCAAACTGGCAGCTGTGAAAACAATGTGATAAACCTGTTCCTCATTGTGTTTTTTTCCATGGTTACAGTGATTTAATTCCATATGAAGCTCAGTTAAACAGGTTGCATAACATTTGGCTCCTTGTCTTGAAGTCTGTGGATGTTATACTAGTTTTTATGTGATTTATTTCTGTTCTTTCACTAGCATTTAAAAACAAATGTGTAACAGCCTGGATTACCCAAAGGTAAAAAAAGAGGCTCCATTTTCCACATTAAAAATAATTGTTCCCCATTTACGGGTCTACTTTCTGGTTTACTTCCTTCAACCTCATGGAATTATAAACCTTTAAAATTAAAGAATTTTCTGACACTAATTAGTATGTTTGGTTCGTAAAAGAATTGATACAGAAACTAAAGTTAAGAACTGATATATGCATTTCCACCAGTACCAATGCAATGGGAAAAAAAAGGAACATGGGATATTGCCTAGAAAAGCTGCTGAAGACTAGTGCTACTATATGTGGATTTACTGAAATCTCCTCTCTATGTCTAGAAATTCAGAGTATTTTCTTGGCATTTCAGGTACCTTTCAACTCAGATACTACTAAGCAGGCTGAATGGAAATCACAGACCTGTTCATGAGTAATATCTGTCTGACAATATGGGAAGTACCAGCAACTATGTGAGCATGGCCTACATTTTATACATATATGTGTGTGTGTGTGTATATACACCATGAGTCCTCCCCACCCTAAAAGCCTCAGACCCAATGTGTGTACTGCATGGTACACAGAAACACTCTGCTATCCCAGAAACTCTACATAGCAGCACAGCTGCCCTGGTGAAAAGAGGCTAAATTATTATTGCTGAGGGAACTCAATAGGAACTGTGTTTCATTGCATGGCCTGGCTTTTAATGGGATAAACTACTAGCTTTGCTACTGGTTTACACTGACAACGTAGGCAAGTTGTTTTACCCTCCTTTGCCAGTGCCTCGGTGGCAGCAGTATGGGTCCAGCGTGGAAAAGAATCTTTGACTGACACATCTGTGGCAGACCAAGGCTCAGGTTAGACCATCAGGCTTAGAAACAGCCTCTTTCTACCCAGGATTTTCCAGATGGAAATATATGCACAGCAGCTTCAGTGCTGCCAGGAACAGCTGGGTGGGAATGCTGTGGTGCTGGTGCAGGACAGCGGTACCCCACGCGCACAGTGAACCCCGCAGCACTGGTGGTTGTGCACAGATTGACAGCAGCAGTACCAATGCCACACTGCACACCCAGCACGGTCTGACCCGGCACTTGCTGCTCACACTGGCGTGTCCTGAATGTCTGACTCTGCAGCAGCACAGTCAGAGCTGCTCCTGCACTCAGCTGCGCCCGAGGGCTGTGAGGCATCCACCCATAAAGTCCAGACAAAGGTAGAAAATCCTAAAAATCTGCTCAGACAGGATTTCTATTTAGATAAAGAAGATCTGTCCAGAAGAATTTAGGTTTGCAGTCACATTAGGAAAATTGTGCTTTTACTAGTACAGCTTGTTTCATTTGAAGGGTAAAATGATTTTATAACACCAGTACAAAGCAGTCCTGCTCATTCCCATAATGTACAGGAACTCCTATACCAGCATTCCTAGTGTAGATACAACCTGTGTTTCAGTCACTCGCCTCCAAAACTGCAAAAAAATCCCGAAAAAAGAGTGAGATTTCAGTCATCAATGGATGAGAACTGCTTTTAGATCATCACAGAGAAAGTCCTATTGCATAAAAGATTATATATCAATATTATATAATCTCTTTCAAGGGTTTATGGCTTTATAAAAACATGGAATGAAAACTGGCTCTGCCTTGCAAACAAAATGTGACTGCTTTGAGTATTTGAGAAAGATGCTTTACTAATATGTCAAAAATCAAATCCATACCTATCACTCAAATATTTCTCAGTTTAAAAAATTTAATTGTCCTCATGATGTTATAGAATTACTTCAGTAATACCAGACCAGCTCTTCATATATTTCAAAGTTTCCTGTTATTGTACCTACATATGGCATGTACTGGTTCTGTATGAATGTGGAAATTCAGCAAGACAACATATATCTCTTTAAATAGAAGAGACAGACAGAAACTGAAAATACGGTCTGTTTATTTGTAGCCTACAAACAAAAGCCACATTTCCTTTGTCTGAGCATAGGCTGCTATATCATATTTGTTTTGTAAATGATTCATATATTCAGACTTTATTAAATGCCAAGACCTGTCCAGTTTACCATTTCCTACATATTGCAAATGCTGTTGACAGCATTTCTATCACCTCATGACTTTTTAAAAATGCAGTTGCCTGGAAGATCCCAGGTGAAGAGCAAAGCGAACAAAGAAAGGGGGACATTATTGTAGAAGTACGTTAGACTGACAATTTTCCTACCACTGGCAAGGCCACATATAGTCAATAAACAGTAACATCTCTACATAGAGTAGCTTGGGTTATGCCCAAGTAGTTTGGATTGTTCCTAAGGACGGCAAATAAAGGCATCTCACATGGAAAAATCTGAAGAGTGACTCTTCATGCACTTTCTCAGATGCTAGTAAACTCTTGTACTCCCTCTGCCATGCTTAGGAGTAGCACTGGCAGCAGCACCAGCCTTCCCAAAGGCAGAGAAGACCTGCAATGGGCACTAGAGATTTGGCCGTGTGCCACCAAGGAAGCCACCAGTCGGCCTCACGCTTCTGGTACTCACCTGCTCGGAGAGGGAGCAGCACCTCTCCTCCCCTCCTGGATCCGACCTGCTGCATGCTTCACAACGCTTTTCTCACCTCCGACCGATCTCTGCCTTGCTGGCATGAAGGCCATGCATCTGACCATGCAACTAGCCTTTTGCTGGGCATAGCTTGTACCAGCAGGACATAGCGATTAACCCCTTTGGCAGATGCAGTATCTGTGGGCTTGAGGGGGTTAAATGAACGACTGAAGCACTGGTTCAGCTTTCATTAGCCCGAGGCATTGGATTACAGTGTTTTTTAAGGCCCTGCTCTTGTCTGTATTGGCAGACTTTCAATTTAAAAAGAGGGCTGTTGTCAGACACCCTAATCCATGCAATAAGAACAAACTCACCTGATTAAACCCAACTACATAAACAGATTAGGCAGCTGTCGTGCACCAACAGGCAGTGTATAATATGAGATGACATGATATGATAAACAGCATACATATTGTTTGGAAATTTCTCTCTCTTCAGGTTGAGATCAAATATTTATGGAACACACAAAAGCTGACTTTTTTGGCCATTGTCTCTGTTTCTCCAGGACAAACACTCATTCAGTAATTCTTCACACATGTTCCATTCATTCAAGCTTCATGCACACCTTGTACGCTGTGGGTCAAATTCTCTTCTCAGCTGCTTTCTTTGCAAACCATTGGAAATCAATGGATGTGGAAATGATTCACAAGCAATGAAAGCAGAGATGTGCTTTTTTTTTTTTTTTAACTGGGAAAAGGCTGGGGATTATAAGCATGAATTTGAGCAGAATTTGGACTATGATACAATGACTTTTCAAGAGGATTTAAGAAAAATGGATCTACATCCTCTTGCCATATGCTTTCTGCTATGAACATCTGGTTCCAGTGAGATCTCACTGTGGGATATTTTGTAATGCAAAAATGTGTTAAGTGACTTTTGCTCAGAGAAAGGTTTGGTCACGGACCCTTTATCCTCAGTGTTATGTGTACAGTAAGGCTCCAGTCTGTACATTACACATCTGGGGACAATTAAATATCTACAACCAACCAGGAGGCATTGATCTTAGCAGGAATAACAGCCAAGCTGCAGACAGACAGATTGGAGTTTGTTGGGAGATCTGGGTAAGTTGGAGCAATATGGAGGAGAATCGATGGCACAGAAAATAGCACAATATATCATGTGCTAATGGTATCATTTTTTTGCTGACTGCTTAGCCAGTCATTCTTTCCTCTGAAACTGTAGCATGTGGCAATTAAAGCAAGGCAAAAATACAATTTTTCCTTAAGCAGTCACTGAAATCTAAACCTGTTCATTGACAAAATTTATTCATGACCTCTGGTAATTTCTGGCTTAATGGACTGATACTTGAGGGTTTATAGGCATTCATTCAAAATAATATATATTCTGGATATATATATAGTGAATATGTACAACTACAACTCCAGATTTCTGGTCGTGAATTCCCTAAGTAGAATGATTCTGATTTTCAGGGATTAGACATCCACTGTTTTTTGGAAAATCAAAGTGTTTTAAGGAAAATCAAGTTGAACACTTAGAATCCAAGTTCCTCACAGCATAGGCCCTAATGCTTTTGATGAGTTTTTGCCTCCAATGCTGTCACCTGGCAATGAATTCCTTGCATTATTTCTATATATGAGTGTTGTGGGCTTGTAAGTCAACCTAATCAGCTTTTTCCCAAGGGACAAAGATGTCCCATGGCAGGGCCTGACAGTTCATTATCACATTAAAATCCTCTTGTCCAAAACCTGTATAGACTGCAAGTTGTTCAGTGTTTAAAACAAATCAGGGTGCCCTGTTGCCATTTTTTCTAATCTGAGACAGCTGAATGGGTGCCATGTGTGACACCTGGTGTAATGAATACACAGAGGAGATGGGAAGACCGAAGAAGCAACAAAATTAGTTTGGGAGAAGTTTCCTGGAAAGGGCAGGAGGGGCTATAAAATACCCAGAACAGGAAGGTTTGCACTGAGTAGGACTGAAACTAGGCAAGTGGCAGAATTGTTTGCCCAAGCTGGGCATTAACAAGCTTGGGCAGGAGAGCAGCTGAGTGGTCAAAAGGGGGAGTTTTCTTGGGCTTGGAGCCAGAGAGGACTGAGATGCTGGGGGGTCAGCAGAGAGACCAGATTGATGGAGCCACAATGTTGCACACTGAAGCCGTTTTTAAAAAAGAGGTGTAGTATTTATACTGGCAGGTTTTTGGTCAGAGCCATGCAACCTTCATATTCTGAAACCAGATTGACCAAGTCCATCCCTCCATATCACCAGAGGAGTTCAGGGTAAAAAGAGAGCTTCTGGTAGCACATCTTTTGTGAGAGACACACAACTCTAAAAATTTCCTCCATGATCCGGCTTAACTGGATTCCTGTAACTTTCCAAACATGCTGCCAAGACCAACACTCCTTCAAAATATTTGGCACAGTGGAGAAGGTGGCCTATGAGGTGAAGAAGTCAGGATCTTTCAAATACAAGTTAACTCTGAAACTCAATAATGCTAGATTAACTTTGGGCACAAAATTTTGAAGTATGACTTCTTCCCAATAAAAACATTAAAAAATTAGGAAAATCTGTACAAACTGCAAGACCACCAGCTCACTGTGGTTTTATAAAATAGGTGGAAGTGACCTACTGAAATGAGCTTTGAGAACTGAGCAGATTTTCCTTCCTTCTGTTACGTTTGAATAGCAAGGACAACATGGCATTAGGGGAGATATTCAGGTGCCTAAACAAAGGTGAACAGTGCCATTTCAGATCATTTCTGGTATTCAAAGCAGCCATGTAGGCTGATAGGTTCAGTAGTGAGGCAGGACACCATAGGGCATTTAAATTGTGCTGGACATATATGTTTGCACCCAAATCTAAGACACACAAGGTGTCTTAGAGTGGGACTGACATGATGGCTTGCCCTTCATGCTGTTAGAAATCCATCCCTGAATAGTTTGACTGTATCCTCAAAGGTGATTAGCAGGCCTAAGGTGAACTAGTGCAAAGGTTCAGCAGCATAGTAATGTGATTAAATTTCCTACCCCAGGCTCATTCGAAGCTTTCCTGCTAACGTGCACATTTTATACCTCAATTAGCTGTGGAAGTACATGCTGAGCCCACCCTACTGTTCCTCAGTGGGACTGGGAGCAGAACCAAAGCCATGGAAATGTACCCTCTTCCTTTGGAGGCAGATGTGGTTTAATGTCACCCCACGCTTATCCCTCAAACTTGTGTTCCAGCTGCCCCTCCTCTCCTCAGAGCTTTCTGTTGTCTCACGTCTGTTGCTTTGCTTGTTTAACCACTGTACCAAATGCGTAAAATGCTCCAGCTTTAAACATCTATGTATACTGAGCGGAAACACATTTTCTATGCCAGAAGTGGTCTAAGATAATTGTTGTGACTGCCTTGAAACAGATTAAGAGCACAGGGGCAGGCAGCTCCTATATGCTCCAGGATGCCAGCAGCTGTGCGGGACTGTGCACCACCACAACAGAGGGATGGGCCAGCTGGGAATGGGCTCATTTAGACATCTGCAGCTACATCCTTCCCTATCTGACACCTTGGAGGCAGGGGAGAGTGACACCCTGAGCTTACCTCCCACTTAAGCTGTGTGAGTCCTCTCCCATCTGCGTGGCCGGGACACGGGGCTGAGCCCGGGGCGAGCTCCAGCACCCGCCAGCTGCCTCGCCTGCACTCAGGAGCCAGCTGCTCTTTGGGTGCTCCCAGTGCTAAGCCTCAACCGCAGGCTCAGTACGGCACTAATGCAACCTTGTCGGTCCGGGAGAGAAGCGTTATTACTCAGATCAAAGTCAGGATTTGTTTCCTGTTCTGAGTCACAGTTAGAATTATTACTCTGTATCTTATCTGTCATATTAAAGTTTTGAGTGACTTTAACTCAAAATAAAACACTTAAACTAGTGCAATTAATGCATTTAACACATTTCAGCATTTAAAATGATTATCCTTGACTGTGGCATAAGAATAAAAAAATAAATAAAAAATAAAAACTGAGACTCTAACTTTATTCCAAGCATTAAACCATGTATAAATTATAAGGATTCTGGACAAGGGGATTATAATGTGATCTCAAATTATTAAAAGGCTTTAACACACTGGGAGAGTTCTCAGCCTTTGGCACTGCTAACGTAGAATGTTTCAGTAAAGCTTAAACAACTTTTCTGCAGATCCTCCTTTTTTATTTTCTTTGATCATATTTCTATCTTCATAGCAGTAAATGGAAAAGTTACAAGCAGAGCACCAGAATGCCTGGGCTGGCCAGGCATTAAAACAAAGAGTCCTGGCTTCAGATCATGTCATTTAATCATCTCCTGGTTGCCTCTCAGCTATTGAAACTCTCACCTATTGAAAGCTAAGACATGTTGTCCTTATGTTTAGGAAGTGTATACCGGTATGGCTTTCTACAGCATTTGCCACTTGGAAAGATCAAGAAATTCCTCAACTAAATAAACCAAAATAAACCTCAAATCCTAGGTGGACAAAATAAATGACAATTTTAAAAAATCGCATTCACAGAACAGGGTATTGCCTGTACAGACAAGCAAACGAGGACGCAGAAAGCAAGAGACCTTATCCTCTTAATTTCCCCCTGGGAAAGGGGGACTTTTTGAGCTACAGAAGACAGACTGCTACCTGGGAAGCAGGGATCAAAGCCACGGCCAGGCTGAGGATGGATTGTCCTGGGAAGGCTGGGATAGCTCCACTGCTGCTGCCCCAGCAAAAGAACAGCAGACAAAAACCTCAAGGTGAGACCAAAAGTAACAGGGCAGCCTGCGTGAGCTCATGTACCTGGGGGTAGGGAAAGCAAGTCAAATGATAATTTCCACTCCAGGCAGTCCATGGAGAAACTAGGGCAAAAGGATTTTTCAGGGCACAAATGCTACCTCTGCTTTTATTCAGGTTATCAAGAGTGCTGGGCCAGCTTCTGAAACCCTGTGAAGTTTACAGATAAGGCAAGATATATAGGCGCAGACACTGGAAAGAGGGCCAGAGGACTTCTGCAACCAGGAAGCCCCAGTGAAGTTGCAATAGAGCTCACTGCAGAAGGAGTTCAGCACACAGGGCATGGGACTCCTTTTGGAAAACTGAAGCTCTTTTAGACACCAACTTTGAAGATCCAGACACATAGCCATCTTAGCTGTCTTTACCTCACCAAACATCTTGCACAATTACCATAATGAGCACCTGTAGTGGTTTTCTACTTTTTTCCTGCAAGACATTCAAGCACAGGAGGACACCTGAAGCAGATCCTATTGCTTATGTACTTCATAAAAGAACAGCTGGGCCATCACAAAACAGTGTAGCTTCTGTACTGTGATCTTTCTATCGCTATCATTCATTAACATGGCACCTTGCCTTCCTCTGATTCCTGGATGCATCTTTCAAAATGAGGCCAACGACAGCATGGACAATAACTGAACACATAGGTGCTTCATTGTGTAATATGCTGAACAAGGAGTACACCCTTGTGCCATACATCTTCCCTATGGTTCCACAGCGTAAAGCAATTATGAATAAATTTAACTCTGCTTCCTTCCTAGGGAGGTAGATTTCCCTCTGTTTTGTAGAGAGGTAAAGCTAGGCACAAAGGGCAAGATTTTCAAAGATGGTGAAGTGCCTGAAGATGGAGAAATGCCTTTTGGGATTTGCAAAAGTGCTTATGCAGAGTAGGTACCTACCTCCCACTGAGATCAGTGTTTTGTATCTGTTCAACAGATACAAATCTGACAGCTGGCTCTGTTAGAACAATATTTGCTGAGGGTAAACCAACTGTGTACAACAGAGAACACATACAGGACCCTTGATCCACTTTCCTTCTGAGACAGGACCAAAATGACATTCACGTGACGCAGAGATCTCATGCTTCAGTTCACAAGTGGCTTCTGCCTGCCGCTGATCAGGCTGAGCCACATTTGTCTGCTCGCTTGCCATACCTCAGGCAAACCTTCTGCTATTTTTCCTAAAGCAACTGCCCTTAGCATTCTTGCGTGCCTTTTCCTGGCACAGTCATTCAGCATCCAGTCATGGATTAGCCTTCTGCTTGAAATAGTTACATCTCTAAATCTAATCTAATCTAAATCTAATCTCTAAAGATCTAAATAATTTTGAATGCATCCATTTTAGGTGTCCAACCCCTGGCACCTTCAGAAAAGTGTAGCCAGGGGCTACTGGACTGGGCCTCTGGAGGCCTGCATTCAATCCCATCACCCACTGACAATTTTCTATATGAATTTAACAACACACTGGGAAGAATTAATTCACAAAAAGACTGGGATATCTCATGTAAAAACTTACATACCAGCAAAATTCCAGTTGTTTAAGTTGTGTCTCTGGACATGCTGTGATCTGCCTTTGCCTGCTACCACCATGCAATTTAACACCTATGTGACAGCTACGTCTGCTGTCAGGTTCACTTCTTCCTTTCACTAGAAAGGATTCAAGCCAGCATGTCCCCTCTCCAGTGACAGGACAATCCAGCAGGCAGTTGGAGGATACAAGAGTGAAGATGAATCTAGAGCCACATGGAAAGGAAAGGGGGAGACCCCAGTTCCTGTCCCTGACCTACAGCCCATCCAAGTACTTTGTCCTATGTTTTTTTTTTTTTTTTAATGCATTGTTCAGCTTTATAATAGTAATTTGTATTTTATGAATAATTTGTGGTAAATACATACTTCCATCAATGATCCTGGCCAAATGAGGATTTTCTAAGCTGGAAACAGTAAAAGAGTCTAGACAGCCTTGGTGCTGTGCCTTTTTTGTGTGCTTGTGACAGAGTTTGTTGGCTCGAGGGCTTGTGTTACTGACACAGCTAAGCCTGCTCCAACCCTCCCAGGCTGGAGCGTTGGTGCTGTAATCCTGAACAGGATACTTACTGCTGAAAAGCACACTCTGAGAGCAAGGAGTGAAAACAACAATTGAAAAACAGCCTACAGCAAAATTCATTACCTGTGGATTCAGCACTAATGTTCCAGGGTTATACATGCTATTCAGTATTTTATCTGCAGTCACACCAGATATGTGAGCTCTCAAGAAAACATCTCTCTTTGCCATGAAATTTCTCATACTTCATATTTAGACAGAAGGAAAGGCAAATAAATTTAGAAAACCATGCTATTCTTCACTTAGCCCTTTTGTGGTAATTGAAACAAAAACCCAAGTACATTGAGAATGGATGCTCTTCAGTGCATGCACATGGGCTGGCTCATGTTGGGTTCAAAGGCGAGCTCATTGCTGGTGCACAGCACGGTGTGCATGGGAATGGGCCACTCGCTGGCAAGCCTTCCTCCTTTGTTCAGTCACTCTCTAGCTTAAAGGAAATTTGGAGGACTGAGAATGCAATATTGAAAAACAAGCAAAGAACTTTAATTACATACTCAATGCTGTTCAAATGTCAGAAGACACTGTCAAATTCAAAACACATTTGAAAGCACAGTTTTGCTATAGATAGTCTTTGTTTTAAAAGCCAGAAAAAAATTAGGACATACTTATTTTTCTCTGTCAATAGTGTTTATTCATTGTTAAGGATTTATACACTTAATTCATTGTGAACAGGAAAACAAGCTGGTTCTCCATTCCTCCCTTCTATCTACTGTTTTCTCTTTACTGGAAGTAAACAGCACAAAGCCTTTTCATTTATAAATCCTTTATGGTTATAATCTGTGAAACTTCTTTAGGGGAAAACTTGTCTATTTATGTTGAGCTCTCTGCCTCTACTTCTACACACAAAGAGATATAGAAATACAAAAACGATATTTTGAACTTGCATGACCTGATGGTCAGACCACAGTTCCCATGATCCAGAGGGCTCCGGTAATCAGCAGAAAGGGGGTCCCACAACAAAACAAGGAGGAAAAAACAAATGCCGGTGTTAACTACAGTGCTTTACCTGGGCAGTTGAGGTGAAGTATGTAATAAAATCTTTCTACAATTATTAAAGCCTTGACTAACAAAAGACACTCAAAGAAAAACTCTTCTCAGCTTAAACTCAAGTGCTAGCACCCGATCTTATCCATGATACAGCACATGTGCTGATTAAACATCAGAAAAGCAGAGAGAAATCCTTCCTCATTCATGTTGCTTACAGATGATTATAGCAAAAAATCTGTTCCTAATCTAGTTCCAGTCAAAATGACAGAACGTTCTTTTGATTTGATGACACTAAGAGACACTAAATGATATAAATTGGGCAATTTCATCTTCCAAGGACAGAACCATCACAAGTTTGGCACAGTTTGATATAGGGAGGGTGTAAAATGAGGCCCTGGATTAATCACTCCTGAAACCGAGTTTCTCCCGACCTCTCCCAGCTCCCTCCCCTCTGCCACCAACACAGTGAAACCGTTTCTCAGCAGGGCAGGCTGTTGCTGGCTCCCCAGTCATGAGGAACATATACATCAGGATGTTTCCTAACTCTGTTTATTAAAGATTCCACAAGCTTGCCCCTGGCAGAAGATTGTATAATTTTGCTGATGGACGGTACATGCTGCTCTCAAGGGCAGTGCTCCCTGCTATCCACTGTTGTTGGCTGCAAGTCTGCCCCAACATCATCAGAGTCTTCAGGTAGACTTCATCAGTTGTAGTCATCTTATCAGCTAGGCACAGCCTCTCCTAATGGCTTGATAAATATTCTGGCATCCCAGTATCACTATCAAGAGATTCAAATCATGCCCAGTACTTACTGCTGCTATTACTACAGGGTTATTGCCAATGACTCTTTCACTTATCTCTGCAAACAGAGACATTGAACAGTTTCTTTTATGTCTCTACTCCTGGCCACTGAGAGCAGAATTCATACATAAATGTCCCCCACCTGGATGGGAAAGCACATTGCTCATGTGAAATTTGAAGAACAGATTTAGCCTGTATGAGAAATCAGTTCTCACTATCCCCTCCCTAGCTTGCTAATGTAAACTTGTGCTGCACCTGTTTTTAGAACTTCTTACATAGCAACACCTCTCTCCAAGTCTCTCAGATGGCCACCCTGTACCTGGCATGGCCCTCAAAGCAGAAGTGGGTAAACTAATATATTTTTTTTATTTTTACACTCCCTGCATCTCAAGTTAACAAAATACATACTTTGGCGTTAGTTAGAGGAATATGATGGCTGTCCTAGTGGTTTTCAACCTTTCTCACGCTAGGCCTTCATCTTTAATCATCTTCCCATCCAGCTGGGCTCTAGCTGAGATGTCCTTCCCCAAATAAAATGGTCATGATGCCGGTTTTAAAATCAATGCTCTAATATCAAGCCACAGAGACACGTGAGGTCACAAATAAAGCTGCCTTTACTGCCATTTGGTGATGTTCAAGTGAAGTCTAAAGGATGAAAATCAGATGAAAATCAGGCATCACTGAGAAAAGAATAAAACTCACCAGTACAGAGAGGGTTTACAAGTAACCTATAACACCTTCTAGATTTCCCTCAGTTTTTCTGAGATAACCAGGGCAGTTAAGGTGAAGACCTCTGGTTTTCAATTTCTTTTTCTTCCCTTTTCAGAGTGGCTCAGCTGCACCATGGGAAGACTGAGAGGAGCAATGTGCAGTAAAGGAGACAACAGCAAAATGGTCTCTGTGGTCACGGCTTTCTCTGCTCCAGTGTGGAAACAATGAAGAGACGGGATGGTGGGATGTGAGAAGAGTGGAGCAGAAGTGGGGTGTGGGAGAGAAAAGGTGAGATGAACCAAGACAGCAAATTAAAGAAAAAACTGAGGAATAAAAAAGGTTGGGTAAGGTGGTATGGAGACAAGAAAAGAAATAACATTGTAAGATTGAAACAAAAGAAAATTACAAAATGTAGATACAGAAATAAGGCTTACACTGGAGCCTTTTTCGATTTTATGTTAGATTAGCACAATAAACCATGTAGCTCAGCACATGACATCATGTGGCCACATGCCATGCAAAGATGACTGACACGTTAATCAACTGACATCACAAGAAACACACACGTAAAAGAAAGTCATATTTACACTGACAGCATAATTACTTTCACTGTCCCTCATGCAGGCCCCCTCAGGCAGGAATCTGAGTCCCAGACCAAAAGATAGGGAGAGCTATCACCACATACAGAAGTATTTTTCTCCCTTGTTACATTCTGAGGCATTTCTTCAATTCTTTGTGTCGGAAAACCATGAGAACAGAATGTATTCTATGATCAACATGTAACCAGGATGAGCATTTCCAGCACCAGAGAATCATTTAGTAACATCTGCAATCAAGATGTCTCTGGATGAGCTTTTTTTTTCTTTTTTCTTTTTTTTAATCTTCACCCTCCACAATCTTTGTGGTTGATATAAAGAGCTGTTTATATTACGCAGGAGTTTCACTTGAAGAGTGGAAACAGGCACTGGTATAACCATCTCTTCCAAGATTTCCTGTTGTGATGGGACCCAGTTGTGAGAGAGACTGAAAAATTGCAGCTACTCTGTGGGAAGCCCCTGTAGGTTGCGACTACTTGGTGCTTTTCAGATCCAGACCCAGTGTGAACACTGATAGCCATCATCTGATGATTTGAGGTGATAACAATTGATGTGCCAAGTTGGATTTCAGTTCTGGTAGCATCTTTCACTTTCACCAGGGTTAAGTTCTGCCTTTGATTATAGGGAGATTAGCCAGCGAGGGAAGTGATGCATCTATTATAAACCTCATAAAAGGAAAAAATATAGTTTCTGTGCACAAAGAAACTATCTGCAATTTTTTCTAAATTCAATTTGTGATGGAGAATATGTATTGCCCTTCAGAACAGTGAAGTGAAAGAACTTGCAGCTTAAATGAGCTTACATTCAAACGTCTACCTTACTGTTGATTTTGCTTCGGATGTTTAGAGGGGTGACATCTTCAAACGGTGTAATGTCCCACATGTATTTGATGTTTTTGCTTTGTCCAAGGTTTGAATCAAAGTGACTGAGCAGAGATATGATAGACACTGAGGCTGCCAGCATGTTTCTGCCACAGCAGTCTGATGCGCAGCCTCCCACGCTTGCATAGCAAAGGTGCTAGATAAGGAAATATGTGCATTTTTCCACCCTTTTCTGTAACAAAGAACCAGCCTCAACTTGGTTCCTCTCCCCCACCAACCTGCTTCCTGTGCATCCTACAGATGGGGACACCTCATTCCCTCACACCCTGCCAACTCCTCCCACACGCCCTGGCCCTCCCAGCTCTGCCTGCACTGCTCAAAGAGATCATCGGCAGATTGTCCCCGCCCGGACCGGTGCCACAGTGGCTTGACTTGAGATGCAGACAAGGAAAGCTTGTCTAGGTAGACAACACAACCCCCCCAGCAAGTCAGTCAGGCTCTGGAATAGACAAAACTCTGTTGCTTTTCCTCATTCTGCTTCAGATCTCTCCAGAAATTCTTTCTGAATAGTGAAATAGAGTAACACCCTTGATATGAGGCTGCTTGTCCTATCATACACTACAGAACTGCAGAATAGTAGGCTTTTCTTTGATGCCCCTTCCCATCACCCACATCTAAATTTAGCCCTTGTAATCACACAGATCAGCCTTCCAGAATGGGGGAAGAGGGGCTCAGAGGCAAATTACAAACCACAGAGGGAAATTTTCTCTGCATAAATGTTCTCAATCTCAGAGTGATCAGCCAAGCCCTCAGAGAGATGCATCACCAGTCAACATGTCATGGCAAAATCTGACAGTACAGGGTGTTCATCTGCTTATTCAGAGAATATATTTGAATAATGAGTACATTCAAGAAACCATGCTGCTGCTGCGCTCATGGAAAAAAGAGCAAAAGGCTAACTTTGCCAAATAAATTATGTGTTGCAAATTATTCTTTTTCCGCAGAGCTCTGTGTGTCCCAGGAGTAAAGAGCTAGCAAAGAAACTCTTTACCCAGGCAAGTGGTAACTTGGTAAACAAGATTTCCAACTCAGAATTCAAATGTGAGGACAAGCAGAAGCATCTTGTTTCCAAAGTGTCCAAATACAGGTGGTAGAGACTTTTTCAGAAAAAAAAAAATAGATAGAGGATTTACAGGATACTCAATACAGAACCTCCCTTTCATCCGTGGAGAAGCTGTTTTCAACACATATAGAGCCTAGGTTAGATTTGTATGTACATTTACTGGAATAGAGAGCATTTTCTCCACTTCCGTTGGCTTCATCTTAGGTGCCTCTCCAGGATCCAGGTGTAACATTGCTGGAATTCCCTGGCCTTTGCTTGAGGTCCAAAAGTTTCAGGCAGATTTTGCAATCTCTTTCCTTCCCCATAAAAACATCCTCAATGACCTTTTTGTGGGGACTTACATTCTTTTCCTCTGCAAAACCAGGTTGCTGTGTCAATTTCTTGTTTTGGACACCTCAGAGTTCTTACATGGCCAGTAAACGAAATTTCCCCTTTTGTGGCCCAAGAAGCAGAAGCTGTGAGAGCTCCAAGAGAGAGCCAAAGCCTTCTGAATGTTGCAATTAACAGTTTCCCAAAGGAACTACTTCTTAGAGGGTTTTTCATTGAACAACATGTTCCATCTGGACTTTTAGTCTCTTCCCTTACCTTTTCTTCATCAGTAAAATCCCTCTTTTGAACCATTTCTAGATGACTGCCTTCCAAGGTCAAGTACCTGTACCCAGGTACTTCTCAGTGCCTTTGCCTGTTACTTTACTTTGCCCTTTTCTCTCCCACCAATTCTTACCCAGACCAAAAGCAGAGGGACAAAGTCATCAGCAGAAATTACCATTTTGCTCCTTGTCTTGCAGAGCTCTTTGTAGCCTGGGCCATGCCTGGGGCTGCTGGCAAATACCCCACAACAGACCACGTGTGAATAGTCCGGGTAGTTCCCACAGTAGCTGTGATACCTCCAACTCCAGTTTGACAGAGTGGATACAGTTCTAGGTAGCTCACAAAGTCCTGGCAAATGCTCCTCCCAGTGCCTCTTCAGAAACAGGTTATCATACTGTTTCTCTTCTGGCCTGTGAGGACATCCTTCACTATTTTAATGATCCTGACCAAACCTGCAAGCTCAAATGCTGTGTACACCACCCTACTGTTCAAGTCCCCTCCTTTACAGCTAAATACAATAAAATAGGGTGCTTAAGGTTTGACTCCAAGGGGAGCTAATAGTCAGTGCACTTTCAAAGGTGACCCTTGTTTCATAAGTGTCTCTGATTAGGAGAATACTTCAAGATTTGGAGTTATTTTTTATGCCACTCTTGCAGATTGTGGTCTATATATGCTGATGTCAAGGCATTTTTCCCGAATAAATGCTTACAGAAATTAGATTGTTTCCTTATGCCAGAGGACAGCCAGTATCCTCTAGCCTACTTCATTGTATTTCATTATTCGTCTACAATTGTGGTTCTCATTTATATAATCTTCCTGTGTGGCCTCTCCTATACTTCCTTACATGGCTGTTATCACACGCCTGCCAAGTTGGGTTCCACTGGATGGCTGGTGCTAATGGAGTTGAGCACTTTCTCTTTCTGTCATCCAGTGGTACATTGGCTCTGAAGACAAGAATATGGATTGCTTAGGAAAAAAAGATCTGATTGATTATTTTTAGTTTACTGTTCTGCTGCAATGGGCGAAGCAGCTCGCAAAAGGCATGTACACTGCTGAGCAAGAACAATGAAGAAGTATTATTTGTGTGCAGACTTCCCCACAGACTCTATCTTTGACGCCAGCTTAAAATGTTCCCAGTCAGTGATGCATGGAAAATGTTCAGGATGCAGTAGACAGTTCTAAAAACACCAGAACCAATCACCTGGGAAACAAGGAAAACAAAAAGTCAAGTCAAAAAGTATTTCAACTATTAAACAAACACCACCCACCTGTAGGCGAGTGGCTAGCAGCCTGAAGCAATATGTGTAAATCCTTTTTAGAAGTTCCAATATTTTTTTAAAATGTAAGGGAGAAAGAATCAGTTCCTCTCATATTCTCTGTGTGATATTTAAAATCTGCTGTGCAATGGTACAAGAACCCCCACCCCAGGTTATTCCATATCATTTTTACGTTGATGTTGAAATGACTATGGGTTTGTGAATCAAGTCAGGTAGAAATAAAAATTAATCTAACGTGATAGAAAACTCAAACCCTAGGCTCAAAACTGGGGACAAATGAGAGGTGTGCTTTTCGTACTTCACCCTCTGTCCCAGGGGATCTGGAGCCCTGTTAAAATAATCGGTAACAGGTACGGCAGTTGTGGAAAACCAAACATAAATCTGAGGATAATACAGGAGGGCCAGTTCTCAGCTCTTTGAAATGGAGCCTACAGAGTCACTTACCTCTCCTTTGAATTTGCTCTTTTCTTAGATTGGTTCAGGAAATAGTTTCATTTCAAGTAATATTATAAATTTGCATTATTTTTTAAATAAAAGTTTAAATTCCCTCTGGAAGAAAAGGCCAGAGAGAGAGGTCCTCATTACAAATGCCTCAGCCTGTCTGACTCAGAGCTTCATGTGGAGTTAAACTATCTGGGTGATATTCAACACAAGTAATCAGCTAAAAAGAATAGATGAAACTGGTTGTCAAGGCTACTTCTTGGGCACTGAAAAAAATGGTTATCACAGAACAACCCTTACCTACGGTCTCTCTTGATATGGGCCAGATAAAGATTTTTGGGTCCCTTGTGGCAGCTTCCCTTACTGGGGGGTCCTGCTCTCACTGCTGGCTGTGGGAAGGAAAAGGACTGAAATTTTGTGTGGTGTTAGGGCAGAAAGCACCTTTGGGGTGACTTTACACTTCTCCATTGTCATAGACAGAACATAGTCCTTGTATGTTTGTTCTGCAGCACAGTGATTTGTGTGCATCTGCATGGCCATGTATGGCCAAACTGTTAAAACATTAGTTCCACTCCTGGGTGTCTCAGATTCTGGTATCTAGGGGGCAGTGGAGAGGTTACAAGTTCTCAGTCCATTTGATAATTAGACCCCTGAGAAAGCCATTCATTTTGAACTTCCCAAAACTGAGGCACCTAAAAATCATAGCACTTATGGAAAATGTGGTTTTAAATGTATAGCAATTGTGTTTTGGTTTATTTCAAAATGTGTGTACAAACCACAATAGAGAATTACCCCTTCATTAACACCAGTAAAAGTGATAATAATAATAACCCTTCAGTGCTGTTCCTGAAAGGGAATTGCTCAAGGTTAAGAGAGGTAACCTTTGAACTGGTGTATGTTTTCAAACCAGAAAGATTAAAAGGTCAAAGTTGAAAAGTATATGTTTTAAATAGCACCAGATGGCTGTTGTGCAAACACAAGGCTGAATTCAAACTGCTATGCAGTCAAAGCACATGAACTCGCAGGAACTCCATGGCTGAATTACAGCCTCTGTGCGTTCTGGGCTGTCCATTATCTGATATATACCTGTGCCTGCTCAGTATTCAGCCAGGGACGACTTTTCTTTCTTAATGACTGTTGGATGAATAGGGCCAATTCTTCAGACATGAGAGCCATTCTCAGGGCCTGCAATGAGAATTGGGTGCATGTCCAAGGACCGAGGTTAGCCCACAGCCCAGTGGTTTTCAACTTTTTTGATTTGTGGACCCCTTACTAATTTACTTGGAGAAGTGGAAACCCCAGTGAAAATTAACACATGTGGATTGCTCTAGAATATTTATGACCTTGGTTTTCACAGTCACCTTTTGCAAATAATTTCAAAGCTCTCTGCAGACCCCAGACTGAGACCATCGCTGAAAACAGCCTCTTTCTCACTCCATCTAGTCCTCCCTTTGCAAAATCTAGTACTTTACCTTAAAAACATCCTCTCCCAATTTCACTGCTTACAAAAATGAATGCAGCTGTGCAGATTTGATTTTACCTGGCACAGTCATTTGAAGGCTAACCTAATTTCTTTTGCTTTTTAGTTCTCACATTTATATGTCAGCAGATATTTGGTTTGCTTCCTCCCCCTCTCTCCAGTCATTTTTCTCTCAGGCAGCTGTGTAAAACTAGCTGTAAATTATTTGGTAATCACTCAGGACTTTTTTCCCTGGGCTTATGGTGTGGCATGATCCTATCTGCTTGTTGTCTAATCTGAAAAAATCTTTTTCCATGTGGGAAGCATTCCATGTGCTGGTCAACTAGATTTATTGCCTACTAAATTGAGAGTTAACTTGGAGTAATAATCACAAGGAGGAATCCAGATTATGTGCTATGTGGCCCCAGTTCTTTGCAGATCAGTATTAATTCTCTGATCTCTTGTAAAGTATTCTCACCCTTGCTTAGGATGCTGAAGACTTCTCCTCCATCTGCTGCAGAGACCCATTAAAATATGAAGTCAGAAAGTCAGAGCTGAGTGTGAAGAGCAGCCTTCTTAGAAGCTCTGCAAGCTATTGTCATTTTATAAAAAATCTTTTTTTCAAATCTCCCTGATTATTTCTTTTTTATTATTATTATTCTTTGATTGCAAGCACTTTGAGAAGAGTCCATTTGTATCACTGTGTTTGTATCTCACATACAACAATAAAGATTTTGAGCACTACTGTACTATAAGTATTAAAGAAGGAGAAGAATGATTCCTAGGTTGCCGTTCGTTCAACTTAAATTTTTTTTTTTTCAATAACTGTCTGTGCCCTCCATCACTTCTCTGATATGATAGAGTTCACTAACAGGTGAATAAAGCAATGCAAAGCCATAAAAAATGCAAAAGTTTCATTTTATAAAAAGTAATTTTGTTGAGAGGAAAGCTGTGGCCTTATTCAGAAAACAACACAGGCAGAATGAATTATTCCCTGCAAAATGATAAAACCTGTGAGTTTACAAATGGAAATTTTATACCTCAAAAAACACATTCTTTGTGAAATTACAGTTCTTTGCTAGTTATTTTGCACATCTCTTCAATTCCTAGCACTATTTTACAGCACATGCATCAGGCTGACATGTTTAATAACTGTGTCAGACTGTTCCCTGTATTGCACCAGCCTATTTATTCATTTCACCAGCTCTTATCACACAGGATTAGAATAAAGTGAAGAATTCTGTTTGTCATTTAGAATTTTTGTTAGCCCAAACTCATCCTTACTTTTTTATTTGCGTATAAACAAGGTTATTGTCACTTGTCTAAACACTCTGATTTTAACCTTACTCCTTTCTCCACTTATTTTGTTTCCAGATGTTCCAGGGCAAGAATCTTGATGCTACAGTGAAGTCCATGAATTGAGCTGTAAGTGACCTCTTTCTGAACAATTCTGTTTCTTTTTTTTTTTTCTCTGTTCTGCTCACTGCAGTTGGAACATTTTCTATATGCCACTGTAATGATAAGAGTTTTCTCCAGATCTTCCAGAAAAAATATGTTTATTGTTGCTGGGACATGTGTTTACACATAGAAATCCTACAACTAGTTGTTACTCCTCTAAGAGGAGTTCTCACAGAAACATTTCTAAGCAGCCAAACCATTAACATCACAAATATTATCAATAAATCGATATCTTCATTATCGTTTGAGCTTGCATCTGTTTTCACTCTGGAGGTAAGCCTGGAGTAACTCTCCTGAAAGGAATAGAATTTTATACCCAAAATAAAACCACAATAAGATCTTAATCTAGCCCTGTACCTCAAAGTGCAGAGGTGAAGATACAGATTATACATATTATAACATGATTTTATGTACTGGAACATTTTAATGTTCATAAGTAAATAATTCATGTATTGCATTATTCACCTATTGCCTGCAGAATTAAATAACTTTAAATCTGTCTTTTGGAGAAAGAATAGGTTCATACCTTAAGACTAAAATAACTTGTACAGAATTGCAATCAGAGAGATTAGCTAATGTTAGCATGCATCCCTCATATCTTAAATATGGTTTCAAGGTTATGCAGCAATTGAAGAGAGCTAAATTTCATTATCTGTCTTTCCAAGGAAATCAGCTATGTTAAAAAGGATAACAACATTTTTTTTGAATTCTATTATAAAGCACTTTTTTTCACATAACTACATTGCTACAACATCTAAGACTGTTTTCAAACGGAACATGTCTTAAAGATTGTAGCACTTAATTTTTTTCCTGACTTTATGTATGCAAATGAAGACAGACTTGTCAGCAAGCTGTCACTTACTGGTAGGTGAATCCTAGATACCTGCTGTATGAACCTTGTGGCATCACCATTAGGCAAACTGTTCCCCAAGGCAACATAAATGTGTTTGCTTTCTGTCCTTAAAAGAAAACTGTGTCATACAGCTGAAAAGATTTTATACAGCATCTTCAGAATTGTGACACTTCATTTAAATACATTAATTTGAGGGTTAATCTGAGAGGGTGGTTGCACACTGGAACAGGCTCCCCAGTGAAGTAGTCACTGCACCAAGCCTGTCTGAATTTAAGAGGCGTTTGGACTGTGCACTTAGTCACATGGTCTAAAATTTTGGGTAGACCTGTGCAGTGCCAGGAGTTGGACTCGATGATCCTTATGGGTCCCTTCCAACTCGGGATATTCTATGATTCAATGATTCTATGATTCTAATTATTTTAACGCATTATATATGCATCAACATAGCTATCTATTAGTGTAAGCTGACATGTTTCCCAAGCTTCAGGTGTACAATAAGAATGTATTGGAATTCTTCCTTGTGAAAATGTGCACAATGTATGACGGATAACTAGGTAAGACCATTAACTATGGCCCTTTAAACTCTCTCTGCCTAGAGCTTCTCTGATTTTTTCCTGGCTCCTGCAAATGTGGACTATAGCAAATTTCCAGTATCCCCATGTCAAACTGTACCACCTCCCTGATACTGTCCTCTTGCAGCAGCAGAAGCTTCTGGTAGAAGCTATATAGCTCCACGTTCCTCCTGCCTGCAACACCTAGCCGGTCAGAACAATAGGACTGTGACCCCTCAGATCCATGAGAACAAGTGGTAGGAAATAGAAGGGGACTTCTCCTACCTTGTATGTTGTCCACCCAGCCTATATCTTTCATAAGATGTACAGAAGATAAGCATTTTGCATATTATGAGGACATAGCATTTGGCTATAACTGACGCTTGTTTCACCATTGTCTACTGGAGAGGCACTAGAAATGTCAACTAGAGACAGTCTGTTACATTTCACTTGGCATCTGATAGTACCAAAATTCATACTGGCTTTTAATTGACACCTTAATGGGACACACCCCAACATCCAAACTTGGCTAGTCATGGAAACCTGGATTTATGTAGATATGTTTTCTGTTAGATTAACTTGAATTTTCACTGAGCACCAAATAAGTTTAAAGACGAATCAATTAGTGTTACATTAGCAAAATAATATTAAACTATTCATCACAAAATCTGGAAAAAAAAAAAAAAAGGTAAAGTAAACACAATCACAGAATCACAAAATCATTGAGGCTGGAAGGGATCTCTGGAGATTATCTGGTTGAACTGGTTTGGGATTGGACTAGATGATCTCCAGAGGTACAGAGTTCCCTTCCAACCTCAACCATTTTGTGATTCTGTGAACCCTTCTGCTCAGACCAGGGTCAGCTAAAGTAGATTGTCCAGAACTGTATCCAGTTGGGTTTTGGGTATGTTCAAGACTTGAGACTCCACAGCCTCTCTGCGAAACATGTTCCAGTGTTTGACCACCCTCACAATAAAAAGTTTTTACTTATGTTCAAATGGAATTTCCCATATTTCATTTTGCGTCCATTGCCTCTTTTCCTGTCACTAGGCACTACTGAGAAAAGTCTGGCTTTGTCTACTTTATTCCCCCCATCGGGTATTTATACACATTGATAAAATCCCCCAGAGACTTCTCTTCTCCAAGCTGAAAAGTCCCAGCTTTCTCAGCCTCTCCTTGTGTGACAGATGCTGCAGTCCCTCAATCATCTTTTTGGCCTTCCACTGGACTCACACTATTATGTTCAAGTCTCCCTTGTACTGGGGAGCCCAGAACTGGACCCAGCACTTCAGATGTGTCTCACCAGTGCTGAGTAGAGGGGAACAGTCACCTCCATTGACCTGCTGGCAGTGCTGTTCCTAATGCAGCCCAGGCCACTCTTGGCCTTCTTTGAAGCAAGAGGATATTGTTGGCAAATGTTCAACCTGGAGTCAAAAGGTGGAACTCCTAGGTCCTTTTCTGCAAAGATGCTTTCCAGATGGTTAGCTTCCAGTGTATACCAGTGAACAGTGTTATCCCTCCTCAGGTGCAGGACCTTGCACTTCCCCTTGCTGAACTTCACAAGGTTCTTGTCAGCCCACTTCTCCAGACTGTTGAGGTCCCTCTGGATGGCAATGTAAACATCAGATGTATCAGCTACTCCTCCCAGTTTTCTATCATCTGTAAATCTTCTGAGGGTAACCTCTGTGACATAATCTAGGACATTAATGAAGAGGTTAAGCAGCATTGGCCCAAGTATCAACCTCTTGGGTCTACCACTTGTGACTGGTCTCCAACTGAGCTTCAAACAACCCTTTGAGACCAGCAGTTCTGCCAGTTTTCAATCCACATTGCTGTTCATTTATATATCCTATACTTCATCAATTTATCTATTAGGATGCTGTGGGAGACAGTGCCGAAAGCCTTTCTTAAGTCAGGATAAACAATACTCACTGTTCTCTGCTCATCCACCAAGCTAGTCATCATAGAGGGTTATCAGGCTGGCCAAGCATGATTTCCCCTTTGTTAATACCTGCTGACTACTCTCAAGTACCTTCATGGCTTTAATGAGTTTGGAAGTGGTTTCCAGAATTATTTGTTTCTTCAGCTCCCCAGGGATCAAGCTGAGGCTGTCTGGTCTGTAGTTCTCTGTTTCTTCATTCTTGCCCTTTTTGGACACAGTATTAGCATTTGCTTTCTTCTGGTCCTCAGTCCTCTCCACCCATCTCCATGAACTCTCAAAGATTATCAACAGTGACCCTACAATGACATAGACCAGCTCCATCAGCACTTGTGGGTGCATCCCATCAGGCCCTATGGAGTTGTTGATGTCCTATTTGTTTAAATATTCCCTGTGCGGATCTTTGTCAAGGATAAGTCTTTCTTGGTCCAGACTTTCCCACTCGATTCAGGGATCTGGAATTCCTGAAGACTGAACTTTCAGGTAAAGAGATGAAGGCAGTACATTCTATTTCCACCAGGTCCCATGCCCATTTTAGCTATGGGCTAATATTTTCCCTTGCCGCCTTTTTGCTACTGATATACTCATAGAAGCCTTTCTTGTCGTTCATGTCCTTTGCCAGACTCAACTCCATGTGGACTCTGATTTTCCTAGCCCCATACCTGCATGCTCAGACAGTGTCTCTATATTCCTCCTTGACCCTGCTTCCATCTCTTGTACACTTCCTTTTTATGTTTGGGTTTGTCAGGAGCTCCTTGTTCATCCTTGTAGGACTCCTGATACCTTTTCTTGATTTCTGGCTCATTGGGTTGTACCGTTCATGAGCTTGGTGAATCCTTAAAAAGCAATACTCTTCCAACAGCTTAAAATATGCCTCGGAGCTGGGCCTGTTTAGCTTGGAGAAGAGAAGGCTGAGAGGGGATCTTATCAATGTCTACAAATATCTGAAGGGAGGGTGTCAAGAGGATGGGGCCTGACTCTTTTCAGTGGTGCCCAATGACAGGACAAGAGGCAATGGGCACAAACTGAAACACAGGAAGTTCCGGCTGAATATGAGAAAACATTTCTTTACTGTGAGGGTGACAGAGCACTGGGACAGGCTTCCCAGAGAGCTTGTGGAGTCTCCTTCTCTGGAGATATTCAAATCCCGCCTGGATGCGATCCTGTGTAACATGCTCTAGGTGACCCTGCTTGGCAGGGGGGTTGGACTAGATGATCTCTAGAGGTCCCTTCCAACCTCAACCATTCTGTGATTCTGTGATTAGTGTCGTTTCCAAACTGCCATTCATCACTTCCCTGAGATGTTACTTAGCTATGGCAATAGATGACAATAGATCCTGCTTAGCCTCTCCTTCAGGACGCTGCATTTCAGAACATATTCTCTGAGGCTGTAGTAAGCCTCAAAACTTAAGTCAGCAAGTCAGCATCCATTTGTCTCTTTAATACCAGTTTACAGAGCTGTCTTACAACAGCAATAGAAGAGGGGAGGGGAGGAAAGAAAGACAGACATCCAAAACCCCACCACAACTCCAGGGCTGCCAACAACAGTGAGATATTTCAGGTTGCATTCTCTCTCTCCAAGATGGATCCCCTCTCACTTCTCTTGCTTTCCTTTCACCTTATCTCCGGCTCTTGGGAATGCAGGTTTAAGATTTACATGAAGTATGACTCCCTCTTCCCTGCTAGCTAGGATCAGATTTCTTCTCCCCACATGCCTGTTGTATACCTACCTGAGTTTACATTTCTATAGCATTCCTTAATTAGCACATTCCTACATCACACTGGCTTTCTTGCTCTTTGCAACAATTCACGACAGCTACAATATTTTGTAAATCATGTAACATCAGAAGTATTTCTTTTCAATACTCCTCATTAGATTAGTCTTGGTCACTGTGAGTTTTTGAAAGAGTCCATATATGACATGTTGATAACAAAAATGACTGACATAGTATTTATGTACTTTTTCTATGTACCTCTTTGAATTTCATGTAACACATAGTTAGTCACTCTGGTGTAGACAAACCATGGCTCTCCTGTTTGAGGAATACAAACTACTTCTACCTCTCCATCTCAGGATGTCTCTTTACTGGGTTACTTAATTCAAAATACAAATAGATATTTTTTAATACATTAATTTTCTCTAATTTCACATCAAAGCATTTCACACGAATGCTGTTAATTGTCTTTGAAGATATTACATGTTTGGGCTAAGCAACTCCATTTAACTGGAGGAGCGTTTCAAAGAAGAAAAGAAAATGCGATTATAATTATTTTTTTTAGATGACTGAAATGTTTACTATTGAAATTTGTTGCATCTCTGATTTTTGTGACTATTAGTTTATGAATATCCAATGTCTTTACTTCTTATTACTTTATTGTTAATCTCTTAATATTTGTTTTTCCTTTAATCTCCTCTTAAAGTCATAGAATTTCTGACAAATCCCCACTTTCCTGTGAAAAAGAAGGCATCTATTTTGCATTGCCTCAGGAAGTCTCTTTATTTATTATTATTAATAGTATGATTTTTAAATCTATCTCATGACAATGAGATGTTATTTTTGTTGAAGTCCAAAACAGTCTTTCAGCATTTGACATTATCTTAAATAGTACTTGTTAAGGATGGATTAGTAGTGGTAATGACAGAAGCATCACCTTAGCAGTTTTGAACATTAATGACAAATTAAGGGGTTAGGGTGACATTACATGAGCACAGAAAGTAAGGATGGCCTTTCTTCTAAAAGCTTTGTGCTCTCACTACGTGATGGAGACTGACTGATACAGAAGTAAAAGGCAACAGTGAAATAGTGTTGATGAGTGTGGTAGACAATACAGCAACAATATCACAACTGTTAATTTTCTTAGGCATCTGAAGAGAAAAGTTCTAAGGTGCGAAAAGAAGGAAAAGGAATGGAAGAAACTGGTCCTGGTAACTAAAATAATGTGGATGTACAAATGAATTCTACATAAAGAGAGAAGAGAAGAGAAGAGTGAAAAGAAGAGCATTTCTCTGATAAATAATTACCATTTGGGCCTAGAGACCAAGTGTTTCATGTTCCTCCTTCTACAGGACATAATGAAATCTTGAGTGTTGCTTTCACAGCTGAATTTTCATGGCAAAGCCACTGGATTCAGAGCTGGGACATTTTGACATCCGTCCCATTTTTAGGGTCTGGCAGGAAGTTTACTCTCCTGTGCTTGTGGAAGGCATTTCCACAAGCTGGAAGTTCTGGGGCTTTTCATGGCATGTCTCCTGTTGCTATAAAATCAAAAATATGATACCCTGCTTTTTGCCTTATAAAGCAATATCATAATCTTCAAACCATTCTAGACTTGGCTCTTTAGTGGAAAGATAAACTATTCCTTGTGAGGTGGCCACTGCATTCTCCACTGTTTGCAAGGAGTGTCTTTATTGAATGATATTCCACTGCTCTTTCCCATAAAATGACATTAATATGCTGCATAGCACACTAATTAAATGACACATTTCATCAGTTAGCAGGAACCGCACAATCTTGGTGTGGGTACTTATCTTGCCCATCTTGCCTAGGAGTTGTATCTCAGGAAATCTAAGTGTTTCTGTACCCTTGCTGGGAAGAGAGGCCAGGTGTTCACAGCATGGCCCTCTGTCCATCTGCTTCCACATCCATCCCTTTTCCTCCTCATTCTGGCACTGCAACAGCTCTGAACAGCAGCCACTGAGGGCTCAAGCCAGATTTCCTCAGCAAAATACCTTCTGTGGGGTAGCAAGTGGGGGAATGAAGCAACAGCAGCTGGAACAGCCTCGCCACCTTCCTCCCCACACCTTTCGCCTGCACCCGAGCCCATCACCTTAGCCACTGCCAAAAAAACGCCAGTTCTGGATGCAGAAAACCCAGCATTTGGACTCTAGTACAGGTCTCTCATATAAAATACTACTGCCAAGCTGCTGGGCCAGCTTTAGGAATGTGTTTTTAATATTCATTGTTCACTCTGTCTGTTACAGATGTGCACAGTACAATTATTATAATGTTTTGCACATGTGGTGTTATGAAATGTGTGCCTTTAAAGTCATGCCAGTTTTTTTTTTCCTGTAACCCAAATATATTATTTCTACCTATGTTCCAGTTGCTTAGTTTGCCACACATTTAAAAAAAAAAAAAGAAAGAAAAGAAAAAAACTTTATTATAAAGATTAAACTAACAACTATGTAAGCAATGCAACCAAAAGAGAACAGACCCATTTTCTTCATAAAAGAACAGGTTTTTTTCATTTGCATGCTTGGATTTTTTTTTTTTTTTTTTTTTTTTTGTGCTCCAGCTCCTCCACACAGACACAGATGCTCACACAAACATCTATTGACATAAAAAAATACATGCACATAAGCACAATTCATATTGTACGAAAGGGAATAATTCCCTAGCTGGGAAGCCATACTCTATCCAAACAACCTCAGCTCCAACAAAATATGTTATTGCATTAATGACCTTCGAGCTTGACCATTGCAGCTCATTGTACCCAATAATGAAGCTTCCTCCCTCACTCCAAAAATTCAGCTCTCACAGAACATGGCAGACAGTCATCTGAGAGACACTGTATTTATTGTGTCTTGGCAATCCATTCTGGTTCTTCACTGACCATGGGGTCCAGTTAAAGCAGATGGTATCCAGATCCCATTCACAGGCCTTGGTGGCTCTGAGACTCACATATGGGATCTCCTGGGATAAGAATGCCTTCCTGAAGCAATTAAATGATCGATGTGTGGGGGAAGGCACGGGAAGCATGAGTGCAGGACACAGATATTACACCAGAGTCAGACACAGACCCCTTGAAGCAGAAACTAATTGCTGCAGGTCTCATTGCATTCAGAACCATAAACAAAACTCACCTCTTTAACCTACCTCTTCTGCAATTTGCTCTCCACTTTCCACCCTAAAACCACCTCTCCATTCCTATTCAAATACACTAGTCAGCCAGAACACAAAAGAAGATGGTTATTTGTTCAGTAAACAGAGAGTGAGGCGGGTGTGGGGGTGTTATTGGGTAACAATTTGGGAGTTAACCAGATACAAGAATAGTATTGGTATACAAAAATTTCATTTTAAGTATGTAACTTCATGTGACAAAGTTCCTTGAACGGTATCTCAATATCTCAATTTAAAACCTGGACAAACCAAATGATATATCCAATAAGGCTGATTTCAAGACATGTCAAAACAAGAGATAATACTGAGGGTTTGTACACTTTCAATAGTATAATATGTTTTTGTATCATCCTACTTGAATGATGCATATGTAGGAAAATTGATCTTTCACTCAAAAAGAGGAAATTTTGTAGTGATAGCCTACCCAGGGTCAAGAGGCTGTGTTAAGTATATAACCTGAGATACTTCTACTGCAGAAATAAAGAAATGCAACACAGTAGCTAGATTTCATGGTGTATCTTACAACCCTTGTTTCTCAGTCACCTAGACTGGAGATGTCCACAAGGTACCTTTTGTTGGTAAGGTTTAGGTTTCTTTCCTGTGGGAGAATGGGAATGCAGCAGGAGACAAATTGTAGGTCTGTCTATCTAGGTCTCTTTCCAACATGGACTCGATCTGTGTCCATGATATACTAGGCTCAGGAGTTCAGTATGATTACCAGCAGAAGCTGGCTTCCCAGGCTTTAAAGGACAACTTTAAATTAATGAGGCAATGATGTTATTTGCCTTTACATGCTCTCACTGGTCCATGTAGCTTCAGAGATGCACCACTGCCAGATGAACCAGCTGCAGTTTCCAGTGTTGGTTCTCAGAATAGCATCCGAGCTCTGACAGTAGGTATATACACCTCAGTGAAAAGTGAATCTGGTCCTGAATACTTGATGATGCACAGGACCAAAATCAAGTGGGATGATGCAAAGGACCAAAAGCAAGGCTACCCAATCTCCAACTACAGACCAGTTAATTCACAAAGAGCATCTTTCACAGAATCACAGAATCACAGAATCGTTCAGGTTGGAAGAGACCTCCAAGATCACCTAGTCCAACCTCTGACCTAACTCTAACAAGGCCCACACTAAACCATATCTCTAAGCTCAACATCTAAACGTCTTTTAAAGACCTCCAGGGATGGTGACTCAACCACTTCCCTGGGCAGCCCATTCCAATGCCTAACTACCCTTTCGGTAAAGAAGTTTTTCCTAATATTCAACCTAAACCTCCCCTGATGCAACTTTAGCCCATTCCCCCTCGTCCTGTCACCAGGCACGTGGGAGAAGAGACCAATCCCTACCTCACTACAGCCTCCTTTAAGGTACCTGTAGAGAGCAATAAGGTCACCCCTGAGCCTCCTCTTCTCCAGGCTGAACAACCCCAGCTCCCTCAGCCGTACCTCGTAAGACTTGTTCTCCAGACCCCTCACCAGCTTCGTTGCCCTTCTCTGGACTCTCTCGAGCACCTCCATGTCATACTGAAGCCTGGCAAGATGTGGAAGACTGATGATACACAAAACTGGCCATTGTGATGGTCTCCTTACACCTTGCCAGAAAGGGACACTGCAGTCACAGCAGCAGATAGCCAACATCCATAAGCTCAGTCTTTATTACTGAACTAAACAGTGCCCACATGAACCCACTGCTATCCCATGATTGTCCGTATTGTTAAATATGAGCACAGTATCTGGCACAGTTTTGGTCATGCCTGCTAGCCCTTTCCCCAGCAGGTCCTGAGCATGGCTCACAGGGCCAAGAACCATTCCCTGTAGGCAGTTTGGATGCAGCCACCAGGGTTTGGAGGACAGGAGAGTTCAGTCCTATGTGCATGAGCCTTGCCACTCCAATTTGCCTCCAGGCCAGAGGACAGCCAGCATGTGCTTTATTTCCTAGAACAGATGTAGCCACCGGTGTCTTTGGCATGGTAGCCAGTAAACTCTGCAGGTCTTCAATTACAAATAGGAGAATCACATATATCTAAAATAAATGTAATTATATTCCAGTTAAGCAGCAAGCCATGGTGAACCTCAATTTGTTTGATGTTGTGCTTTCATTCAGTCAATTGCCTAAAACTTCAGCTATTTTTCTGAAGCACATCCAGGCTTCTTAGCTCTGGAAATCTCAGAGAATCAATGCCCCTGGGGAGATTTTCAGTACACCCTCATTCAGGCTGGGCAGGCATGTCTTTCATGCTGTGTTTTGATATTTCCACATCTTCTCCTGGCTGAACACAAGAAGTAGGAAAGCTGCTCAGAACTTAATTTAAAAGGTAAACTGAGCTCTTTTGAATTTCAAAAAGTCTCAGGACGGATCTTCTTTTATCAGAACCAGCTTATCCTTACTTCGGAGAGAAAGGTAGGGGTCCAGATCAAAACTTTTTGATCTGGCTTCAAATATTCTCAAAGTTCAGGGGTATTTGGATCTCAGGTTTTGGTGTGGGCCCATCCATGACCTCCAATGTCCTTGTCTCACCTCTTACCTGTCTATTCTCCCCCCACACACACAGTTTTTCCCTTCCAGCCTCCCTCTCCCTCCATTGCTCTTCCAAGATTAAAGCTTTTTTATTATTATTATAATCATAATTCCTATAAGAGATAAGAAGCTCCCCAGTGTGTCTTTATTAATCCTAGTTAAGATAACATTTTGAAAGCAGACAGGGAAAGAGATTTATAAAGAGCAAGAGAAGACAGTTGGAGATCAACACAGCAGGACCAGAATTTCCTACACTGTCTGAGCCTGTTTACAAAGCAGTGTGAGTTAAAAATTGCCCTGTATGTGAAGTCCCAGGCTAGCATACATGTAACCACTTTGCTGAGTCTGAGGCTAGATTACATTTTCTAGTATGTCCAATATTATAAACTTAATGTGCTTAGGAACGGCCTTCATTGTATTTTATCTTGTGTGCATATGTCTGTCTGCAGAAAGCTGTTTGTGTCATTAGGGTCCTGATACTGAAGCACAAGGGTAGCTTGTGGATTCAGAAAGGGAAGAGAAGTTTTACTTCAGAAAGGGCAACTCACAGATGTCCACAATTAAGCTGCCAGTGTTTGCTGGGATTTTTTGGTTAGTAACATATTAATGTCTAAATACATATAGAAAATGCAAACTACATAGCTGTCTCCCAACAGTTGAGGTTAGAAAAAAAATGTGTTTTTTCAAATAGATTACTTCAACAGTATTTCCCATCGTTCTGCAATCAGGGTTATTCAGAAAGTTCTAGATTTTCACCATTAATTTATACAGGCTGTGTATGGCTTCACAACCCCAGCAAATAACAGCATGAGGTGTTTGCCTTTACAGTGACTGAGCAGTTGGAGCTCACCACAGGTGGAAGTGCAGATGCATCTGCTCAGAGGTCCTGCCTGGCTTTCTGCACCTGGCTGGGTTCATGGAAAGCAGGAAAAGAAGAGGAAACTCTCACACCATGAGAACCCTGTCTGCAAACTAACCTCTAGCGTGGCAGCAGGCTTTTAGTCCTTCAGCTGAGCTAAGATTGCATTAACTTCCCTGCCACCTCATATTGTTTGGGTTATGCGTGTTGGTTATTTATGTTGTCAGCTTGTTACCTTGAAGTTAAAGAACAGGTTGTTTGGTTTCCCACCAGTTTGTTATATGCAAAGTCTTGTTAGGGGCAAAAGAAGCACACCATATATGCAAAGTCAGTAATTTACTGTTGTTCTAATTACAGTCTTAACAGTCTAATACAAAAGTTATTGTTAGCCCAGTTACAGTGATACTACACAGTTCAAATCGTGTAGCACGGGTAAAATGACATATACACAAATTTTCTAGAACTTTCCCCCTTCTCTGGTGTTATGTTCACCCTCCCACTGCCCCTTGGAGTCCTAAGGCTGAAGGTGTCGGTCAGTACAGGGCACAAGGAGGGAGTTACCATGAGTCTTCAGTATCCCAAGCCCTAGCTGTGAGGAGTGTGATGTTAGTGTTGAAGGCTTCTTCCTCCTCCTCCTTTGGGATTTGCTGGGGGGGCTTTTTTCTCTCTGATGACATGCTATGTACCTTGCTTCTTCTTTATCAGTCTGCAAGTCCATGTTGTATCTCCATGTATTCTATATGGTGTGTTTTACATATGTTGGATACTGCTTGGTTCTTATTGCAGCCCATAAGACTCATTTATACAGTGCCCAAGGTTGCATTCATTTGCTGACCAGTAACCGGCACCAGTTTATAGCCCCCAGGTCTCCCAAATCTTCCTTTGCCTGTGTTTTCAAGGCCTCTGCCCTCATCCTATGACTTCTCCCCTCTCTGCTGCATTTTTTTCTAGGGTAACAGACAGAGAAATGTCTTGTTTTCACTATCTATTAGTTACAAAACTTTAATAACAGGTGTTACACCACAGAGCTGTTCCAAGCTAAGCAAAAGCTAAAACCAAGCAGGTAACAGTCCCCTAGTCATTAGGTAACTGCTGTAACAAGCTGAAGCAAATCTCCAGCTGGGTCAAAACAAGTTCAGACAAACCCTAAGAGGCCCATACTGTTAGCTTAGTGCAAAGCTGTGTGTTACAAGCAATGGCAACAACATATTTAGTGGATGAAAATACTGCAGATATTTTTTGTCTTTGCCTGGGCTCTAGCTCTTTTTCTGACTTTAGCTTCCAGTGAGATCCTGGTCAGGTTCCTTTGCCTTTCTGAATCTGTAAAACAGCAATAAAATATACTGTCACTTTAATACAGCACAATGAGAGGAAAGCAGTAGAAATGAACGTATAGTTGTTATTTGTTCAAACGAGAATCTCTCATTTGGTAAAACCAAACAAGTCAAATCTAAGGAATTAAATTGGTCAGGGAAAGATGCTAGGAGACTTAGGACAACCTGATCTGAAATCCTTTTGACAATCAGATGAAGGAAATGTTTGTTTTCTACTCAGATTATGTGTGCTGAGAAGCACCAGCATGGTGGAATATCTTAAAATGATTCATCCTATTCTATGTTCCAATTTTCTTAAAACTGGGAACATAATCATCTACTCAAAGTGGGAGGATCACCTTTTAGATACATAAACAGATAAAAAAAATCATTTCATTATTAAAGTACTGAGAAAATTAAATCGTTCTCAGAGGCTAGATGAACATCGATAAAGCCTACTTATTCTGGACTAATCTTGTGGGGCAAAACATTCTCTAATGTGCACCAGAAGCAAAGATTATGGAGAGCATAACATATTGAAATCTAAATTAATCCTGCTTATTGACTGATAATATGCCCTGATCCTGGGGGAATATGCCTAATTTATTACATTTTAAATGATTTGGATTCCTTTAGGATGAGCAACTCCTCAATTTATTTTCCATTGGCTAACTGGTGAGAAAGAAGTCACTAAATATGAATGGAGTTGGTTTTGTTTTGAAAAATTATTACAAAAAAAAATCACATTTGGCCAGTGTTGTTTAGTTTGTATGTTTTTTCATTCTGCAAGGAAGATAGAATATTTGGAGGAGAGAGTCTAAAAAAAAAAAATCAAAAATGAAAATAAGACAAATTTCATTATTTCCTAGCAGCCAGCTATTGCCCTCTGAGTATTCCTCTGTTTCTGAAGCCACTGTCCCCAGAACACCTACAGTACAGACTGGAAGAGTGGTGCTGGTACAGCCAAGGGATCTCTGTTCCCAACTGCTGTTGTATTCACAAAATATAAAAATGGGGAAAAAAAGAAAATATTGTACTGTAAAGTCTTGCGGGGCAGCTTACCCAGGGGGTTACTTGATATAACCTCTGAGGCTGACCTAGTTTTTAGTATGGGCTCTTGGCCCTGACTGTAGATTGGCACCCTACCATGTTTGATTGTGCTCATAGTACAGTCTAAGATACTATATTAGTTACAATAAAAAAAAAAAAAAAAAGGAATACTTCAATAAAAGAATAATAAAATGAATGACAAAAATGCTATTCTTGACCCAGACAATCCTTCTGCAAAGGTGTCATTCCTATCTGAACTCACACCTTCTCCTATTCCCTTTGTTCATTTCCCTTTCACAGAATCTTGAAGTCCCTGCTCAGCCCAGTTGTCACAAGGTACTTAATTGATGAGTTCATTACATTAGCGTTGAACAGGATTCTATCAGGTCCTTAAAGGGATGAGCATACAAAACATATAAACAGATAGTGCTGTGCATGAAAGAGCAGTCTGTGCTGCAGTTGTATTTCTTCTCAAGTATCATTCTTTGATAACTCTGTGCTCTCAGACCTACATGAAGGATTCAAGTGTTCAGCAGCAACCAGTTTAAGGAAATTTCTACTAAGTCTATTTTTTATTTACCTAAAGAAATTATGCTCTTCTACCTTTGTTAGAAGCCATCAGTTAAATGAACAATGTGGCAGCATTAGACAACTGCTTCATATTTTTTTTCAGTCTTTGATAAAACTTTAACAGAAATCCTATGAAATTTAATCTTCTCTTCTGTCACCTGCCTTACAGATTGCCCTCACTGTTCTCACTGGACTGCTTATTGCTCCCTACTACTGCTTGGAAAACTATTATTAGCTATTCAAGTCAGCACAAACCCAGGGATGGTAAGGAAATAGCTTTGACTGAATTTGGCTTCATGTATGACCTATTTCCCACTCCAAAGCAAAATTCATAGTGTTTGGCAGAGTCTTTGCCCAATGCACAGGGTGGTCCCCCCTAGGGTGGATTTCTGCTTGGAATGAACCAACACTTGGTCAGCAGTAAAAGGGAGAAACAGACCTGCTTTGTGGTACAGCTTCTCCTTGTAGTCTGTCACCAAGTGGAAAAAGCTATGGAGTCCAAACTAACCCATGTGTGACAATCAACCTTTAGGTAAAGATTTAGTCTGGCTAATTTGTTTTTGTTTTTGTTTTTGTTTTTGTTTTTGGAATCATTGGAGTTTCTTGCCTGGTGAGATGTGATCACTGTCCAGGTTATCTGCCTACACTACCTCTGTCTACCTCTACACTATTTCCACAGCCTGGGGATGCTCTGGCAGCCCCAGGGTCTTCCCTGACAAATGATGGCTCAGTTCTGGGAGCCCTGTCTGAAGAAGAAGCAACTTTCATCCTGAAGATTAATAGGGTTGTCCTTCATTCCAGGCCAGAGTTCACTTCTTCATCTTTTTGGAATTGAAAACCATAGGTTTCAAAGTTTTCAGCTACGTACCACCTAAGCCCTAGAGGAGTGCTGATGGGATGGAAGGATATTCTACACATCTTTTTTCTGCAACAAGCTCTATGATGCCTGTCAATTAAATGAGAAATATTTAAATTACAACACTTGTAGGTGAAATATGAAGAAAGGTGAATGCATTGGCAAAGGACACTGAATATGTTCTGTGCCATACTGGCAGATCCATGGCTGACTGTAGTCAAACTTGCAGATGTTATGGAAAGAGATGGGCAAAAATGAGAAGAGCATCCAGGGATCCTTCTCTCAGTGTTTCTTTCCAGCTTCTGGCACTGAGCAGTTCAGGGAATTTCTCAGCCAACACTCATATTCACGTGTTCATGGAGATGGATTTCTTCCTTCCATTAATTTGTCTATTTGTTTTTCTGAACACATTAAAAGTACATTAAAATTTCTGAAATCAAAGGAGGCAAAGAAAGATGTATTTGTGCTTGACAATATGTCTTATTATCTATTAATGTAATTGTTTACATTTTATGCACACAAGTCTTTATTGCCTAACATAAAAGATAACAAAAATACTGTTATAAAGACAATACAAACTGCAAATATCTTAAACAGGTTTGGGCTTTCTCACTTTTTTTAGTAAAAGTGCATAAAGTTCATTTTCTTTCTGCTAAAAAATACAATTTCATTAGAAGCATGAAAGTTCAGGAGGTTTTAAGTACTGAACAGACCACTTCTGTTTATGCTAAACTTTCTGCAAGACAAGGAAATACAAATCTGATTTGCGAGTGTTCACCAATTAAATTTTGATTTTTTAAAATGCAAACTGTCAATTTCAAATTCTGCTTTTATATTTCCTGCAGAGTGTTTTATCTTTGACCTATTTAAAATAAAAATTTCCCATATAAGTTTTTAAACATAAAAAATGCCATCAACTACCTCCAAACTTCATACAAAATCTAAAAGCACTCTATTAAAGACTCTCTGCTAAGATGTTTAGGCATCATAAAGTGATTATAATAAAAGCTGTTGAGGTTTGGTGTCAAGGTTCCCCAAAGTTTTTGTTTTGACAAATTATCTCTGCAGCACTTATATATCATAAACTAAGTTTAAAAGTAAATGCTCCAATTAAATCAACAACTTCAGTTTGCCCTCTGGGGTCATAAACAACCAAAAAGTGATGTGTTTTTCCTCTGTCCACAGCAAGAGGCTTAGAAGGAGAGAGGGAGCAACAATGAAGACTGTTGAAAGGCCTCTCTGATAAAAGCCCTAGTTCTAGTTTTGTACTGTTACATTCTGATTTGCAGCTTTGTGGTCTTTCTTACCAATTATTGGAAGCATTGCCAACAAAACAGAGGTTGCATAAGAACTTTTCCCACACTCATTTCTACTATTCTTGTTCAGAGAACCTCATTCTTCATTGCCTAGCTCAGTTGTGTCATGAAGCTATGTTTTTACCACCCTCAAGGCAATTTCAAGATTTTCCCAGAGATTAAAGCACTTAGAAGCTTATTGTTTATTGGAGACCTACACTACAGAGTACAGCAGAAAGGAGCATAACCCTAGCAGAAGGAATATATTCTGTTTCCAGAATAGCCTGACTGGTCCACCTACTGTCCTCAGTGATTATTATAGTGCAAAGATACTTTTATTAAACATAATGATATTAAATGGACCTGATGCGATTTAACACATTTATGAGACTCTTTCATGTCTCGCTGTAGGAGGTTGATATTTAAACCCTAGTCCTCGCTGAACCTGAAAGCATTAATAATCCCCTTCTCTTTGGCCCATATGCAGGCTCATTACAGTTGCTCTTTATAGTTATCTATTTTCTCTTAGGCCCTTATGCAGAGAAGAATCCCTATAGAGGAAAAAGCTTAAGCACTTGATTAACTTTAAATATATTGAAGTCAGTGCTCAAAGTTAAGCAGGTGCTTAATACTTCCCTGAATCAGGGCCTTACAGCCTGGTGTTTTTGTCCCTGTACTGGTTCAGAAAATAACGATCTGGGATTTGATTCTCCTCTCATCTTCCTTGATACAAATCAGAAGGACTCCATTTAGATTAAAGATCTTTGTTCATCTTTGCTTAGTATATTATAGAGCCATCTAGAAAAATGGGTGCCAAACATTACCAGTGAAGAATAGCAGAGTTCAAATATACATTGCGTTCACTTTTGTCACTGTCAAAGTAGATGCATGACATCTTCTGCAACTCTGAGCCAGTGGTGGAGCACCAGCACAAAATTAGAATCATAGCATCATTTAGGTTGAAAAAGACCTACAAGATCATCAAATCCAAACATCCACCTAGCACTACAAGTCCACTGCTAAACTATGTCCCTAAGTGCCACATCTACACGTCTCTTAAATACCTTCAGGGAAGGTGACTCCACCACCTCCCTGGGCAGCCTGTTCCAATGCCTAACCACCTTTTCCGTGAAGAAATTCTTCCTGATATCCAGTCTAAACTCCCCTGGAGCAACTTGAGGCCATTGCCTTGCATCCTAAGAGAGCAGGATCACACTGAAGTGATTATTCTCAGTATGACTGCATTAACTGCCCCTAGTCAATTGTAAAGAGGCGGGTAGAAAGGAGCAGCAAGATGTGTAAGCAGTGATGAATGTCAAATGCAGGATATGGATGTCATGTGTCCTTCAAGGATATCTTGATAGCCAGCCCTCCCTGCTAGCCAGTGTGCCCATGAAAGGAGGCATGCGAAGACCTGCCTTCCCTTTCCACCTCTGGTTGCTGTGGTCCTCTCCCTCAAGAAAAAGGACAGTCTTTATGCTCCAAGAGCACAAGACCTGAAATGCTGCCTAAGTCCTCTTCTCTTCCCCAGCTATGTGCTGTATAGCAGAATAGCAGTGTAGCAGAATAGCTGTATAGCAGGCAGAACTCACCTCAACAGCTTCTTAAATCTGCTTTCACAAGGGGTGAGAAAGCTCTCTGGACATCCAGACTTGTCTGGATTTTCCAAGTTTATGAAAAAAATTAACTCACCGCTGCTTTTAGCTAACAGAATTGTGATATCAGACTGGTCTCTGTGACACTCTGGGATACCAAGTCAGTTGGCAGCTTTTTTGTCACCTATGTTTCCTCTAAACTGACAACAGACACTAAGTTAAAACTGCAATTCCAGCAACAGACATTCCATCAATCATCTACAACCATGATAAACTGTAAATTCCTCTGGTGCTGTTGATCAAGCCTTCATCCATGAAGCAATATCTGACCTTGCTGGACAAGACCTGATGTCCTAGACCATAATCACATGCCTGCTGACAGTAATGTTTGCTTGGTCCATGATTTTGGATACGTACTCCAGAGTTCCCATTGCCCTTCTACCTTCAACCTTCATAGTTGATTTTTGTGTATGATGTGAATAGGATTTCAAGTACATTTCATGTATTTAAAGGGCAGCTCCTTAGTGTCAAGGACAAATTCACAGGCTGTCTCAACTGTTAATCTTCACTAATGCGTATGGGTTTTGATTCAGGGCAAACCAGCTGAATATTCCCCAGGTACACATCGACTTGTGGCATGGATGGACTGCTGTCAGGGGCCAGCTCCTTAACCACCACCAAACAACACTATTTCACAGCATCAGCAAAGGGCCCCCAATAGAAGTAGGCATCACCTAGCACTGACCAAACAGTCACTATGAACATCAACATGTAGACTAAATAAAAGGGCAATGGGAGCAGACTGGAGTGAAGTTTTTGGGATTGTCCTAAATCTCAGATTATTCACAGGACAAGCCAGTTACAGCACAGGTACTGCCTACAGAGTTACAGAATCAGCAAAGACTTAGTCCCTGGGAGCAGAGAATACAGCATACAAAATGCAGAACTACCATTATCGCTGCCTTTGCACAGCACATGTGTCTCTTGCAGCTAGAAATAGTTAACCGACATAGAATGAGCACATGCAGAGCTGGTAGATATGCCCAATTGAATGAATCAGTTTATATATTTTAATCCTTCTTAAACAGGTTTATCCTCCAAAGAGTTTCTCATTTCTTCTTCTTTTCCATGATTTAGCAGCCAGGAATCTTACAACCCTACTGTGCTTAGAAGGGGGCTCCAATTTTTTATTTCTAACAAGGTTTCCAGCAGATTTTGAATGTCATACAAGTATTCTATTTGCACATTAACTTCTTTCAGACTGAACACATCCAGAGCTAAATTATTATTCTTGAGATCCATACAGACAAAAGAGCCGTCACTTCCTGTTCTGTGGAAGACAGCATCATTCCTGGGCAAGATTTAATAGATAATTTTTTTCTGAACACCTGCATTTAAGAAACATTTAAATATTAGGTTCTTTTTTTCCCTGCCAAGGAGACTTCCAGACACTTGCCATTGGGTGGAAGCCCTATAGCCACACTGTACAGGAATACTCCAAAAGTTTAAGTGTGCATGGTTTTGGCAGCTAAACTGAAAACGACTGAGCTTGGACTCTCAAGTCTATAGATTTGGCTACTTTGACAAGCTGGGACTCTATAAGACAAGAGCAAACTATTGTAGTGATCAGAGAAAGCTGTTGAGTCCCAAAACATCAAAAGGCAGTAGTTTTCAACCTGTTCAACTACAAAACAAAGGGATTTATAAGAAGAAACAAACCTTAACCCTGCTTGTGTTGAATAAGACCCTATATGGGTCTTACTAGAAAACTGCCTATCTGTTTCAGTGGGAGAGGACTGGGACCTACATAAAAATATTTCATACTATGCTCATATACATTCCTGTCCTGAAATAAATATATAGTTTTTCTGACAGCAAATATATTTCCCTTTCAATAAAGAAAGAGAAAAAGAAAAATGTCACCTCTGATATGGTGTTTTTGACCTCACTTTTGGCTTGGTTCTGTTCTACTGCAGTGGCTGTGTTTCAAATAGTGTTTTCTCCTAACATGATCTATTCTCTGTGCAAGTGGGACAAACTCTGTCTCTATCTCTCATGTATTAAGATTTACAGGTCCTTTACCTGATTGATTACTAGCACTTCTGATCCAAGACAAAAGTCAGGAGTCATTCAGTAAGGGTCTTTCTTCAGAACTTAACGTAAATCAAAGATGATATTATTATTTATTTTGAAACAAATAGAACTTAAAATATTAGGCAGCATTGGTCACCCTACTTTGAGGCACAACCTGAGCATCAGTTGAACTAGTTCCACTTGTTAACACCTACTAAAATCTGCAACCCAAAGTATAGGCACAGGCCAACACATATCCACTAGAAGAAAGAAAAACATTTTTCCACTGTTCATAAAGGTAGAGAGGCTGAAAATAGAAATCCTTGAGAAGTCTAAGTTCTATACTACTAGCTGATATGAGAGTTGCTGTGAAATTCAAACAATCTGCCACGTAACAAGGTTTGTTTTCTAGTGTTTTTAGACAGACAACTGAAAAGGAACAGCATTGCAGCTGTCAGAAATATCAGAACTAGATTCATTAATAATTCTCAATATCTCATGGAAGACACAGGGCTGCTGCAATCCTGAGAAATAAAAGGAATACTTATCCTTTAACCATGCTTCAAGTGAAACCCTTTTTAATATGACATTCTGTATCTGGTAATATTTTATATGCAAGCAGATTCAGTTTTCTGCATAGACATACAGCTTGCTACTGAAGTAGCAACAAATGCTAACAGAGATTATTTCAATCTGCATCTGGAAGCAAGGGTATAGTCTATCCCACTGCGTGATGAGCTCATCATACTGAGGGAAATGAACACCATGCAACACTGCCTTGTAAAACCTTTTGATGGCACTTTCATCCAAGAAAAACAAACAAAAGCAATTGACATTATTTCTATCCTTTGTAGCACCATCATCAGTCATTTAGCTCAAACACCAAGATCTTCATTAGACAATTGCATATCCAATGATATACATACATGGAAAAATACAGGCCATATGCTGATTAGAAATTATTATATAGTAAAATCTGATGCTTATTTGTACTGACATTTGCCATTTTCTTGCAAAGACAGCAATTATACTTCCTTGCAGAACAGAGATGTGTCTGGTGTGACATTTGTCCATAAGAATTCAGTACATTCCAGGGAATAATGTCATATATTAAACAAGTCTGTACTTGACACTATGTTGGATGTTATAAATCAACCAAGACAATCATCAGCACAAGTTTTGAGACACCGCATGGATCATCTTGGTACCAAAATATTACAACTGACTTCCTTAGCCATCTGATGAGACACACCAAATCCTACAATACAAGCACCCCCAGAGTGNAAAAAAAAAAAAAGGATAAAACAGAAGAAAAGCTAAGAATTTAATTGCAGATAAAGTTATCTAAGAATTATAACAAAACATGAAAATTGCTGTAGAAAGACTGATGGTAAAACAATATCAGATCAAAAAGTAATTCTGAGAGGATGAAAAGAAGATACAGAATAAGAATACTTTCACCTCCCTTCAATCAAAACTATGCTCAGATCTGGGTTCATTAACAGTACCTGCAAAAGCCAGTCCTGTGGAACAGGGGATGTATGTAAACCAGAAGACATCTGATGAACCAAAAATCAAGTATGAAACATAATTGCCGAGCTTCTCATCTTCTTCATTTCTAAATGTGTAGCACTCCATTGATTCGGTTTGAATTTGACCTATTGGTTAAGTGCCAGTGGACCGCAGAGAAGAGAAATGCTTGTACATTAAGACTTACAGATTCACAACTCTTGGGTAGAATCCAGCTTACTCATTCAGATCTCTAACTTAATGAAATTTTGGTGTCTGGTGAGTCATTCTATATAGTATAATTAATTACTTGCACTCCCCATAGAAGTGACAAGAATGATAAATTTCCCTGAGGAGGTGCAGATTAAGACCCTGTTTGATTAGGTTAGGCACTTCCCTCTTTCCATTGACTGTGTAAGAATCAAGGAGCCTCCAGATATTGATTCAGTCCAGTTAATTTAGAATTCTATTTCATATAGGAAATAACAGCAGTTTTAATGCCTCTGACCACTCCATTCACACCAAGTGAAACAGAGTTCCAAGAGACCTCTTCTTCATTAGGTCTGAAGAGGAAAAATTTCTACTTCATTAGGGCCTGCCTTTCACCTACAGATCAGTTAGAGCACTGACATAGCAAATGCCAGCTAAACTGTTCTCAGCCTCACTGAGTCTTCATTGCTTAGTCCCAAGAGATTTCTCTAATTGCCAGGCCATAAACTGGCAATTTGGATGCTCCATACCTCCTCCTAAAGCTGGCAGATGGGATTGCAATTTCAGAAGACTGATTTTGCTGGGACTTCAGCACAGGAAAGAGGCTAGTCCCTCTTCATGGGACAACTTTTATTTTGTAACCAAAATAAAAATTTCTCTATTTCTCAATAGAGAAATGCGCTATATGCAATATCTCTGTATATGCTATACAGAGAATAACAGTTGTCTCTCTTTCCACACTACAACAGAAAACCCCATTCAGTTAATTCTCTGCTCTTCCCTGGAAAGTCCAGGAATGCATCTTTGAAACTCTCCCTGCAAAGATCACTCTGACCTTGACACAATGGATGGTGGTTCTTATCAAAATGCAAAAGAAGTCTCAAATGAGGCATTGGGAAGCTTTAAGCATGAGGCAGCTACTTCAGGGCCATTAAATCTTTGAACCAAGATTCAGGGGAGTTGCAAACAGGAAATTAAAGTCAATGACTGCCTTTGTTTTAATAAAAAAAAAAAAATGAAAACATCACTAAGAAAGAACATATATTTTTATTTTTTTTTTCAAAGGGGAAAAAATACATTGAAAAAGACTTTCATAAAACATACTTTTCCTTCCTCTATCAGATATATTCAGTATCTGTTATAAGAGCAAGAGAAATTAGGAAAATTGCTTCATTTTCACCTATTTTAGGGAAATCTGAACAATTTAAACAGAACTGTTACCCATTATTAAACATTTACTATACAGAAATAACAATCAAAACTTTGGATCTGTCAAAACTTTGGGGTCCTGTATTTCAGGTTCTTCCAGAATTAACTCTGCAAGTTGCATCCCATGCTAAGAATATAAATTATCTATTTCTATCTCAGCCCTGGTGTGAAAAAGCAGAAGTTACATTTGCAACATTCCCAGGTATAGAAAAGTTCCCAATGGCAACTCTTTCCTCTCTTTTGCTTTCAGTAGCCATGTTTTGGGGAGCCAGTGGAATCACATATTTGGCAGGGATAAGGAATGCAACAGGGTATTTTTTAATCAGGGCTCAAGCTTCTCTAATGCTATAAATTTTGGAATAAATCCTTGCAACTAGGATATTATATTCAGATACACTTTTGGTTTTGCTCTTCTTTTATTTCTATCTTTGTAGAGGTAAAGTAGTCCAAATAGGTCATGAGGAGACACTTGAAAAACCATAAGTGAATCTTACTATCTGATATTGGTCTAAAAAGTTGACTCAGTAACAGCTGATTTTGAGGTGTGTTAGCATGATGCTGGTTTCCACCCCAAACAGAAAGTTTGGGCCTGAGACCAGACAAGATCACAGAGGTTAGAGGGAGCATTGCCTGAGATGGCCACAAAGCATTCAGCTACTAAGGATGAAGAGCAGCTCCCTGTCCAGATATATAGCATCCCCTGCTGTTCCAATAGCTCAACACTGAGATACGCTCCAAGGGAAAATGGTGTCCTACATCTCTGGCTGAAGGGGAAAAAAAGTGATCTCATGGAAAAAAAGCAGCAAGAAAGAGCCTGACACCAAGTGCAAGAAAATGTTTTCACAAAGTGAACTTTCTGAACACAAAGGTTAGCTAGGTTAGCTACATAAGTTGATACAGAGTAGTCACATTTGGGTGAACTAACAAGATATTAACAGTTGTTTGGCTCTGTAGAAAAGGGGAAATCCTAGCGGAAGCAGGACGTCCATCATGTCCATGTCCATCATGTGAAACCTTAGAAAGTTTCCATGAGAGACACTTGTATTTTTTGTAATATTGATAACATCTGACATTGCATATGGCAACTGAAGTAGATTTTACTCCTTTTTTTTTTTTTTTTGAGCCCTGCGTGATGTAGGAAATTCATCAAAGCAGCTGGCAAGCACAAACAAGCACAACAGGCCTGAACTACAGTCATTGGGTGCATTGGGTGGACTTAAAATGTAAGTGGTTCCAACAACTGCTTTGCAGGAAAATAGGATTCCAGTGCTCTCTAAAGCATTGGTGAGCATTGGACATCCTCATCTCCAAAGTCTGACAGCAATTTGTGGCATATTCTCAATTTCAAAAGAAGGGATAACAGCTTCGGTTCCCTTTGCTTTTACTGAGGATCCAACCAGAGTAATCTGTAACTCAAGGCAGCCAGTAACACCGGACTATTAGAAGCTCAGTGCTAGAGAAGTGAAGAAATAGTGCTGGCATGGTCTTCGTTGTCTTTCCTAGAAGCTGATGTATTATGGCAATTTTCATGTTGTGTAAATTCTGCCTCAGAAATGCAAAAGGCATTGGCAAGAAGAAGAATTAAGTTCTGAAATGTACAGAGGTTTCAATCCTATTTCATGACAGCTGGAGAAATAACTTGTATTCCCCCTGTATTTTCTTCCTTTCCTCTGTGGTACTCAACTACTTTATAAGCAGAGGTATTATTTATATGTAGCACAGGATCTGTTCTAATCCCTATGTATTAGTGAAGTTAACTACAGCTCACTCTGTACTGCTGTTTGCACAGCTGGATGTGTCAGATAGAATAAGTACATCCTTTCTAAGATGAGCTAAAATCTGCAGCCTACTAGTGTCTTTCTCATTTATACCAGCCATAGTTTCACATTGTTCCCATAAGGGAGGATAGTTTTAGCAAAGTCATATTCTTGGTGCAACCCTACGGGTGCATGAATGTTGATAAATCGCCTTGGCACACCATCAGATCTGAGTGTTTATCTTCAAGCCACAGAATGTATCTAATTATGAGTAAAAAGTCATTGAAATTTGTATTACAAGACCTATGCTAATGACTTATTGATGGTACCTTGCATTCCATGGTCAAAATGAGTGCCACTTTCACTGACAAAAGATATCAGTTTGCAGGGGTAGTCACAGATGTGTGGAGTTAGAACATGGGCTTTGCTTGCATCAAAGAGACAAAGTTAGCTCCAGAGAGTTCATAAGCTTTGTTCCCTACAACAAAAATACCAATCAGGAAACGTCAGGTTCACTGTCATGGGGCTGCTCACCTTGCCCACCATTCTCTTTAGCCCAGGGTCAGATGAGATGGATGCTGAAGGAGAGAGCACTGCTATGTTTTACAGACTGCCATGCAAGTACCAAGGGTGGGACTCAGCTCACAGATTAAGACAAATAAATTCAGATGTCTGCAAGTAGCTGTCTATATGTCAGCTAGAGTCCAAGCTCTCACTGCACTCAGTGGAGACCTGGTCAGGACAGTCAACAGCATCTCAAGGCTGGCTCAGCTGACGAGCCACTGCAGCAGGAATCAGTATCAAAGCATGGGTACATGGTGCCAGCTGGGATGCCCGGGGTTATCCAGGACACCTGCATGAGGGGTAGCATCTGTTGCACACCACAGCATGCTGCTGCTCCAGAGCTGCAGCCCAGCCATCTTTATTTTGGGACACCTTTTATGGCTCTAAACACCTCTAAGAGAGTTCCTCATTCGGGTTCTGTCTGTTCTAGGATGAATTGAATCATTCTTTAGGCTGCACTGGCTGTCTTGACTTGATCTCCATCAATTCTAATGAGTTTAGATACACAGTGCACATGCCAAATCCCATCTACTGACATTAAATGTGTCGTAGCAAGTTGAATCCTGCCCTGTGGCATTGTATGCTGCAGGCAATTCATAACTGTGTATTTTTAACTTTTCATTATCCATGAGCAGACTGATTTGTGAATAGGTTGCTTTACAAGTGAAAGCAGCCTCCATTTGGAGAAAGCTGTGGTCCATCAGAGTCTGATTCTTTGATTTTGGCCCCATAGGAGGTGGGACTATACATCTCTAGGTCCTGAGCTGCATGTTTTTTCACTGCTGCACCCAAGGAAATAAAGTCCCTACAAAACCAAAGATGATAGAGAGCATAGTTCATAGACAGCAAAGGTGGGTCTCATCTCAATTAAGCTAGTAGTTACTGGCAGAGAAACAGGTGCATCTCATCCTAGCACTGATGTCTAAAATAGAGCAAGTGACTCATGTCTCTGAAGTGCCCATTTCTCTTAATAGTTTCCAAATAGGTCCCAGACTACAAGTTCAAATGTGGATTTTTGAAGTTATGCAAGGCCGTTTGAACCCCAGTTTGGCTTTCTGAGAGCCAGATCAAGGCCAGAAGCTATACCATTATTGATGTTTTTCTTCAACCACATTTTCTTTACCCTGCCATTTCTCATATAATGGAGAGGTAATGATATGCATTTAAAATCTCAGGAGTGCTACCAAAGCTTTACTACTACCACAAAAAATAGTGCACAGGGGCTGTATCTGTTATGGCAGAGGAAGGGCTGCACAGTGTGCCCTGGCATGGTGGGGATGAGGACCAAGACTATGCCATAAGTTCTTCTGTCTCATGTGCAGGATCCTACACGTACCACCATGGCCAGCTATTACCTGCACCGAGTCAGCTCTCTTAGTCATTATGCCATGACATAACACTCAGTCATTATGCAAATCAATATGCCCTGAGAAGTTCTCTCAAAATCAGAATTCTTTGCCCAGCTCAAGCAAAAAAACTGTTTTGTTTTCTTTCCCTGTCTTGATCCTTAGCTCCACAGCTTCCTCTGCTTTCTTCTGTAGTCTTCATGTTAGTACTCTCAATCTTTCTACTACTATATGCATCTTTTACCTGTTTTGTTGACAATTTTATATTGGACTTTAATGTCTGAGGTTCCCAAAGTGGCCATGCAAACTTCCAAAAGGACCATATCGACACTGCAGGACATTGTGCTGCATAACATTAGCTAATCAAATACTTACTAGATTTAGATCTATAATGCCAACTTCTAGCTCTACCTTGGCAGAATTTTTTTACTTAAGTTGGTTTGACATAAATTCTTACCTCAATGGTTGTCCATGAGTATTTTAAAATGAGTTTCATGCAGGGAATATTTTTTAATTATCTAAATCTTTCGATGTAAAAAAAAAAAAAAAAAGTAAAAATCTTTAAAAAATGAGATTGGACACAGAAGTTGCTTAGGACAAAGGAAAAATAAGGATTTGGTGGCAGTTTCATTATCCCAGAGCTGTGTAAGGCTTTTCATAGTTAGAAACAAGCATTCTTTTACAGTCTACAGTATTTTCATAGCCAGGATGAATACAGCTGTATGGCTAGGTAGATTTTTTCAGAGCAGGAGAAAAAAAATCTCATGGAGTGACCTCTTGAAGTATTTCATGTTCAGATTTGATTCATAATCAGGGATAAACATGAAGTACTGTCATATTCTCTACCATATTATTTAAGGGGAAATATATCAAATGCCAACTAACTGCGTCTATGCCAAAAAGCAATTTTATATTCCTTGTTGAGTGAGACAGAATAATTATTTCTCAGTTCTCTCCAGAAGAGATTTGATGACAGAGCAGGAATCAATGAGCCAATCAATATATGACCATCTTCACAAACAGTTTAAGAGGAACTTCTGGCAGTCCTTAAACAAACAACAGTACTCTCTACCTGGCAAATAATACCTAGTTAAAAAGCAAACTTACTTTACTTGTGAATCATTGATTTTAAAAAGTCTCCAGGTGTCCTAACGGAAACTTGAGGAAGTCCAATAGTGTATGATCAGCAGAGATGGGTAACTGAGGGGGGAGAGAAAACAGAGCTTCCAGCACAATGGAAATAAATTGTTAGCTACCTACTGTGGTCTGTGAAGCTGGCAAGAGCTAAGAGAGAAGATCAAAAACATGGGATGAAGTGAGATGCTTTTGTGCTTGCATATATAAAGTGATGTCCGCTGCAATAAGGCTTTATGGTTTTAAGGAAAAAGAAAAAAAAAAGGAATATAGGTAGAAAGTAGCAGAGATACTGAATATTTGACTGTAATGTACTGTATCTTGCAGAGCCTTACCGAAAACATGAAATCAAATTGACCAGGACTGGAGCATTGCTGAAGTGTCTGAATGCTGAATACTGATTGCTAGTGGCATTACAGCTAGATACTTATTAGGGCAGTGGCATAAGATATGTCGTATTGATAAATTCAGTCAGCAGTGAAGAAGGAGGATGAGGACATAAACATAATACAGCTTCAGAGATTCAGTGTGGGCAGAAAATAATAAATTCATACTCAGTGGAAACCATTTCCAAAAGAATGTATGAGGACCCTGAGAGGTCACTCTACCAGATAAACTCCCCAGTATGGAGACCCTGTTTTCTTAGGTTTTTATATCAAGATGAGAAAAATACAGTCTTAGTTCTGAACTGAAGTTAACTGTGGCAGTAAAAATACTATTAACAGCAGCAATCTTGATACAGGAGGAGAGATAAAGTTGAAGAATAATAAAAAAGCCAGCCTGGTCATGTCATGAGTGGCAAATCCATGTGTGATCTGAATAGTGTTAATCTGTAGGAAGAAACTGGGGCAAACTTGGGAAAATATAATTAGAGAGTAATTAAACCCTACCTATAAAATAGATAAACAGTTGTAATGCAAAAACTCACTTGTTTTACATTTCCTCTCTTAGAAGAAACATGTCAATCTATTATATCTGTTTTAGTGCTTTTCCTTCACCGGTGGTTAAGAAGTGCTTAAGCAGCCAGGTGAAAATTGCCAGCAGGGGGGAGCTGGCAGAGAGCTCCTCACATCCCAGGGGACATCACTGCAGGAGGCAGGAGGGAGGCGATGCAGAGAAGAATCTCCAGCCATTTAATTCTTGTAAGCCGCTCAGGAGGGTGCAAGGAGGAAGCTTTGCTTTCTGCCTTGCATACGTCTTGTCCTGCACATGGGAATTTCAAACAGCAGATTGCAAGTCAGGGGCCGAGTGCCAGTGCAGGCTGTTCATGATAGATCCTTCTAGTTTATCATTTTGGCATTATTTTAAACACAGCTGGCAAGGGAATGCTCCAGAACCCTCCTTGTGCTAATTGGCTTTTTTCTACTGGGGTGATCCCCATTTGTAAGATGTGGTTTCCTTAATAACCCATTGAATAACCTCTGAAAAAAAAAAAAAAAACACATTGCTCTCATGCATGAAAATCACCCATCAAAGCAGATGACGAAGTTTGATGAAATCAGCCTGCAAAGCGTAATGAGTATAACACCGCATCAGCAAGGCTTCCTTGAGGAGATAACTACAGTCACAAAATCATTATGCCAGTTGCTGTTAATAAGAGGAAGAATGATTCGCAAACAAGTCGTGTAACTTGCCTACAAGAACACCACGGGGAGGAGTGCTGTTACTCATTACATTGCGTGTCAGCTCCAAAGAGGCCACAAGTGCAGCAGAACAATACCCATGACGTCTTGGGTGGCCGAAGGTTTTGTACATTGTTTCACATTCATTGTGCACTTGAAATTTCTCAGAAAAGAAAGGAAGCCTTTGGGCCTGCAAGTAAGAGGTTTGCTGCCTGTATAAATTATATGACATCCACTTCAATAACATGTACATATATATATATATATATACACACACATATATATATACACAACTACACCACCTCACAGAACAGAGGAGAAAGCATCAGTTTTCAGCACTTTTCCAGATCATTCAGAAGAGGGGTTGGAAGGATACTTAGGCTTCTACCACAGTTCTCCCCTATTCTTTTTATTTGTATTTCATTTTGCAGGGACAAGGTTCATTTTGTGCACAGTTCCAAAAAGGAAAATTCTTTTTTTCTGCAGTTTATTATTATAAATGCATGTGGAGTATGTCGTATGGTTTTTCAGGCTGTATGGAATGAAGTGAAAAAGAGTTTTCAATCTTTTAATGCTCCATGCTTGTGGAAGAGGCATAAGAAAATGGTCCATGGGGATCCTATATTATTATTTGAGGGATTTTTATTTTTCAGGTCTGGTCAGGTTTTATGACTGGTGCTTTTCCGAGAATGCATTGCTCAAGCACTGGAGTTTATAATGATTTCTCCTTACAGCATTTATCTCTCTTTTCCAGTTGCAGTGCATTTATCCTCATGCAGACAGAAGCATGACAGGAGAGGAGAGGAGACGTCAAAGAGATTCTGCCACACAGAGGAATATGGATTTCCCTGCTCCCCTCCCTGAAGGATATTTTCAAGAAGATGCAAGGTTTTGCAATGCACAAATATATTAGCAGTGCAAAGCAAACAGGAAAGGCTGTGAGATTTGCTGAAGTTCTACTAAACTAGCTCAGGCTGTGTATACAGGGGGAGAAGAATCTGGGGGCTGGCTGTTTGCCCTAAAAAGCGTGCATTTTATAGTCTGGCCTCTGTGTTCCCCAGCAACTTCTCCTCCATCTACTGCAATTCAGAAAATAATTTGCCTTATTATAGCTCTCAATCAAAAAGTGAAAATATAAAACAGTTGATGCTCATTTGATTTTTGCAAAATCTAGGCTTGCTGGTTGATTTGCTGCCTTCCTTTTTCTTTAGCTACATAGTACAGCAGTTATTTCCAGCATCTCTCCACTGACTGGGTAAATAATAGAAATATTTATCATCAATCCCAACTTCTTTCTTTAAATATTCACACAAGAGATTTTTTTAACACAGCATTTGGGGAGGCAACACTGTTGTTTATGCAAGAATGTATTAATTCTCAGACAAGTTATGGGACTTAAATGTAATTACATAGTGTGATGACAGTGAAAGGCAGTTGAACACAGTCTAGTAAATAGACAAATGCTGGGTCTTTCTCCAAGTCAGAAAAAAATACAGATATTTTTATACTTTAGATCCACCTTTACAAACAGGTATAATCCTAGATGGGGAATAGAAAAGACAGTGTTTTCTGCAAAAAAGGATGAGAAAATATTTTCAAATGGATTTTCAAAGGTACTAAAGGAGTTAGGTGCTCAAATCTCATGGATTGGAATAAGTCGATTGTGCAAGCTTCTTTGCAAATCACAGCTGTAATGTCCGTAAAAGAAAGACAGTTTTGCAGCCAAGGCACCTAACTGGGACTCAGCAGATCTGAGATTCATGCCTAGCTCAGTGTGACTTTGCAAGTCATTTGCCCCATGCCCCAAATTCTGCTTATGTGAAGCACTAATGAGGAAAATGGCATTCCTCAGCCACACAGAGTAGTGATGAGGATGTAGTCATTGTGATATTGGGGGGACATTTGTTTATTTGATTTGGAGTAATTTTCCACAACTGGAAGTAAGAAGTGGGGTTGGATATAAGACTTACTATATATGCGTAGAAGAAATAATGTTAATTCCCCAGAAGAAAAAGAAATCAAGCAGGATTTACTGCTTCTCTGATAAAAATATGACTTAGAAGGGACTTTCTTGGAACTTTAAATAAGGCAAATGTTTCCCTTTAAAAAGGAAAAAGCTAGTAATTATTATGTTGAAATAGCTTCACTCTATGAAGTAACATCTAACCTCATTAAAAAGAGGCAGGAACACAGACAAAATGGGAATGTATGTGATGTCAAACACTATTACCACAGTGTGAGACTGGTCACAAAAACAACGCCTAGCTGTGCAGTATCACCATAAGCAGCTCTGAGCAAGCTCACCACACCAGCAAACGGAAACCAGACACAAACTCATCTGTAGACTAAGCTAAATAGGAACTGGGTCTTCAGGTCTGTTAATTTTCCCGTGATACCAAGCTTTTGGCTTCAAAAAACTAAGAGACAGATGTGCCTGATAGTGGGTGCTTCAGATGGATGTGAGGATGACTCAGCTCATCTGCCTTCTGGGTTTCCCAGTGAGCACATGCTGAGGAGACAGCTTTCGGGCCCTGTACACAAGGTTGCAACATCAACTCATTTACTTACTGATACAGGGTCTTCTCTGTCCCTCTGTCTCCAGCCCTACAGGCAGGCTAGACCTGGTGCTGACATGCAGTGAGGGATACTGTCTAAACCTGCCTGGTATTCATAAATGAAAGTAAATAGACTTCATTTTACCTTTGTTAGTCCCAGCTGCTTATGCAGTTTGGTGCTTGGTTTTGGTGGTCTTGTTGGCAGACCCCACAGTCTGCTCTCAGGTCTGCTTGGTAGAAGGGTTGAGAAGAAGGCTATGCAGTGGTGCCTCTGCTTTCCCTACAAGTGACACAAAGTTCATTACATGCCACAATGCCAGTGGGGCTACAGCTCTCCTGGTACTTCCAGTAAATCTTTCCCTCGATTTTTCAAAGCAAGATAAGTAAAAATCTATTCAAGAGAAATGCTGCAGTAAAGTAGTACACAGGAGCAATCCCTTGGGAAAGCCAAGGCAAAGCCAGTGCAGAAAGTTTTTGCAACCACTCAAGGTTTCTTAGTGCCACTGCTCCATCAGTCTCCTTCACTTGGGTTGGTAACATCCAAACACAATGGAAAGCACTCCCTAAAATTTCTTTTGACACACTCATCACACAGCTTGCACACTCTTTCATTTTTTTCACAGTCTCCTGGACTACATTAAAATAACTCTGTTCCACTGGGGACATCTCTGATTACTCACTTTTAGTTCAGTTCCTAATTTGTCATCAGTGAGGAAAGGAGCTCGAACTCAAAATCTGAATCTCTGGGGAGTATTCAGATCTGGGACATGAATTGCCTTCTTAAGCAAACAATCCTGTAACCTGAGCTCCTTCTCTTGAGGAGAAATGGGGCTCGATGAGGTTGTGGCCTTACAGTCAGCTAACCGCCCTCATGCTCCAGCAATGCCAGGACAAGCCAGCCCTTGACATCAGATCAGGCAGCAGCCGCGCTGCTCATACGTGCGATACCCGCCTGGCGCCCTCTGAGCTCTGCCTCAACACCATGGCACCGAAATTACAGCTGAGCCAAAACATAAACACAAGGAAAACCATGCCAGTTTGCAATGTGTCCATATTAACCTGATTTTACATATTTTTGTTTCTGCAAGGGATATAAGTCATTCCTCCAGATCCCTCTTTAAGTGCAGTGTGTTATTTTTCAAAGGCAAGTTAGGCTTTTTTTCCTGTCTCTGGTGTCTAAATGGTATGAATCTCATAAAAGGATGTCCACAAATGAGAAAATAGGACCAGATCCACAGATACATTTAGCTTGTGCACAAATGAGCTGAGGGGGCAGTTCATTTGCAGTTTCCTTGTGTTCAGGCCAACTCTAACTGTTGGCAGTAGTCCCAGCATAGATGAAAACAGTTTGGGTTTTAGCAAGGTATAGCTGGAGCTGAAAGAAAAAGAACTGCAAGAGACACCCTATATTCCCTGCCTGTTTTTTCAACTCAGCTGGAGAAATCAGAACCATGTCTCACCCTTTTATTCCACTGAAGTGGTTCAAATTGGAATGGAGCAGAAAAAAAGGAGAGGAGAGGAGAGGAGAGGAGAGGAAAGGAAAGGAAAGGAAAGGAAAGGAAAGGAAAGGAAAGGAAAGGAAAGGAAAGGAAAGGAAAGGAAAGGAAAGGAAAGGAAAGGAAAGGAAAGGAAAGGAAAGGAAAGGAAAGGAAAGGAAAGGAAAGGAAAGGAAAGGAAAGGAAAGGAAAGGAAAGGAAAGGAAAGGAAAGGAAAGGAAAGGAACCATAACCTGTAAAGATAAACAGTTTTCAGGAATACCAAACCAAAGCATTGAATTGTGGTGGATAACTCTGGATTGAATCAATTCACTGGAAGCTCTAAATGTTTCTTGGGACGTGCTCAGAAACAAGCACCCAGTGGCCATGAATCTCCTGACAAACCAGTATAACCATCACAGACTCCAGTGACTGCGCTGCAGTTCTTTCACCTTTGCTTCCAGGAGTGGAGCTTTTCATACATCCAGCCACAGGAGCACTTTTGGACCTTAGCTAGCAGAAGACACCTAGATGGAGCTCTTGTGAAGGTCCAGTTGCACAACCACCTCATTCATGTGTGCAGTTATAATATTTGTATGGACCTATGTGTTATTCAGAGTGTTAACCAGAAGAATATCCAGCTGGTGACTTGTACCTACAAACACCTCATACACATCCATGGTGATGGGATTTTATGTGCCATGTAGGGTCATAACTTTCTCCCTTTGATATAAGCGCCTGTGTTTCTGCCCTCTCGAAAGATGAAATAAATCCTAATGCCAATTAAAACACAGAAACACTACCCTCCAGGCCTGGTAGACAAGTGAGCAAGCAGGTGAGCCCGCAAGACAGAGGGTAGCTCTGTCTGTATGTTTGGAGGTCTCACATGCCTCAAGGCATCCTAGCAGACACCAGTGAGGTGTTCCTGTGGCAGGAATACCTTTCTAATTCTCCTGCCCCCTTTATGGAAAGACACATTGATCTCATTCCTGTATTTACAGCAGCTTTTACTAGCTGCGTTGAAATAGATCACCTTGAGATTTGGTTCAAATATAGCAAATCTCTTTAGTTTTCTCCCCAGCTGTTATGGAGGAAAAAAAAAATGTTTAAATACTGACTTCAGGGAGGCTGCAGACAAAGGCATTACCTCTTCCCAGATATGGATTCTGCCTGACTTTGAAGTAAATCTATTGAGCCATCCTTGAAACCGTTCTACACGTTCTGTCATTATGTTAAACCGTTAATTGTCCTAGTTTCCAACATAATGTGCATTAGGGTCATTAAGACTCACTACTCTGGCAGTTTTGTTTTTTTTTTTTCTCTAGTTATTCAGTCTACTTTAAAAAGAAAAATATTATTTGAGTCTCTGAGGTTTCAGTATGTTCACAGGTCCCATGGAATTTGCCATTTAACCTAATGGAAGCAGGAATCAAGACTTCAGAGGTTCCCCTGGCATGCAGAAACATTCACAGGTGAAAAACCTAAAATGATAAGGTATACAGAACTGTTTTAATCTCTTAGATTTAAGGGAACATGCTCACTTTTCTGGGAAGTTGCAGTTTAAGTTTACTGTCTGTGCTTTAAAATGTTATGGTGAGCTTTATATGTCTAATTCCATACTGGCAGACTGATTAATACCTGAAATACAAGGAGCGTTCCTTCAGCAGTTGAAAGCTGCAGATAAGCATTGGGGTTTTGTTTTCTCTGGAGTAGTAGTCTTTTCCAAAGCATTCTGTCTGCTCCAATCTTGTTCAAGCCGTCCTGGCTTTAATACAGCATAGGCTACTAACAGCGATACCGAATCCCACTACTAGGGATTTCAAGGATACTGAAATAAATCTCTAATGCCTTCCTTAACTGAGATTTGAACTTACCCCTAAATTTACAGTGTTAGCTCAATATTCCAGTTTTGTTTTCTTTTTTTAACCAGGTCTGTTATGTCCCCACAATTCTCCTGGCTGGTTCACAACTAGAGAAATACGTAAGAGGTCAGGAAATTTATTTCACTGCTTCAACAAGAAATTAATAGAATTGATTAGCCACAGTATCTGAAGGCTTAGATCCATGCTTTGCCGAAGAAATTCATAATATCCTGAAAGTTGAAATCCTGAAATATCATTTCATTGCTGTGAATAAGACCAAATCAGTTATTCGTTGCACTCGGTAAAGATACAGTATAGTGAGCAGAATGATAAGCCTAGCTCTCTGTTAGCACTGTAACGAAAGCAGCAAACCATGACAAGGTTAATCCCTGCCATTAAGAGTGACTATAACACACCTCGTTGATATTAATAAGGTCTTTGAGCTTTATTTTCTAAAAGGCTTAATAAGTCATAGTGTGAAGTTGACTCAAATGCTGCTGATGCTTTTCTGTCATCGTATGATATGCCTACTCTGCAATTGGCAGTGTAGGATGCTCTGTAGACCCTGTTTCTTAATCAGAGATTAAAGAAGCTATCATGGTTGTAGATACGGAAAACTTTAAGAAATAGTATGCCTCTTACAGAGACTTACAGTGTCATTCAAGACCTATTCTGAGACCCTCAGCAGAGTCTATAAGACTTGCAATCATGGTTCTAGCCCCTGCACCCCTTCTTTCCTGTGTTTCAATGGCTTTCATTTCTCTGTTGTAAAAATGAAATATTGTCAGCATTACACTTTTGCTTAATCCATTCCCTCATTTCTAGTAAGCAGACAAGACCTTTAATGGCTACTGCATTGAAATCTAGAAAGATCAAAACCCCTAAAAGAGCAAAATATGTGCTTGAGCAGTGACCCAAGAAGTATGCATTATCAGAACTCTTACCAAACAGCAAATGTTCATTTTTTTTTTAAGTNGTTGCCTCTTCCCTGAAATCTTATGAGGTGTCTTCACTGCCCCAAACTGTTCACCAAGCAACTCATGCAACTAGTCTGCAGATTGTTCACAAGCAATCCACTGCAAGTTTGTGTCACAAACTTGTAGCTGAGCTCTGTTGACTTCTTTTAATTGGATGCATCAGACACATTGTATTCTTGTTTTTTTGTTTGTTTGTTTGTTTGTTTTCTGTAGTTAAGTTACTGTTATAGATATTCACATCTGTCAATTTTAGGATACAAAGTGAAGTTATTCTTGATCTACACAGCAGCCCTGTGACACAGGATACAAATGAGGAGAGCTTCCAGAAACAAGCTGTGAAGCCAAGATGTCATTCTTAACTGAGCTTCTCCAAAAAGTCATCCCTTCAATATTGTAAGTAATAAAGTAAAACCTAGTTATGGGTAGGTAATGATAAGAGCAACAAAGTGATCATATGCTATTGTAGCTCCATGCTGCACTCTTATTCTGATTCATTTGTATCTTTTCTACTTGTTTTTTCCTTGACTATTAAACTGTGAGATCTCTGGAGCTACATTATGTTTGATATATTGCTTCATGGAGTAGAACTCAACTTGGGGCCATGGAAATGTTAAGCTTACTGCCAGGTAAATGCCCGTTAACACTCATGAGTATTTGCTCTGAAGAACACAAAAAGGAGGGTGACTACAACTGAGAATAAATCTTTCTTGTTTGTTTGTTTGTTTGTTTGTTTGTTTTTAAAGCAAGAAACTTTCTTGCTAGGAGAAAGTGAAAAAGCTTAAACTTCTTGTTTGACACATCAAAAGAAAAGCTAGTACACAAAGGTGACTAGATGACTTCAGGCAGGATACCAATTTCTCACCTACTGTTCTTGTGTATTTGCATGCTCTTGCTCTTGGTGTATTGCTCTTGCTTTCTCCTCTCACCAGCAGAAAATGAAAAGCTCCTTTCTGCAGTTGTTTTGGCTGCTTTCTCATCAATCCCACTCTAAGGTAAGCAGGTAACAATTACGCTGTATAATAGAAAAAAGCAGTGGCTGTCAATTGTATTTTTAAGTGGTTTCTAATGGCTGTGTGGTAGATCCTTGGGTCCAGGGGAGCCCAGTTCAGCCACACCTCACAGTGCCATTAACATACAAGCCCTTTTCTTGGGGTACACAGGGAATACAAAATCAAGCAAAACATACCAGATAGAAAATGACAGCTTCACTGTCATTTGCTTCACTAGCTTGTTGCTAGCAATCTTTGATTCTGTGTATGTGAAAAAATCAAGTGCAAAATGCCACAAATTATTGCTGAAATATTTATGAATGTAAAAATGTAATGATAACATTTCAGATGCTGTTATCATGAGTAATGCTATGTATACGACCTTCTCAGCACAGCTCACTAAGTGCCACTGGAATTTCTGTTCAAAACTTATTCATCCTAGCAGAAGGTCATGCCATCTCACTGGGTTAAGTCACAAATTTCCCAGAGAGTGTATGAGCACGTGTTTGGGTTTAAGGAAACAACCCCCTCCCAAAAGTTAATGATGGAGGTTGTTACAAGGTCTAAGCAAAGCAATTATTTTAAACTACAAGCCAACAAAACATTCCCTTTGTTTGTTTTTCTACAGGTTGTCCTTGACTTTCAGAGCTGGAAGACAGCTGCAGGCAGGAGGGCAGCCAAGGTAGCCAAGGAGGAGCTGCAATTAGTTTCAAACCCCCCCATGAACAGTACAGGGAGGCTCATCTACATCCCTCCCAAGGTTTCACTGGGGGATAAGGCACCCGTATATATATTTTTTAAACACAGTCTGCCCCTAAGTTCACCTGCTAAATCAAAGGCAAGTCCTAGTGGAAAACAAGCAGGAAATGAGACAATGTCAAAGATAAGGTTATAAAGGAAACTTTGGAGGCAACAACATGAGCAGCCAATAACTGGGAACCACATTTGCCTGACGGAAATCCAGCAAGTAAGATTTACCTTTCCCAGGCAGAGCCCAAGAACAAAGAGAAAACAGAAATCCTTAGAGATGTATGGGAACTGGGAATGTGGATTTTCAGCACATGTACAGAAGCACCCAGAAGGAAGAGAGGGCTGCTTTATTTAATAAGAAATGGAGCAAGTAGGAGGAAACAAACATACTATAATGTATGGTAAAGAGCCAAGCTGATGCCTCATGAGTTGTGTTAACACTCTGCCGTGCACAGGAGTAACGTTTTGTTGGAAATAAACCACTTTTTTCAGTGATACCTTATGTAGAAGTCAAGTGCTGGGGTTGCCATGCTTACCCAGACAACAAAAAAGCAGGGATGACCCCAAAAATCCACCATGAGAAATGCGGACTGCTTCACCACCCTGATATGCATCAGCTGAGCTCCTGCTCCTGTTCCTGCTCCTGGATCAGCCTTTGCATCAGGTAAAATGGTGTTCAAAGGCAGCTTGAGATCCCTGTGTCCCAGTCTGTGGGTTCTGACTCTTTCCCAGAGGAATCACTAGCTCAGCTCAGGAAACGGATGTATGCTGATTGTTTGATTCTCCTGAGGTATTGGATTTCCCCCCCAGTGCCAGACTTGCTAGAAAGAGGAGGCTGGTGCACAGACCCCATGGCTGCTCATGGCAGCACTTCTACACAAAGTCCTATGTCAGACTTGTGACAATGAGACAGAAGAACAGAAAAGAGAGAAAAATGGGTGGAAAAGGAAATCCAGGAAGAAACAAGCACNGGGGACAAAGAAGGAAAAAAAGTTTTCCACCTTTATATTATAGTCCTCTTCTTTATCTCCCACCTGTTTCTTTTCAAGCATTTCTGTGACATAGAATAGCTGATATAATCCCCTTGTTCCTTTGCACCTTTAGACGTAATGCCTGACACCTGCATTTTTTAATTTATTTATTTATTTTGTCATGAAAGAACAACTGAAAATATGAACCGTACTAAAAAATGAGTAGGGCAGGATTGGTATTTTGGTGCAATAGTCTTGGAAAATGTTTAAGGCTTCACACTGGCTCTTCAGTCACTTTCTGCTGGCACCGAGTATATATAATAAGGCCCTTCTCCTGGCCAGAAAACCTTTTGTAATAACTCACTATCCTTTTTTTTTTTTTTTTTTCTACAGGGTTTCTGATATGCATAGAGACAAACTGTCTGATGTGGAAGTAACCTACACTGGGGGCACCTAGGTACCATACAGGGTAGTACATACACAGGCATGCAGAATGCAGTGCTGATATTGGGTCATTCTGGTTGAATGTCATACTCCAATGATTCTTAGTGCTCCACTTCAAAATAGATTTTGACCAAGCAGTCAAAAGTCTAATTTTAGTTATTTTGATGCTACCTAATTTTGCTATGGTGCATATAGTTACTCCAAATAAGAAGGTAGATAACAGACTGGAATTTTTGCAAGATTTCACCCAGGAGTATTTCCAACCTTCACAAACATAATGTAATCTAAAATATTGACTGCAAAGTTAAGTTGTGATTCCCATAAGAGTGACTTTTAATTCATTTCTCTGATCTTCAAAGTCAAATTGTCATTGTTGTATCTCAGGTTTTGTGTTCTCTTTCCAGTATGGATTGCATTCTTAACTTCCAATAGATTAAAAGGTTTATTCTAACTAAGTTATTTCCTACTGGTTTCACGGATTTGGGCATAACAAATTCAAAGATGGTCTTTATTCTCAGACTCCAAAATATGTGCTCAGAAGTTTATAAAATGTTTTTAATTGCACTGCTTCAAAATTCCAATTTAAAAATTTATTTTTCCTTGATGTGAAAAGGGAACACTTGCATATCAGCATTCATATCAAATGAATCTTACCCCAGCAAATTGAGCAGAGATTTAAACAATGAGCTATGTCACATTTCAGTGTAAATTGATGAGAAAAAATGGTAAAGTTGTGCCCCTTATTCTGATTTGACAATGTTGGTCATGCAAAATCCATGTCATTTGGCAAAAGCAATGTCAGAGAAAAGCTCCTGACAAAAGCTGCTGCTGTGTGAGCTGATGCAAAGCAAACATAGTTAAGATACTGCTATGTATTCCTTAAACAAACCAAATCACATCTCAGAAGCAAAGAGATTTACTATAAACTTATCGAAAGATTTGTGGCTGTTAGCTGATAGGATGTGTAGCCTTTAATTCTCTGAGCATTGTATGACTGAGGGAGGTTATGTTGACTTGAATAGATTTACTCCCAACTGGTACCACCCTAAGTGAAAGAATCAAGCTCTGTATGTACACATTCTGCTGGTTAACTAAAAACCTGAGGGAAAATTGTATGACGGCATTCCTCACATTTTCTCCACCCCTAAGATGTTGCAAGATACAATCAAATGCACTGTAAGATACTTAATCTTATTTGCATATTTTCCCATCACATTATGAAAGACAATGGAAAAAAAGTTACATAAAGCAAGCATCGCTTTGCCTGGGTAATAAATGTAAACTAGTTTAAGGTGTGTTCAAGGACAATTCTACTCATTTCAGACTTCCTTTGGCAGTTCTGGCTTTGCAGTATTTTCATCCACACTTGTTATGCAGGACACTGAAAGCTACTGAAAATTTCATAACATTTGTACTTAAATCACACAAGAGAGAAGCAGCACAAGTTTGATTACTTTGGTTTAAACTATATTAATGCTACGGAATTTTTTTAAGTGTAATTCATTTCTGACTTACTTGTGGTGACTTGCAGAGCGGTTAATTACTGCTTGGAGGCAAAAATTGTGCCACAGAGGTCATTAAAAAAAGAAAGATTTAGGGAGTGCAAAAAAAGTCAGGTTTTTAGAACTGGTTAATTTGTCCAGAAGGGGATACATTTTTATAGCATGCATAAAGCAGAAATATTTATCTTGAAGCAAAACCACAGTATTTTCCTTTCTGTTTTTAGAACCAGCCGTTTGTTTGTTCTGCAATATTGTTAGACAGATATTTCATTGTTGCTAGTTTTTATTACAATACTTTCCCTACCATTGAATTTGGAAATTTTCAGGTTATTTGGTACAATAATATAACATTTCTCAGCTGTCCCTCAAATCATGTTCATCATACGTGAAGAAAGTATCCCAAAGAAAATGAAGTGAATCTATCAAAAAAAAAAAAACCTAAATAATTTTCTTGTTTTAGTTGCATTAACTTCATATTCCCTCCAAATAGTCTTAAATTCGATACCATGTTAATTCACGACATTTCTACCCATCAACGTTGTGCCCAAACTTGACTACCTCCTGTTTCCCATAGATTTGATTGAACATTTGTAGAAACACAAGCACCTTGTAAACCTGGTCCAACAAAGCAAGGCAGATCCTTCGGAGAACACCTCAGCCTAATCATAAACCAAGCAAATAAATGGGCTGAGAGAACTGATTAGAAACAGGATTTACTTTTGCCATCAGCAGCTGAGGTGCTGAATGTCTGAAAGCTGGTAAAACACAGGAGCGGAGAAGAAGATTCTGTTACATCAGCTTAGTTAAAGGAGACCAAGGAAAAAGCATTGTCTGAAATGCACAGGAACCCAAAGGGCTTTTTTTAATGGGAAACATAAAGACCTGTGTTTCTGGGAGTAAAATAGAGGTGTTGAATTTTGAGAATTTAACATAAAAAATGTGTGTTCCTGGTTTAAGTGCTCAGACTCCTACCCAGAAAAAGAAACTTGTAGTGGATATATATCACTCCAGATGAATTGTATGCAATTAACAGCCTACTTTTTGTTTTTATTTTCCTGCTCACACCAGGCACTTGTCTCCATCTTTTTCTGCTTAATCTAAAGTTTAAGTCAAGATGGTTGGTAATGGCAGAGAGCCCTATTCTCATTCCAGAGCAAGTATTTGTTTGCCAGGACCCATCAGACCCCCACACTCTTCAGTGTGCTGGGCCATAGTCTGGCCTCAGTAAATTGAAGCAAAAATGAAGCCATTGGAGATTTACCATATGACCTGGCTTCTTGGTATCTCAGAGTAGTAAACTTTTATTAATTTGATGAATTTGGGGTTCAGGTCTTTATAAAGAACTGTGTTCTAACAGGCTCTGAAATAGATTTTGCTTTAATTAAGTACTTACCACTCCCTTGAAAACAGGTACGCATTCACAGATGCACACACATATATACACACTTTCTACATTGCTAGGAACTTGACCGCTGCTGGCACAGGCTCTTCAGTCACAAGTCTGTTGTATGTGTGTACTGGACGAGTTGTACATGTTGTGATTTCTTATTCTGGTAAAGGGCCTTCTCTTTAGGTATTTTATATGTATCTTTTTATGTATATTTATATGTATCAGGAATGGCCATACCAGGTCATATCAAAGGTCCATTAGCTCATTATCCTCTGACTGTAGCTAAAAGCAGATGCTTAATATAAAAAATAAAAAGGACAGCAGAGAGTATTACTTTCCCATTATATGCTCTCTGTTTCCAATGTTCTGTGATTCAGAGAAGTCAGCAAAACTTAGGAAACGCAGACATACACACACATGACTTTCAGTTGTTAAATTTATTTCATTCTGTATATTCCAAAGGTGGATGTCTTGCAAGGATACAAAGAAAAACAGCTCTCTGCTGCCTCTATGGGAGAAAAGAGAAAAGCTAGCCTGGACATACTTGTTTTATGCAAACTAAATGTATCCCAGTGTACCTATGCTGTCTATGGCGATTTTTAAAACAATATTAAGTGGTATATGGGAGAGTATTTCTGAAAGGGGGACTGAAACTCTAAAGGCATGGTCAGTGTGCACTCTGTCTCCCCATAACAACCCAAAGTTGCAATCCCATGCACACAAGCAGTCATAGGCAAGTGGGAAAGAAATATAGTTAGTATGTTCCAGATGATTTTCACTGTTAAGTTTCTATTGCCTTGAAGTTCAAAAGATCGGGGTGAAAGACTGATTTCCATAGAAATCATTATCTTTATCCCAAGCTAGCTCTTAAGATTGTCCATGTTGTCAAAAGCATTAGCACCAGGTTGCTTTATAGATTAAATTCAATTTCCTTGAATTGAATTCCATGTTCTAGCCTTGTTCACACACTCAGATTCCCTGATATTTTGATTCTGCTTCTGGCACTTCATTCAAACATGTAATTTTAATCAAATTATTTTTATCTTTTTAGCATCAATACCTCTTTTTGGCCATCAAGAAAATTTATTATCAAATATAGTTCACACCAAATATTGTTCAGATTTCCAGAAGTACANCTTAATCCTCCTTTCCCATCTTTACACATACCTTTCTTTTCCGTCCTTCTCTCCCATGCAACTCTGAGGGAACAAACTCCAACATTAACACACAACACCAGGGAGATTACATATGGAAGCAAGAGATTGCAGAACACTAGTATAATGTATGATGTACAAGCACATGTGCAGCCTCAGGAACCCAGTACTCAGCTCAGCAGATGGCTGCACACCAGGGCTATCATCCAGGAACTAAAGATTCATGTGTGACCAGAAAGAAAAAGTTAAAAGATGTAGAACCATGCTTTCTGCATTTAACTCAATGTATTTGGGTTAAGCCAAGTGTTTTAAATAAGTCTTTAGTCCAGATGTCAAGAACATTAATATATGCATTGATCTAGAATTTTGAACAACAACCCTAACAAGAAATAAATGCTTCATTTCAGTATATTTGCTGAAATCCCTCAAGTTTTCCTTATTCTTTTCTTGCTTTGGCCAAGGAAGCACAGGCTCCCACCTTACCCCTGGATAAGACAGCCAGATGCCACTGAACACTGACATGACATTTCACAGAGCAAGACCCAGTAGCATCACTCACCCCCAAGAAACAAGGCCCAGTGTATTTTGTTTCCTTGGCATGGAATTTACATCTGTGCACAAATGCTGATTTTTGTTTATCCAATGTGGAAAGAACAGAGACACTTTAAAGCAGAATGCATGTGCCTGTAAATCCTTTAGAGATTAAAGGGCCTAATACAGGGTGTCTGGCAGGAGCTTTTAAACTCTGTTATTATTAAAATAATTCCATAGGCCCATGTATCCAGCTACCCACTCTCATGATTTTATCAAGAACCTCCCTGTAGCTGACACAACAGTCTCTTCCGGCATCTGGAGATTACATGACAACTTCCACTTTCATTGAAAATGAAAAAAAGCTCCTAAGTTTACAAAGAAGAACTTGAAACTGGCAACAAAATATAAGCGGCAAATAAAAAGAGCACATTTTTTTAAATTGATTTTGAAGTCCATCTCACCAGAGTCTAAAGGCCTCCTTTATGATTTCAGGCTGGTGATTATTGCAAGCAGTTAAGGCTTAGCTGCAAGGCTGGCTCTGACCTCTGCAAATTAGTACAGAGCTGGGATTTAGGATCTTGGCTCCTGGTCTGACTAATCTATAAGCTACCAAGGAAATAAAAGACATGTAATAGGGAAGAAAGTATTGCTCAGGAAGCAAGGTGTCCAGCACTCAATGGGAGGCAGAGCCAGAAGGAATAATCTGGGTCTGATGGATGAGCACCCAGCAGCAGAAGTGATATCAGTATCTTGGTTCCAGAACACCTGGCTGTGGTCCTCACCAGCCATAAATCGCTTTGGGATTCTTCAAGGTAAAGAGAGTTCCCTGAGCACCAGTTATCATTACCGTGCCATGCAGATATGTTTTCACAGCAGGATGCCCTGATGCCCACAGCAAGTGCTCCTTGAAGCAGTAATCATTCAAGCCACCTGCCAATGCAATATCATAGATGAGCCAAATGCCAGGATTGAAAATGTTTCTATACCTTAAAATTAGTTTTTTTTTCCATTTAAATTGGACACAGCAGACTAGTTTTTGATTTGCACAGCAACAGTTCAAAGGGCACCCCAAAAAAATGGGAACCCTAGCCAGACAACACTGGCACTTTGTGTGTTGACAATAAATCTCCCCACATCTTAATTAGCAATGTGAGAAAAAATATGAAACCTTTATGAAAGGTAATAAATTCCTACACTGATAAGAATTTCTTTTGTAAAAAAAGAAAATATATTCACTTTTCCCAGACTTAAACCTTCAACTGCTGTTCTGAAAGAGCTTATATCAAAACCCCTCTCCCCACTTCACTGAGTGGAAGATTTAATCAGGTGAGGTAGGAGGAGACCAAGGGGCAGGAAAGCTCTTTACATTGGAGACAGGTAAAATTTCATCCTTCCCATTAACCAGTTTGAAGTAGAGGGGAGTTGACTGGCTTTTACCCTTCCTTTGGTAATTTAAGCATTTGCGTCGGAGTATCTGGGCGTTACCTTTTTTTGCCTCCAGAGATAGCTCTGACTCAAGGATGTTGCTTTGGAAGGAATTTTTTCCAGCTGGGCCTAGACAGACCCTCAGCTCATCCCATGTTCCTCTTAGCACCACAAAGGCACAGTTAGGGCAATAGATCTCAAAGTCTAACACTCCCATTAAAGCAGTTTTCAGGAACATTTCACTCAATGCAGCTTGCTGTTGCTGTATGAGGAGAAGCAATAGCAAAAGCCCAGGAGTACTTTGTGCCACCATGAGATTTGGAGGCTGAGAGGGGCCCTGCACGTAGTCCTGTCTGCGTTACTGCACTGGTGGGAGCTCAGGGACCTCATGTCCTGAAGCAACATGGAAAAGAGCTGGTACATCAACTTCATAAACTTGCAGCTTATGTTGTCTTCAGTTGCCTGCGTGTCTGGATCAATGGCTTACTGCTCAATCCATTTATAATGTGTTACTGGAAACTACACTTACATTTTTCCTTGTTTGGATATGCAGCTACATACGTATAGCTTACCACTCAGCACTTTTTCTCTATAGATTTTAAAGCACTTTACAAAGCAGAGAAATTTACAGAACGGAGAAACTGAACACAAGGTTGAGTTACCCACATGTGTGCAGATGACCACAGACCGTGCAACCCAGAAGCCCTGACTCCTCATCCATTTCTGAGACACTTGAGTACCCTGTGTGTCCTGGGCCAGTTCAAAAACTAACACAGCTTCCATTTAATGAGTGGCAGACCCATTGTTAATCACCAAATGAATGTGACAAACTTCTCTTTAATTAAAAACAAAAACAAAACCAAACAAACAAACAAACAAACAACAAAAAAAAAAAACAGAAAATGGAAATTAAATGAATGGATTACCTTGGTTTTGGATTATTCACTGAACTCATCAGCTAGGACTGCACCCATAGCCAAATTTGTATACAGTGGCACAGACAGCTCATTTGGGTGAGAATCCCATTTACAGTGGTTATTGAAGTATGAGACACCATCTAGCCATTGCATCTGGGGGACATGGAGGAGCTGTGCCTGCTAGGACAAGGCTGATCCCTTCCAGCCAAGACACACATCCCCTTCAAGAAGGGAGGAGATGATTTTACTACAGTCTGTCTGAGAGTTTGTGCCAGTTAGGGGAAACTTTAGTTTCCAGGATAGGCTCTGCAGGTCTGTCTTCACTAGCTCTGCCTCTGTGCCAAGTTAACTTGCTCTTGATCCATTGCTTTTGCACACCTTGAACTAAAAACTCATGTTCCAGGGAATATTAGATAAACATTCAACAGCAAAGTCCTGTCGCTCCCCATCACAGTACAAAATCAGAGAGTATGGCCAGGACATAAACCCTGAGCAGGATCATCTAATTATCTTGTGGGCATTAGTAAGCTGGCACTAGAGCCAAATTTATGAGTTGCTCCTGCAACCACTGCCACAGCTCCTTTACACAGTCTTATAAAGGACCTGACTCCATTTCCAAAGGTTCCCAGGACTCAGCTTCTCAGCCTGCCTATCTCCCACTATGCATGTGTTGACAACTATTTTTTCCTCATCCATATATTCAAAGCAGAAGCTAAGAATGCAAAGGTTATTCACTTCCAAAACCCTCTCTCCATGGACAGGCCTACGATGTCTCTGATGATGAATAGCACCATGCTGGCATGCAAATTTGCTAAATGTAACCAAGGAAACAGAGTCCTTACTAATACCATACTCTTCTCAGAGCATTTGCTGGAGGCAGTATAACATCTTTGGTATCTGTATGCTGTCACTCACCTCTGGGAATGCAATGTAAAAATAATTACATATGTATAATGAGGAATAGGAAGGAAATGTGTTGTATGTAAATACAGCCAGAAGGTCCTCTTAATAAATGGACTGATTTGATCAGGAAAGCTGGTGGAGCAGAATAGCAGTTTTGATTCTCAGTGAAAAACAGAGTACATACACAGGAAAGACAGCACTGCTCAGGCAATCTAGGTACAAATTTGCTGTTAACATACATCTGGCCATGTGGATGGGTTTACCACGATGTGGGCTGGGTGGTGCAGATGTAACCATAGTATACTTGAAAAGTTAGAGCAAGTTTATAAGTTTATGGCATGCCTGTGTGGGCATCAGCACCATCTTAAAAAAAAAAAAAATGATGAACCTGAAGCCTTGAGACAGCCCTAAAAGCTGAGGGCCTGACTAGATGCTAGATGAATTGTGAGTTAACAAGGAGAAGGCTTGAGGCTGCTCTGGTGTGCCAGTCGTCCATACTATGTGCAGGCAAGTGCTTGCTGAAGGCAGTTCTGGGACATGAACCAGGAAACGCGATTCGTGGAGGAACTTGAAAAGGGATGAAACTTCTTAAGCTTGGGTTTGGGTCATGCTCATGGACTCTGTGGATGCAGTATATCTCTCATGGGTTGCTGTTCCTCGTGTCTTCCACTATGCCCAACTCAGCACCAGGCCATGCTCGGCAGTCCTCTTCCAGCTTAACTACTCCTGGCAAAGCCAGAAGGGCAAAGGGAGCACACTGACCTGTGAGAAAAGCAGAATTCATTCCCCTTATGGGAAATTTGTACCACAAATATGATGTCAGTGTGAGCCAATCTATCAAGTGCACCTTTGAGAGCAGTTGGAGTGTCGCAAGGCAGAGGCAGGTGACCACTTGGCCGGAGAGTTGTGAACATACAGGGTTATGATCACATCAACACACAGTTCTGGGGCGGCACCAGGGCAGCGGGGAGGAGATCATGGTGGAGTCAGCAAACATAGAGGAGGGAGAGGAAGGGAGATGAGTTGTTTGTGTGTTGCAGACTCCTGTGATAGAGTTAGGTCTTTCCAGGCTGAGCAATTTTTTAATTAAAAAATTTGATAAATTGCAGAAAAGTTTGGCAGTTCAGTACATTTTGTGAAGAACTACAAAACCTGGATATCCTCCGAAAGCTTCTGGAAATTGATCTAAAGCATTCAAGAATGCTAATGGTAGGAAATGTCAAGAAAAAAATGTCTTTGTATGGTTTCCAGTATTTCTTGACATCCTTTAGAGCAGCAGTACCCAAAAAATACCTGTGGTATTTTAGTAATTCCACTTTTGCTCCCACAGACTCCAAGAAATGCCAACGTGTGCAAGAATGTAAAATTAAACACCATTTCTAACCTCAAAAAAGTTTCACATTTGATCCCTTTATGCTTCAGTGAAATGTCTTGTTCATCTTTACTTATGACTCCTCCATGACTTGTAACAATCCCAATGCACTTTGTACCAGCTGAACTTCTGGCACTGGTATTTTGCACTATTTAGACAAACACATTGCATTTTCTCAATTCATTTTCTAAAAGAGATGTTATACAGGACAAAGCCTCTTTTCTTACATAGGTGGTGACTTGTACTTTGTGATGACTATCAGGTCCCTATCCACATCTTAAGCCTAGCAACTACAGAGATGCAAAAGTCTAGCAATAGATACCAAATAATTTTGAATGTAGAGGGTACTGAGTGAAATCCAGTACAGTCCAAAAATTAATTATGTGTGAGTTCCATGTGTTTATTAGGAGGTTTGTGAAGTCAGTTTGGGTTTCAATTTCTTCACGTTCTTTACAAAAAGTCTCATAGGGAATCATGATGTCACCAAGTCAAAGTATGATTGGGTGAAGACTGGGTGAACGTGGAATTCAGTTGGAAAACCTCTTCCATGAGATAGCATTGAAGCCAGTCAAAAGTATAAGAAAGGTGGTGTGTTAGCTAGAGAAAATGTATTAGCTGTTCATGATCTAGGTTATTATGTGGCTGTATAAGAAGCATAGCAGTGATCCATCTGACATTGTCAAAAAAATAAAGAATTCTGGATAAAAATATAACCCTCAACAGTATTTTCACAATAAAATAAAATAAAATAAAATAAAATAAAATAAAATAAAATAAAATAAAATAAATGACATAGAACTTTTCTGTATGTATTAAGATCTTTGAATGAACAGTAAGTCAGAAGATAAGACTCAGCATATGTCCTTGTGTTAGCACGTAAATGATTTTAATCCCATGTATACCATAGAAAGTAAACTAGGAAATCCCCTAAGGAATCAAATACAAAAGGATGAATCCTCTGGGATTAAGTACTTTACAATGGTGGCCATAAATAAAAGCTATGTGGTTCATTCACAAAAAACATGCAATAGACATTTTTGGAATTATTAATAAATTATCAGTATGCCCATGGAATAGTATCAGTATGCTGTGGAAGAGTGCATCTGGAAAAGATCTATCAAGATTCCTTTCAGTTAAAGGCAAAATATCTCAGTTGCTTCCTTTTTCCCGGATACTAAAAAAGAAAGGATTGTTTTCTTGTGGAAGCGAAAAAGCAATTCAGAATGGAAATAATGTAAGCTTTGGTGAAACAACATACGTTTCAAACCCAATTTAGAACTGGTACTGTACTTACTGGTAAAGAAGCTACTAAGGAAGAAATTAAAGTGTGTAATTAATGTTAGAACATTACATTAACACATAAATAATTTCTCTGGCAGGTCATACAATTCACATGCATATTTTATCAAACTGTAAGAAATAATTTTCTGTGTGACCCTGATCTTCCTGCATGCTTTGAAGTTTGAAAGCCAGCAGTATAGCCTATAAGTTTAAAGAAATTTAGAAAGAATTGTGAAGTTAAAAGGTACTTTTGATGTTTGTTCTTTCTCTTCTATCACAAGGGCATTCAATACAGAAGAAGTAGAAAACATTAATGCCTAAGAAATTTCCATGGCAATCATGCTCATTTAACTCTTTCTAATCACTTAATATAAAAGGCTGAAGAGAGCTATTCATTTAGCAGGGGCACGAAGATGGCACTAGGAATTCCTATTTAATTACCCACAAAGTCTCCTCTTACCGTCCCTCCACACATTGCTAAGAGTTACCCTTTTCATGGAGAATAGGTACCTTCAGCTCCCAAATAACACTGCAGCTTTTCACATCTGCCATGGCTGGATTCATAGAATATCCCTTTGCCCCAGAAGCATTACTAGTGTCTCTGATCACAGAAAATAGAGTCAGATTGCCAGAAAACCCACACTCCTTTGTCCAAACAGCTTCCTTACCCCCACCATCCAAATGACTGCTCCCACCAATGTGTGGCGTAATGGTGACATGCAGTGGCCAGGCAGATTTTTAATTTCTTTCTTTTTAAGTAACTTGAAAGTTATGGGGCCAGGCTGGCTGTGCTATGAATATCTTCCCTTTGTCTCACTCATTGCTACCATTCTTCAAGTTTCACAGGACCTGAGCCCATTTTCTGGCACATAAATGAGGAAAAAGTGCAGTGTAATTAAGCAGTAATGAGCACCAGAGTTGCTGAAGTTCAGGGAAATTTCCCAAAGGACACACATTCATTTTATGATGGGTAAATCTGTATCCATTCACAACAAATCTGACCAGTAACACCAGCTTGCCATAGAGTAAACGCCTTGGTGAAAATATTTCACCTTCTAGTGTGGCATGCCAAAGCCTCGTAGCTAACTATACACTTGACTTTTTTGGTGGTTATACTTGGGAGCATCCGAAGTTTTGAGCTGAGAAGGCAAACACAGCTAGTGAACATAAATGTCTCAAGGAAGGATTTCAGATAGCAAAAAGTTAGAAAAAAAAAAAAAAAGAGAAACAAAAATGTTTTAGCAAAGATTATAAACCCAGCTCTACCTTGTCCCCTGAGCACAAGCATTTCAAGCAGTCCTACCCACCTTGTATAGTTAAGTGCAAATGCCCATTAACATTGCAGAATCAAAACTTACAGGGGTCATGGGTTATTCCTCACAACATTGAACTCTATCTAGTACCTACAGACAGCAAGAAACACACCCACAGGCACTGGAAATAATCCCTACATATGTGTCATGTGAAATATCATGAGATTGTGAAATGCACATTTAAATCAATTGCTCATAATAGTAACTTCATAAAGCAGATTTCTCAGAAGTATTGATTTAAATTCCTGCTGAACTGTTAAATAAAATTACCTGGCCACCAAAGATGGGGCTTTAAGTCTCCCAGTTGGTGCAACAGTCTCTGTTTGCCAGCTGTATTGTAATAACAGAAAAGTTAACATCTCTGACTTTATAATTATTTGAATTTTAATCAACAAGATGAATTAAATCTTTCAGCTTAGCTGCTTATACTGTGAACAAGGCTGAGTTCCTGGTAGATAAGAGATAGATTGTGCTTATTCAACAGCTTTTCTGTGTGGAGACAGAGGGAGGAAAAGAAGCCAAGTTTCTGTGGAATTTAAACTCATTATTAAAAAAAAAAAAAAAAGATGATAATGGTAATTACTGAATATGAGTTGTAGAATTAATTAGTGAGTTTGAGAACATCTCCAAAATGAGCACATGGGTCTTCTACCACGTCCAGGGACAGCGTGCTTTGTTAAAGGGTGGCCTGTCTGGATGTTCCAGCACATGTGTATATATATATTCATCAGCATATAATTCCCTTGTAATCACACTGGTCCAAAAATATAGTTGAAAGAGCATGAAAGAACACATAATTTCTGCCAGCTTTCATTCTTTTCTCCTCATTGCTGAAGCTTTTATCACCCTCACTGGTATCTACATTTCACACAAAAAATATTGAACATCTTTTTAAGTTTTCCATTTCCCTCAGAATGAAAGGAATGGTATGTTGATGCAATTTGCCAATAACACTAGCAAAATAAATAGGAGATAAGTAGATGGTGAAGTTGGCTCATTTCCAGGCTGTAATTTCATTGTCAGCATGACAGATCTTCAAGCCAGAAGTATCAGATCATCTGCAAATAATAAAATAGAAAGATATGAGTATTTCTGAGAAAAGATATTTTAAAAAAAAAATCTTCATTCTGTAATTAAAATAGATATAGGTGTATCATATACATGCATACGTGCAAACACATACACAAAGACTCACTCTCCTCACTCACATGAATACTGTTCACCAGAATTTTACAACCGTAAGTAGGGGATTAGCAACTACTTAGGGATTTAACCTCATTTTTATGCAAAAAAAATCAATCAGAGCTTAAACAAGAAGTTATTGATGAACGAGATACATTTGCAGATGATCTGCCCAATGCTTCTCTTCTCTTCCTGCATCATGTTTTTTCATGTTAAACAACAGGAGTAATGTTTTAAACAATAGGAAATGTATGTCTGTACAACCATGTTTCTTCAGGCTAAGCATGCTGCAATTTTTGGAGTGAGGATCAGTGGATTTTTATGTTGCCTTTTTTCCTATCATATTTTTCTTCCTGTGGAATTTTTAGTGTGCTAAACACTGCTGCAAAATGCCCTCATTCCCCAGAATTATAAAATAGTCTTAGAAGGGTAAAAGAGCCTCTCTGTCACATACTTTTAAGTTTGAATATTTTGATTTCCTGTGTAATTTCAATTTCGCTGTGAATCAGAACCATCTATGGTAAACAGAAAGCGGAACCAGAGTTTGCTGATATTATGGTCTGCCAGGAACAGGAGCTGTTATTGCAAGTCTGAAGAATTTTATACCTCTGTGATAGCTTGTATACCATCTGAATCTTATTAAACTGCTTGTGCCTGATCTGGAGCCTGGAGCCTCAGCCTTTATATGCAGGCAACCTTAATGCTAATAACAAAATAGTCTTTAATGAACCACAGCTTCAAAAAGAAATAATATCAAACTTGAATGGCTTCTTGGAAAGGATTTTACTATCAGCATTGATTAACAAAATAAATAAAATGCCAGCAAACCAACTGTGGTCTGCTACCTTTGTTTGTTTCAGACTGTATTTTGGCTGCCTGACCTGTCTTTGAGCTTCTATATCCCAAAACATGTGCCACAGCCTGAAGCCAAGAGTAACATCCCAGTTCAGCTCACTGTGTGAGATACAGTAGTAGGTCAGCATTAGGGCTACCTAGCAGCATTGACATTGCATATGCAGTAAAATTATCAAAAACGTGCAGATCAGTGTTTGGGAGCAAACATATCTGCTAAGCAGTGGGTTATATGGCAGCACGACAGATACAGCACTGCTCCTTCCCCTACTGCAGAAAATGCTCAGCCACTCCTTAGTTAAGGCCACACTAAAACCATAGTTTTCATCCAGACTTAATATCAGTCTAGGATTCTGATCTGCTTCAAAAGACAGAGAATCATATCGAGAGCAGTAGAGAATACTCAGGAGATTTCTTACCCCATATCACTTTTTCTAAACTGGTTCAACAATACCTAGGCTATTTCAGATAGAAAAGATGTCTAATATTAAAAAGACCTAACACAAGAAAGAATATATATGTAAATCTGAAGATCAATCAAACAGCATCTGACTAACAGATCATTAAATAATCAACTTGATTTAAAATCTTGACATTTGCCTATCATGGTTTTGCCTCCTTTTGTTCACAAACCACTTGCTATTTACTCCCTGGAGGTCTTCATAATTCATACTCCAGTTGTACTTTAAGATGTCAGGTAACAGTTTTTCAGAGTCGTTATTTATGATGATAGCACAGAAGTTCTGATTTTTCAAGCTGATTGGAGTTTAAGGCGTTGATATCAATCAAATTGTTAGCTTGGATGAGATTTTACTGACATCTAAAGAGAAATGGCCACTGACTTTGTTGGAGACTGCATCAGACCCTGTCTCTGTGTGTGTGTATATGTGCGTGTGAGTGTGTGCATGCAGATCCTGCACACAGGCACACGTATGTTGGTTACTGTTGGTGGGCTGACACTGAGAAAGAATGTGATGGATTTCTATAGCTGCCGTGTAACTGTGATATTCCTTAGCCTCAAGTAATAGCCACCAGATTATTTAAAATCAGTGAGGGAACCCAACTGTAGGGGCAACACTCTGGGGCTGCGTGGTTCAACCCTCCATGGTGCCCCGAACCACGAATGCCGGGGGACCTGACTGCAGCATGAACCCGCCAAGGACTTCAGGCAGCATCTGTGCAATCTCACATCCACATCTTCAGACAGCCTCTCTATGCCCTACGTATAGAAAGAATAAGGGGAAAAAAAAAAAAAAAGACTACGCATAAAAGCCAGCAGTGCTGAAATAATTTTGACCCAGGAGCAGCAGGCTCCCAGCACATCAGTGTAATAAATGGCCAGCTACAATGTTGCTAGACTTTCAAATGGCAAAAAAAAAAAAATCATTTTGGTCTGACAATTTTCATGCCCTTGAGCACTTTATTTTTTAATGATTATAAGCGCTTGATAATAAAGATTTTCAGTGTGTTCTCACCTGTAGTTTGTACTGCTGCTATTATGATACCACAATGAAATAAAAACACAGGCTTGATTTTTAATCATTGCTCAGTTTTGTCTTTGTGTGAAGCACAGCTATAAATTATTTTGCAGTCCTGACATTTTACAGGGATACGATATGTTCCTTCCGCATCTTCCAGAAAGAATCAGTGGGGTTTACCACCCCCAGTATTACTGCTGGCGCTGCCCCTGCTGCAAGGGGCATCAGAAAAGCAGGTCTCGTGCACCCAAGCCCCAGCAGAGGGGGTTAAGCTGCCCCCCCTGGGGCCCCAAACCTGTGGTCAGCAGCAGCCGGGGGGGTGGGTGGCAGCGGGAGCCAGCCCCCCTGGGGGCTCCCTGCCTCCCTTGGCTGAGACATCAAGGGCACAGGAGCAGGGGAAGACTGACAGCATGCTGCGGGGAGAGGGAGGAGGAAGGGACCCATGGGGCAGGCTGGGTGGGGAGAGGCGGCACGGGAGCGTTTCAGAGCACGCAGTAATTTTGGTAAATCTGGGCACCCTTTTAAGCCTTAATCCGTTCCTGATCAGAAGCGGTGAAAGCACAGACATACTAGTGACAGTGACTGGGGGAAAACAAAACCCTAACACAGCAGCTCTCTGTTAGATACTAAACATCCTGTAATCACAACTTAATTGGAAGCCCAACTGGCAACCCTGGAGTTAGAATTCAGCTAGTATGCTGCAGCTTTGGAGTCTTTGCTTTGCTTTCCAGACCAAAACCATATTTCTGTCAGTAAAGCAAGCAGATTGGGCTCAGATGCACGACAGGATTATATTATTGGGGAAGAAGGTACCACTTTTTCATTGTTATTTGCAGCCACAGTTCATTTTCTCCATGCACTGCTGCAATTTGATTATCTAAACCGCTCAGGAGACAACATATAAGCCTTTGGATAATCAAAGTTTTAGATAAACAACATTTCATTTTCAATGTGAATTTTCAACTTAAAGAGATAGGAATAAACTGTGTGGCCCACAAAATGGGTAACAGGGACCCGGTGGATCTTGCCAAGCAGAGTGACTCACATTGTAAAAGTGGCTTGTAGAGAACTTTAGACTATTCCTTCCCAGACTCTTACACACAATTACAAAAATCCTAAACCATCATCTTCCATCTTTCATGACTCTCTGCTTTTGTATTTTGTACTTCATTAAGGAAGTAAGGATTAAAACCCATGCCTCCTGCAAGCAGTATAGTCCTGATTTACATGCTATTTGTTCTGTTTAATTTTTTTTTTTTCAACTTGATCCTTTTTGAAATGTTGCTTCCTGTGCCAGTTTTACCTTCTAGCAAAGATGGAGCACCCTGGAGTGTTTATGTGAAGTGTGCCACGGTGCTGCAAGCCAGCTTGGGGCTGAGCGGAGCCGGCTGATAAAACTCTCTGCCATTTGTGGGCGTTTTCGGAATTATGCGACCACCCACAGAATTGTGAGATGCTTTTGAACAAGAAAAAGCACCTCTCCCTGCTACATACCTTTACATTTGGGTTTCCTGTGTAATTACAATTTAGCTGTGAATCAAAACCATCATCAGAAAACAGAAAGCAGACCTGGGGTTTCTGATCTGTTATGTTGTGCCAGGAACGAGAGCTCTTCTTGCATGTCTGAAGAGAACTGTATCCCTGCACATATGAATCTTGTTAAATTGCTTGTGACCAAGTAGAGAACCAAAGCAGATTTTCATGCAAAACCTCCAACATTAACAGTAAGACAGTCTCTTCGGCACCAAGTGTAGTGGCTCTGTTGTGGTACCTAGTGGTGTGCTATCACCAAGTCCTTCAAAAAAACCTTCACATTATGCAGTTACTGAACAGTTCCTGTGAAAATTCACCTGGAAGAGCTTAGCCCACGAGCCTTAATTTTTTGCTGTTAGCCAAAAAGCACCCAATAACAGTTTGTTTCAGCCATTTAGCATTCCGGGACATTGAATGTGAGACACCCTGCCCGCATCCTGGAGCTTCTTTATTAAAACAGGAGAGGAACAGAGCTTCCCCTAGCTTGTCTCCCTGCTTTCCACCTTAGCTGGGGGGCAACATACCTTCCTGCTCCTACTGCTCCACAAATGAGGTAAAGATGTCCCTTAGATCCTACAGCTCAGATCTAATTCATTCCTAAAGCACTGTCCCCTTGGGGAGCAAGGTATTTGCTCCCTGTCAGTTTTGTGGATGCAGCAAGGCGATCTCCTGGTGCTGCAGACCCCAAGAACCTGTGTGAAAAAGTTGGAAAATACATATAAATATTTCTTCCTTCTTCTACAATGCCTGTTTCTTGGTTGTTTTGTTTGTTTGTTTGTTTGTTTGTTTGTTTTCAGATTCCTCCTTTCTTCCAGAAGCACAATTCTGTTAGAACCCAGCTTCCCACAATGCTTCCCAATGCCAGGAGTCTAATGCCAGTTCCCCGATTCCTAGTAAATAACTTCCTCCTGACAGTGCACCAAACATGTTTCCCTCTAAAAACCTCCAGCCTCCCAGAGGTACAAATTTCACATGGGGAGGTCTCAATGGGCTCAGAAAGGAGAGATAAAGATGAAAGGTTCCCTACTCTGCAGATATCTGGCCCCTTCCTTTATGAAAAGGTGTGTCTGCAGGGAATCCAGCAGACCTTCCATGCAAAACATGCCATTACCTTTCTTCCATTCCATTCTGGGCAAGTCACTCCATATCTCTATTTTAAGAAGATAATTACCCTTTCTTGCCCCAGCTTCACAGTAGTATTGCATTACAGCACTGATGCTGCAACACTGGAGCAACCTTTGTGTGAAGCTCCACCAGATTAAAAGAAAAAAAAAAAAAAGGAAAAAAGAAAGAAAATATAAATCATGACATCTTTGAGTTAGGAATAATAAAAGAGCTAATAAAACAACAAGGATCCAACACTAAGTTTTGTGTATATTTCATCTCTAGTGCTCTGAAATGTATCTAGAGATGATATGAAATCCAGATTAATCAGAGTTTTTCTTCTTACTGTTAGGTGGACAGAATGATAAATAATTTCTGAATTCATCTGACCACTTTGAAGTACTATGAAAAAAACAGAAATTTTTCTACATCAACCTGAATACATTACAACACCTGAAAATCTACTACTAGCATAACATGCGCTCTCACAGCAGCATTTCTTTGTTCTGTGTTACTCAATTGGAAATAAATTAGAGTCTTGTATGAATTACCAAGAACAGTTATTTTATCAGCTTCACAGATGTTACAATACACAAGGTGCACTTAACAGCACCAAAGAATGCCACCATACATATGTTTCACTTACAAAGCTACATCTACCCTTTTCTGCCATTGTATCAGAGATATCCCATTTTCCTCATTTTGTTTGCAGACTGAGGATGCCCAGCACAGAAGCTGAGAATGTGACTCTAGATAGGATGTGTCGGTGTTTCAGGGGTCCCTCCAGCTTTTTAAAAGAGATGGATGTATCTTAAAGCCTTGCCTGTTAGGCCTTGGTGACGTCTGTTGCTAGTTGGCCAACAGTTTGGTGAGAGTCAAAGTGTATGTGATATGACATAAGCAAACCAACATGGTTGAGCTAATTATCATGGAGTTTTTAGCATAAGTTACAAAGTTGTACACAGTACATTTGATAAAGAATATACCCTTGGAAGCATAGACTTGATCTTTGCATTACCAGCAAATGTACTGTATACAACAGTAAAATTTGTATGTTTTCTCTGGTGCTGAAAACTGGTTTACCTCTATCAGTGGGTAGAGCTGTGATTATGAAGAAATAGACACTTTTTCTTTTCCATGAAGTAAAAACTACATCCTCAAATACAGATTAAAATGGAAAATTTGGTCTTGAAAATTAAATACAAATATGGAAATGAGCATAGCTTTGGCCCAAGGCTTGCTTTAAGACATACCATGCAATATTGAGATAGCAATAAACTGTAAAAAATGGAACATCCAAAATTAATTTTCACTACTAATGCATTTATTATTCACCTGGAATCCTGACAATTGTGTTTTATTAAATTATCTCCCAGCAGTGTGATGATTTTTTTTCTGAATCGCAAGGTTTTGAAACATTTTATGTTTTTTCTCGTCTAATACCTACATGTATATGTGTATGCACTTCAAAAAAATGCATTACTTGAACAAAAGTGTGTGGTTGTAAGTGTCCCATAAATCAGAGCCACCAGAACTGCTATGCATCAAGTGACCTCCTCCACTTTTCTACATTGTATCTTAAGCCTCATTCACAACAACTCCAACTGGGTAAGAAATGTCATGTGTTTCAAACATTGCCTAGCCGTTCCTGTTAACTGAAGAACTGTTGTCACTGTAGTTGTTTTTTAAGCTGTTCTGAAAGTGAATTAACCACTGTCACTGTTTTTAACCTGTTCTGAAAGTGAATTAACTTCCAAATGCTTCTATGCTTCAAAGATTTCTTCTTTCTATTTTTTATTTGATTTTTTTTTTTAATTGGTTATTTGAAGAAATAATTTGTTGGGGATGGAGACATAAAAATGCATTCAAATAACATAGGAGCCTGAAATGAATCTACAGTGAGAGCTGGCAGCACGTGCTTAGCTCAGCCTGTGGTGCTTCTGCACTGCACACCTCTCTGAGCAGAGAGAGTCTGCAGCAACGCCAAGACACAGAAGGCAAGTTATGGATGGTATTTCAGCTTTCTCCAAGATCCCCCTCCGGTATCATCAAAAATTAAAATAAAAAGATCTATTTGGTCTGCTTGTCAATCCTCCCACTGAAGGACTATCACCCAGTTCTTGTTTTGTCCTTTACACTAGGACAGGGGGAAGAATCCCAGATTATATTTTAACAAATTCATGTTTTGCAGATGCTGGAGACATTTTTATCTGGTGTTTCTATAAACACACCATCAGCAGGCTTTATTCCTCCTTGCTGAAAGATTCTCAGCCATAAATTAACACACTTCCATTCAGACACTGACTCGAGGGCACGGCAGCTTCTGTATTAGTCTCTGTATGAAGGTTTCAACCCCTTCTCTTGGCAATTGCATAAGAGGAACAGAAATGCTACTGGATCAGACCTAGGACCTACCTTACCCAAAGTCCCACTTCTGAAGCTGGCCAATACCAAAAACTTCAAACAAAGATTAAAAAAATGGGACATTTTCAAAGCAAATCTCTCATTTAAAGTCCATAGAAAAGAGCTGGTCAAAATCTCTGACACAAGACACACAGCTTCCCAGGCTCAACTGAGTTAAATGATGAACACCTTTGAATGTGATGATCTTAAGATCCATAGTTTCAGTCCTCTATAGTTGTGATTATTGTTTATTCCTGTAAATGTTTTCCTTTTTCTATTTTTCTATTTCTTCATATTGGTTATACCTAGCAGCACATATTTCCATAGCTCATTTTCTTGTTAGTGCAAAATATTTCTTTTAAAGCTTTTGTTTTCTGTACTCCTATTTTATTCAATATCTCTGCTTTTGCACTTCTAGCACTGAATAACAATTCTCTTCATTGTTTCGGAGTATCTTTATATATAATTATTCAATTTTCTATAGTCAAATTCTTTCTTACACATAATCTTCATTTTTTCATTAGTTATTTATACAGTTATTTATACAATTTCTGTGGGACCTTCCTATGTTTCTAATAACTTTTTTTCACTGCCTCTAAAATCCTTTTGTCTACCTATGTCTCTTCTGATTTCTTTGTTAATTATAAATGAACACAACTTGACACAGGAGGACCTTTTTTAAAAAACAGAAACTTTTAATGAAGTTTTACTGCAAACTCCAAGAGTTCTTTTGTGAGATGAGGCTACAATGAATTTAGAGCCCAGATGTATGCACAAGAAGTTAAAACTATTCTTTTCAATGTTTGTGATCTTGCTGTTGGCCATATGGAACCGTCTGCCATAATACTGCCAATGTAGTAATGTTGTGAGCTTCTCAAAGTCTTCCATAATCCTGCCAAATTATTTAATTTTGTGCCATATGAAAAGTGTACCAGGTTTCCATTCTCTTTTCCAAATCATTGAAAAATGGTTTTAACGTAGGTGGCCTCATTACAGGCAAAATGTGCAGGTCAGTTACTGTTCATATTGGTGAAAATGGACCATGTTTCCCAACTGTCTTTTTCATTTCAGACAGTTTCTAAGATATAAGAGAACTATCCTTCTCATTTTGTGATTAATTTTATTTTCCTAGCAATTTATGGGTGATCTTATCGAAAGACTGTGAAAGTCTATATAAAATACATTCACCACTTTTCTTTTATCCTGCTCAAGGAAATATAGCACATAATTGCACACAGAAAATACAATTGACCTTGCCATACTCATGCTGAAAATGTAAATTTTCATATCTTCTTAGTGATTTATAACAATTTATTTGGTAATTATATGGGCCTTCTGCAATAAATTTGATGATTTTACCAGCTGTTTTATTTTCAAGATCAATGAAATATTTGCTACTGTCCAACTCATCAGTAGAGCAAACAATTTTAATTTAAAAATGGTAATGATTTTTATTTTCTTTTTCATGTATTAGTATTAGTACACGTATTAGTATTTTCTTCCAGTTCAAATGATTTTTTAATCAGTCATTCAGGAGAGCTAAAGTTAGGGACCACTTACACAAATTGGCTACGCACAAGTCTATGAGATTTGATGGGATGCATCTCGGGGTGCTGGGAGACCAACAACCCTTGCAGTAAAGAAGAGTAAATGTTATATGGGGCTGTATTAGAAGGATGTTAGCTAGCAGATCAAGGGAAGTGATTATTGCCCTGTGTTCAGCACTGCTGAAACCACTTGTGGTATACTGTGTCCGGTTTTGGTCTCGCCAGTACATGAAAGACATTGACAAACTGGATTGAAACTTGCAGACAGTAACCCAGATGGCTGGAGGGCTGGAGTTCAAGGTTCATTAACAAAAACTAAGAACACAGGGTTTGTTCTTTGTTAAAAAGAGCTGGCTAAAGGAGATCTTATTGCTGTCTTCAGCTGCCTAATGAGAGGGTATAGAGGGTATGGAATACATACAGAAGAGAGGGTCGCACTCTTCCCAGTGAAAGGACAGGGTGCATTGGACAAAATTTGCAGGAAGGGAAATTTTGATTATATATGAGGTTGAGGGGGAAATAACCATGAACAGCAAGTTGTCCAAAGATGTTGTGAAATCTCCCTTCTTAGAGGTGTTCAACACCAACTGGACATGGTCGTGAGCAACCTGCTCTACTTTCATAATTGTCCTCTGAGTTGAAGGGTTGGGCCAAAGGACCCCTTTAAGGGACACTATTCTATGATTTTCCAGTCCCAATGAAATTTCAATTTAATTTTAATGAATTTTTTATTTCAGTTCTATGGCAGCTATAAGAGTTCCTTTTTCAATCATTGTGCTTTACAGAAATGACATATCTTAAAAGCCTAAGAAGAGAGTGGTTCCCACATTGTTTTTGCTGATAAGGAAGGCAGCAAGAATGATTTGGCTGCTTTGATAAAAGTTCACAGACTTCCTGCCTTTGATAAAAAAATAATTTCCTGTTGTTTGTTTTCTCCTGTCAAACTTGTTTGCACCTTTCTTGTTTTCCAGAACATGCATTCTCTCTCACCACTTAGATCCCTTTCAATGGACTTTCATTCCATCTTCTAAAGCTAACTGAATAACCAACACTGCTATTTAATCATGGAAAGGGTCAGGTTTTTCCTCTTGCTTTCTTCTCTATTTAGGGATAGATATACCTTTTGTTACTCTGACGTATTCTGCTTAAAACATTTCAAGTCTATTTTGGAAACTTGCATTTATCCACTTTTCTTTTTAGGGTACTTCTAAGAATTTATTCTTTTTCCCCTATTCTCCCCTCCTACTTTTCAAAGTCAGTCCAACACATTCATGGCATGCATTTGGGTTTTTTTTATTATTATTATTTGGTTTTGGTTTTGTGCAGGAATACACATATCCTAGAACAAGCCCCTATTCCCAGTACAGTGCTACAAAATGTCATAAAATTCCATTCCATTTTTTTGGTGGCTTCTTTTCCTTCAACATTACTGCTCCTTCTATCTCTAAGACCAAGCTTTTAAGAACATATCCACTCTCCTTGAATAACTGGAATTTAAATACAGTCTTTTTGCCTCTCTTTCTCTCACACCACATTGAATCTTCACTATGATCCATGGCAATTGTTCCTATCATTTATGTCCATTTGCTGTCCAGAGTCAGAAGCAACCTTGTTAACTTAACCATGGTGCAATCATTGCCCTCACTGTTCTAGTCCAAAATGGGTCCTCACTGCCTTTTCCTGCCACACCACTGACAGCAAAGGGAAACAAACCCTTGTCCCAGGAAAAGGATGACTCTCTGCCAACATTTGCCAAGATAACACACTGGAAAGGCACAGACATGAACATGCAGTCACGCTGTCTCCTTGCACTAGATGACGTCTACCCATTTTTCTTCATTCTGTGAGTGGAACCACTATCATCATTTTCTAGGAGTTCCCAGAAGATGAAGGCTGTAGTGTTTGCCAAGGTACCCAGTGTTGTGGGGTATGTGACATGTATGAGCTATTGCAGTACATTTAGTGTGGACTGAACCTTCAAATGAAAGGAATTAATATCTATGCTGCAGAAAGAGCTGCTGCTTTTGGTCTCAGGTAACCTACAGAACAGACATAAATAAATCCATTTATTAAACCTGTGGCGAAGTTCTTAATTTTATCATTTTCGATTTGTTTTTCTATTATTATGTGCAATTATAACATTATTCATTGAAAGATTTCTCCTTTTCCAAACCTGAATATATGGATCTGTTGGTCTAGCAAAAGACAGAGTTTGTATATGAAACCTGCAAAAGTATAATGATGCAGCTATATTCATGTATCAGAAAAACATAATATTTATAAATAGCATAGACATTTGTTAATGGAGATAGCCCAAGATTACAAATTTCTTATCCAAAATGGATTTTGTCCTAAATTTCTGGGGGTTCATACTGGATTCATCTGGTGTGTCTGGGGGAAAGGGTATATCATATACAGGGCATATCAAATTCAGCTGTTGCATATGATTATTTTTTTTCCTTCAGAGTAATCTCTGTTCAACGAAATTTGGCAAACAATTCATCATAATAGATTTGTTTGGAAAAAATGCCCTTTCATTTTCCTCTACAGACAGGTTATTTAGATTGTCTCAGACAGGATATGATTGCTAACTGCAACTGTTCAACAAATATGATTGCAGGTACATTAACAGAAAACCTAACTTAATACTGAAATTGTTTCTAACTCTGCTTCAAATTAACCTTGTTTCATCCCAATCTAGCAGCATTTTGTTAATGATTTTCAATTATGAACCTCAGACTGCGTTCCTTACACAGTTTTTTTTTTCCACTCTCTTTATATGTAACCCTTGGATTCCAAGAAATTGTACATCACTTAAGAAACAAAGTTCTGTTTAAATACATGAAATGGTCAAAAATTAATGTTCACATCATTCGTTTAGCTTTACTACTTAACAAAGGAGCCCAGAGGGTTTTTGCAACAAGATGAATACTTTCATTTCTTCTGTAGACTTCACCTCATATTTGGCATCACATCAGTGTTTCTTAAAAGAATGAAGATTACAGTAAAAATGTCTTCTCACTGGAGAAAAATGTTTTCTCAGAAAAATCCCAAAGAGGATAAGAAAGGTCATTTACTGGGTGTAAATATCCATAAAAGATAAAAAAAAAAAATCTTTCTTTTTTAGTTGGAGCATTAATAGTAGTTTGGAAAGAAAAACATGCATTTTCTGCAAACTGTATGCTTTAGTTCACTGAGTGCAGTGTGGTGACGCTGAAACCCCATGTTAGTCCTGACTGATGATGTTTGAACAGAGGAAAAGACATCATCTGTCAAAGTCAAGTCTATCATGCCTTTTATTATATTTTATAGCTGGCTCTTATTCAACAAATAATCCAAAACATGCACAAAGAAAAGCTTGGAGCCAGCATCATGACATATTTTCAAGAAATGTTTTAGAATACCATTTTCAGTTATCCCATGTCAATGACTGGTTGCTCGTTATTGCCTATGTGACTAATGATAAGCATGAGGTTCGACACAAAATTTCACACTACTTACAGGTCGCATTGCTTGTTTTGTCACTCAGAAATATCCCTGCTTATTGTAACATTCACACAATAATTTATTTGCAGTACATAATAGTAGACTTAAAAGCAGACATTCCAGGCAATTATTCTTTTTAGTGATAAGTCAGGGTTATTTTACTTGATCCAAAATAAAGTATTTCCTTGCTCAGAAATGATATATATGTGACCTGACCTAGAGCATACCAAGCCAGACAGCTGAATGATGCAAAGCAGACAACGGAGCCTACACATGCATTTGTATAGAACAAGCTGCACTGAGACAAAAATAATGAAAGCCAAAAATGTCTAAGATTTAGGTTCCCGTTCCTTAATTTGCTGCACTGTTCTCCCCAATTAATGTAACAGAAAGTGTCCTTCACTGAGCTTTCCAAGTGAGCAAATGGAATACTGCACTTGACTCCAATGCATATCTACATATTTATTATACTCATATATTACCTCAGAAAAGCTCATATTGAAGTCGGTTGATACTTAAATGCTATTTAAGTGCTAATAAAGGTGTCATATGCAAGACCTAGGTGGTAATTATTTCAGTTGGAGCTAATAAAATCACAGCTACAGTATAGGAACTTGTTGGAGCACTGCATTTTAATAAAAATTTAGACAAATTAGAAACATCCAGGATAAGAATAAGAATAAGAGATTTAGAAAGTATAGCTTTTGAAGGATGATTAAAAGATGTTTGCATTATTAGTCTAAGAAATACGGGACTACAAGGGGCAAGATGAGAAAACTCTTCCAAGAAGACAACTGTTCTTTGAGTGCAGAAGGGGCAAGACCAGAACAAATCAGCTTATTTTTCTGTAAAGAAGATAAAAGTCAGATGAGATGAAAAACTTTCTAAATAACAAAAGTGGGTAATCACTGTAAGAGAACAAGCAGGAAGGTGATGGTATCTGCTTTCTGGAGGTTCCTTTAGAGAAAATTATATAAACACAAGTTATTCTGGGATAGAACATAAATATCTTGACTCTACACAGCAGGTTTGAGTAGATCATCTCAGTCAATGGTGTTAAAGCTAATATTGTGCATTTAAGTGCAGCCAGCGAGGAGAGAAAATTTGCAAGCAAAAATGCTAAAGCTGCCAGTGCAATCCTTGGAGGTGTCCAGAAGGAGCATTAGTGTCGGCCCATTGCAAGTCAGAAAAACAAAAATGGCTGTGCCTGACCAGACCTGAAGCCCACCCACAACAACGTCCTACCTCCAGCCACAGCCAACCATGTCACCCAGAGATGTCACATCTTGCATGTCACCAGACGTGTAAGAGCCAGACAAGCTGTCCGTGTGCTGAAGGCACCACCAGGCCTGACATTCCCTGCCCATCCCGAGGGCAGTGCCAATGACCAGAGCTGGAGCTGCCTCAGCTGTCCCTCAGCTACCCCCAGCGTGGGGGGACAGGCCCTGACTGTGAGGCTCTGCCCTGTCCCTTGGGGAAGCCCACATGGTCCCCGGCCCCCAGTGAGCCCCCGGCCCATGTGGCGCCCTGACACAAGCATGCAATGGTGGCACTTCCCCAGAGCACTTCCTCAGCTTCCAAATATTTTGTGTCTCAAAGACTTTTTCTGAGCAGTCATGAAGTCATAGAGCTGGGAACAAAGAACAGAGGTTGTACTTGGAGGGGATGAGACCTTTGGGAGGCAGCAGCTAAATGTCTGGAAGTTATGATTGATTACAGGCTAAACATGAGGCCCCTGTACAATGCTGCATCCAAAGGGCCCTTTGAGTCCTGGATGTAGAAAAAAGAAGAGCTAGGAGTGAGGAAATAGTTCTGCCTTTATGGGCAGCTCTGGCAAGATCAGTTCTGGAATATCAAGTTCATTTCTGGTATCTACATTAGAAAAATGGTGTTGAAACTTGGAGATATTACAAAAAGAAGCCACAAAAAATAACTTGAAACTTTAAATATGTACCTTACTGAGAACGTTTTAAAGAAGTCTGTCTCTTTAGCTTGTCAAAAGAAAGGTGCAAGAGTTACTTGACATTATTCTATAGGTACCTACCAGGTGTTAATAATGTGCTCCTTAGGCTACCAAAGAAAAATGGATCAAAGACCAATGGTTGAAATAAAACTAGGGAAAACTTATTTAAAAGAATATAGGTGGCTCCTCCTTGGAACAAGTTGCCAAGAAAAACGAAGGATTCTCCATTTCTGGGTGTCTGAAAATCAATACGGGATGCATTTCTATAAAATAAACCCAGGTAAACAAAGATACTTACTGAAGGTCTAAATGGGTGACATTCTGTATTTGAATTATGCAGTTTTTAAAAATATGTTTTCTTGCCTTAATTTGTGCATTTCTCAATAGTAATCAGTCTTCTAAGAATATTTTTCAATTTTTATTTATACTTCAACTGCAAAAAGAATCTTGACCAGATTTAAAGACAGGTTAGAAAAAGCTAGTAAAGAAATAAAACAATATGATAACGCTACCTGTTAAACATGTGTTTCTATACCAGGACTGCAACTAGTTATCAACAGCAATTTTCCTATATCTTTGAATCGCACCAAATGACCAACTATTCAGCTTAGCAGAAAATGATAACAAGTTGTCCCATAAAGAATGTGTAACTCTGAAGCCCCTACATCTGCGTAGGAAAAAAATCTCAACAGATATATCAGGCAGACATAGCCGATTCTCTCTTCCACTCTGGCTGTGTTTCCCCTCATGAAGCTGAAGCCAGTCCAGATGGAGGGCTGGAGGCTCATCACTTTTTTGATTGAGCAACCTTTCTTTCTCTTTGATATAGCCTGTCATACCATGATGAATGCAACCTTCTCTGAAATTAGTCACTATGAGACATCCAGGGTCAGCAGAAAAATCTCAGCCACAGATTTCACTCATTAGATGCAAGAATTACAATGCACTATTTTGACAGGCAACTGGGAAAAGCTGGTAGTTGCTGAATTTAGTTTACGTCCTCATGGTCTTTTGACTATCAAGTGTAAAGGACCATATAACTTGTTAGCAAGGTGAATAGCGTGGGGATACTGGACAATATTTGGCGACCATCAGACTTAGTAAGTGATTACTTTTGGAGCAAGGAGAATGATATGATCAAACATATGTGTGAGCCTGCAATCTGCAATAGCTGTAGACATGCTACTTCACTTGAAATAACATCTACAACTTCTTGTCTAGGACTCAGAGGATTCACAAAAGTAGCATGAAGATATAAAACAAAGTATTCTCTCAGAGAAAATACATGTTTTCAAGAGCAAGTCATTAAAAAAAAAAAAACTAAAAACAAAAAACAAATAAATCCTAATCTAGGAAAGCTTCTTTAGATGTGTATTGACGGCAGGCTGTCCCTGTTTTTCCCAAATGATGCTCGCACAAGGTCTGGAAGCAGGATTTACCAGAGAAGACTGAGGCAAAGAAAAGAATTAAATGCTTCATCCCCAAGGAGGATGAGAGCCTGAGCTCAGGAGACTTCTGCTGGCTGAGAGCAGAAAGGCTGATGCATTACCTTCCCTGGGTCAGGCAGCCTGTTGCAGACCCCACCACAGCATAGGCAGTGTCACCCTCCCCTCTGATAGGGTGCTATCCACACCCTAGCCTTAGGACTCCAAACTTTCCAAAATGTCTCATGGAACTGAGGTGTGATAATAAACAGCCACATCATTTACAGGTCATTTTTTTCTAAGTAGAAGAGAAGATACATTCCAAAACAATAAAGGCTTTTTGTTTATCTTGAAAGCACATGCAAATAATAATAGAATAACAGTACAGAAATACTGAAGTACAAACTGTGTATTTATTTTCTGCAAGCTCCTTATGAACTGGACATAAAATAACAGTGATCCCAAGCAGCAATGAAAATTCAGTGCACAAAAAGCTTTTTTATATGAGTGATCAGACTGAGAAAAGAATGCAATTTTCTTATTAAATTATAACATATTATGTTAGATTCCACTCTAAGGAAAATGTCAATGTTAATTTACATTAAAATTATTTAATGAAAATCTAATCCATATATGTCCAAAAAGTGAATTCATTTTCTGGCTCTGCTGTGTGTAGGTGCCGAAGGTTAAATACTTTTAAAGATATAGTAGAGAAGTAGCAATATATAATGTGTCTGCATTTCCAAGATGTTTCTTTGATAATGTGCACATACACACACTGCTAATCTCAAATGTTTTCACAAAAGAAATGGGCTCATTAGTGAAGTATTTCCAAAAATATTGGTGAAAACTTTACCCAAAATCTTTGTGTGTTGGTATTCCCACAAAGAGGGAAAACGTCCTCCCACTCTTGACAGGCACACAAAAGATTTGAAAACTGGAGCTGAGACTGTCTTGATGTGGAGGACTGGAAGTCCCTTCCTGGAAAGCAAAGACCCATAAACAGCCTTTGATTCTTCACACATACTGGGTACCAGGATGCAAGCAGAATGCTGCTAGAAGTGGAAACCTGTTAATTAAATAGATTCTGTGAGCATACCCCCTAGAAAAAATAAAAATAAAAATCTCCAAATTGCTACTAACATCCCTGCCTTATTTTGTTGATAACTGATGTCTAAGTACAGCTCACCTTGCACTTAAAAGGACCTTAGTCTTATTTTTCCCCATATTAAACACATCATGAATATCTATTGTTCATTGAGTGAAAGAAGAGAGGAGAGACAAAGAAATTAAAGTATTCACAAGTTAAAAGTTAAGGTTTTAATTTTGCCAGGAATTCCTCCAAAGTTAAACATAAGATATAAATATCTGGGAATCATGAAAAGTCTGCTGATATCATTACTCTTTCCAAAATGTTCAGAGCAGTGGTGCAATCCTAAACAAAATGTTTGGTGTATCAATAAAGACCACTTCTGAGGATCCAAATACAGCCTTTAATTTCTGATTTTTCCCATTATTATTTCTACCTGGAGGAGACTCGGGCAATCTTTTTCCTGTTATGTTTAAGCTTCAGTAAGCACTAGTCATGCAGTTATTTTTACTCCCTGATGGGTTTATCTTACCAACATTTAACATAACATTTTGTAGTCCAACATGACTATTTCACCCCTCCAATTCCTTATTTCCCTGAGGATATTTTACTGAAAAAGAGCATAAAGGACCAAACCTGTAGCTTTGCACATCACAGCCCAACTCCCTTTCATCTCCTTCCTTCCATCCACAAAGAGGGGTATAGACCAATGTTGAAATTTCCCAACCACAAAGCTGGCTAATTCAGTGTGCTATGAAGATTCCTAAAAACACCATTTTACTCTCTAGTCCAGGAAGCCCCATAACTGCTTGAGAACTGTGGGTCATCACCTCTTAAAATTAAGAGATTACCTGCGAAGTGAGTGGCAATAGTAGTAAACCAAGCAGTTCCGATTTCTAGCCAGGGGTTAAATCCTTTTCTGGTGTAACTCTGTTAGCTGTTCCTTTACAAAAATTAACACAACAAAATGACTTGCAGACTTTGTAAAAGTTATGTTCATTGTGAGCTGATAAATAAGTTAAAAAAACTCATTTTTAATTACAAAAATTGTTTGCTGTGGCAGTTGTTGCCAACACAGCACAATTCCAAGTCTGTACCTCACACGTGTATTAAAATCCTCAGCAATTTTCAAATTCAAAATGATTTATGTCAATTTTGTTTTGGGTGGCAACAAATTACGACTTCACTCAGCAAGAAAACATTTCCTGCTGCTATCTCTTAAAGACTGCCTGCAGCATTTAACTATCAACTGCTAGCATCACACAGACTGGAAGGTGACCAATGGAATGTGTGAGGAGAGATTAGAATGAATATTTGACGTGTGTTTTCATTTCATAAACTCTAGTCTCTGCAGCCTCAAGTTTGTCATTTGTTATGGTTTTTTTTTTTTTCCAAATGCAGTTTTGTCTTATCTGATGTTGAAACTCTTCTATGATGCTTTGAACGCTTAGGCATAAGAAAGAGAAACCAGTTGGAAATTTGTTCATGTCTACCTCTGTGCTTGACATTTCTCCACTGATAAGGTACAGCTAAATATTGACTTTTTAGTTAAGTTCAGATTAGCTGTCTGGTCCACAAGCATTGATTGTAAACCATTATCTTTTCCCCATATACGGGCCCCAGTGCTTTAGCACCACAAAGACAGAAACAGAAAAAAGAGAGAGACAGAAAACAGAAAATGGAATGGAATGGGAAAATGTGTAATTGGCTGTAAAGGTGTCATTAAATTTTGCTGGGGGAAAAAATGCTATTGCTGTTCACCTTTTAAAAGCTTTACCATTCTATCAGTCACCCTGTTCAGCTCATTTCTTGACCCATTCAAGCAAAATACCAAGTCAAGATTGCCACTGGGACACAGAGCTGGGAAAGATATAAAAGGTTCCTCTATCATTAATTAAGTAAATATAAAACCTGGCATTAAATAAGCTCTATTAAAGGTATTGTTCTGTAGGAGCTCAGTGGTACTGCCATTTCTACTTCATTACCCCAGCTCCCCATTCCAATCTAGGAGAATAGTTTGAGTATGTCAAAATAAGAGCAGATGAGAGAGCAGGATGATGTAACTATTTTAATTTTTGAACAGTCTTTGGCAAAGTCCCTCCCAAGAGGCTGTAAAGGAAACTGAAAGATCATGGAGTAAAAGGCAAATATGCTCATAGATAAGGAATTGGCCGAGAGAAAGAAAACAAACAGGATAAATGAATAGGAAATTTTCAGCTTGGTGAAAGTCAATCAGTGGGGAGCCCTGCAATTCTGCTCCAGAGAGGTGGCACGGAGGGGACATGGCAAGAAAGCTTGTTACTGCAGCTGCCTAGGGATGTCCTCTTGGATGTCACAGCCAGATGAAAGAGATTAGGGTGGCCCACAGGGCTCATGCACACATGGAGTTGTTCTAAAGCAGCTATTGCACATTCACTTCACACCATTTATTTAATCCCATCTAATTTCCATTTATTCCTCCAAGACCAGGCCTGACCTGAGCTACAAGTGTCAGCTAATTAGAGCACACATACTGGCTTTTATAACTTGAACCCTGCTGGGCAGTGCAGACAAAGAGTTAAGTCTGAAATCTCAGGTCTCAGTGTGACCTTAAATCAATGAAGGAGACTCTTCCAGTTGGTGAAAAGAAGCTGCCCTCAGTGAGGTAGAACTGACTGATGGTTGGACCAAAACTAAAGGAAGAAAGCCCCTCTGCTTTCTGCCTCCCACAGCCTCTGGCACTCAGCAGACACCATGGATTTATCAGCAAGTTTAAGGATCCTCTCTGCTGTCAACTATGCCAGCAGTGCCCAGCCTTGAGTCAGGAACTCCAGGTGGCATCCTGTACTGGCCCTGGGTACGCAGTCAAGATTTCAAATCTTGTGCCTGTGGGTACATTGCAACAGTGATAGTTTAGTTATATGAATTCGATTAAGTTAAATATGTTAACTCTAAGTGGCTTACTTGCAACTTCGAATACAGGACTCATCTAAAGGCAAGATTTTGTCTTGTGAGTTTAGGTTCAGAGCAGTAAAGGAAAGGGAACCTCAGGATTATAGCATTTCAAGCTTCATCACTTCATTTGGTAGAGCAGAGTGTAGTGGGGCCACCAGTACTTCAACCTTCAGCCCAATGAAAATGTGTCATGGGAATATATAGCTTGGACATGGTACAGCAAGTGTTGTTTTAAATACATTGTGTGACATAACATGCAAACATGATGAAAATATAAAAACCAGGTGTGTGTCTTTGTATATTGCTTAAGGACTTCGTTCTTCAGATTTTCTTAATTGCTAACACACCACATCTTCCACAGAAAGAGCGCGCAATATTTCAGTTTTAATGACTGTCTTTTCTATTACTACAGCATGAATGTCAGCAAAAATTCCCCAAACTTGAAAAATAACTGATTACCTAAAGTCCTTTCTCCACTTTAAAACCAAACATTGCACCTATGCCAAGTTTCAGATTGACGAGTATTTAAATACTAAATTATAAATCCTGAGAAAGATATTCACAGCAGCAATGCTGATAAGCTCTTAGCTTACACCTACAGCCCCAGAAATGAATGCTGTGATCTCATCACATACCACAGGCCCAGCTGGGTTTGGGCTAAGTCAATCTCTGGGTGGGAACCTCAGTGGAGTTTTAGGAAGTAGTATTAATGATTTAGAGTCTATTTACGCAGCAAATTTTGCTCAGGTTGCAGTACAATTCATTACTTTCAGAAAGCAGGAATAACATTTTAACATTGCTCCTGAAAAAGAAGACAGAACTGCATCTAACTTTAACTACGTTCATTCTGTGCAACTAGAAATGAGTGGCGTACTTAGAACAAACTGTGGACCTCTTATGACAATAGGAACCTTTAAAAAGAAGTGTTGATCCTGAGAGAAAGTCTTTGTTTTCTCTGACTACCTACATTATGCAAAGTCTTTTGTAAGCCGTTGGTCCTCCCTGGTGCTGTGTTCATAGTCATGTATGGCTGGGAATTCTGGGGCCATACCAGTGACTTTCCGCTCCAGAAAGCGTCTACGGTTCTCCCCATATGCTGAACTGTGATGGGACTTGTAAGCTCTTTGAGAGGGAGATTTGTGGAAAGAATGGCAGAATATTTAGTATGCAAGTGACTTAGCCAGCATCCTGCTTGGAAGATAATAAACTGAATGATTGTAGCATGCTTTTATCAGTACCCATGCTGAGTCAATAATACTGAAATTACAGCATCACCAAAATCAGGTGAACAAACTTTGTGTGTAGATAAGATGTAAAATCAAAGCAGATTTCAATTTAACTCTATAGTGATAATCTGTGGAAGTCAAAAAGAGTAGATTCTTCTATGCATGAAAACTAAGTAACAGTGAGTTACTGTTACTAAGTAACAGTGAGTAAGAGGATGTACATAAAAAAGCTGCAAAATACACTTTATTAAAGTTGGTCTGTAATATTTTTGCAGTGTTATTAAAACAAACAAACAAACAAACAAACAAACCAACAACAACAACAACAACAAAAAACTATTGGTTCCCCATCAGAATCATCCAAAAAACTCTGTACCACAGTATGGTCCATAGACCCTGCTTCATACATGCTGAACCTGTTTTAGAGGAAAATTAATGTCTTCTGGTATCTCAGGTGGAAGTGCACATGGCCATACTTAGCTTGGCAGCCATTCACTCAGATATCATTAACCATCTCCAAAAGACAAGTATTTGGTCTAATTTGGTCAGCTAGACTCCCTCTGTACACGGACGGAAAGAACTTCCACAAGCCAGGTCAATTCTTTGTAGAACAGATGTCAACATAAATTGGAAGAATTCTCTGAAAACACTTAAATACTTACATTGCATATAAAAGAAGCCTAAATTTTTATCTTGACTAGAAATCTAAACTTTATCCATCTAAAACAAACCCCACGCTCGGTGGTTGTTTTAGGCTTTATAATTGCTCTTCTCAGCTGACTGTATAGGGTGCCACTATATCCTGGACAGCATTGTAATTGCAAACTCTGTGCCTCTATCAGCAGAGCTCCGAAAGATTTTCCTTTAAACCTTTATTTTCCTCAAACCTATTCCTTTAGGAAGAAAAGAAAGAAACAAAGAAGGAAGGAAAGAAACAAAGAAACAAAGAAACAAAGAAACAAAGAAACAAAGAAACAAAGAAACAAAGAAACAAAGAAACAAAGAAACAAAGAAGGAAGGAAGGAAGGAAGGAAGGAAGGAAGGAAGGAAGGAAGGAAGGAAGGAAGGAAGGAAGGAAGGAAGGAAGGAAGGAAGGAAGGAATAATTTCATTTCAAATATTTCCCCTTTTTAAAGGTAAATAGGAGAAGTTTTGACTTCTTTAGGTCTCCACCTCTTCCCCTTATCCTGTCTTATTTTCTTTATTCTAGAGAGAAAAGTTCAGAAAATGTGGCCGGAACCTGGACTGAAGCAAAACAAAATTACTTCATTTCATACTGTCTGTACTTTACACAAATCTGAATACAATAAACTTTTAGACATATTTTTAAAAATCCATGAAAAAATTACAATTTTTCAAGCACCCTATTAGTTGACTGGTGTTTTCAATTACCTTTCTTCTATGACCACTAAAAGCTCAGTCTAGGGCTTGCTGATGCTAACAGAAATCTTTCAGGTTGTCACAAAAAAGCTTTTCAGCCAAACCCTGTAGGCATTATTTTTATCAGTATTTGTCAAGTTCAGCTCAAAATATTAAAATTAAATGAGAGAACTCCAGGTCTTCAAGGCACTAACTTGAATAAATACCAGAAAATTAAACCAAATTCAGTCATGTCTCTAGCAATTCCATTCAATCCAGTGGCATTTCAAAGGTTTCAGATAAAGAGAGAATTTGTCCCAGTAACTGTTTTGCAGTCAATTTACACTCAGAGTTCATTGACTTCAGTGGAAATTCCACCACGATAACCATGACAGGGCTGGGAATGATTATGTACAGTTAAGATATAAAGAGCTAATGAAGCATGCATGAATCAGTTCAATATGTTGAATATTCTCTCAGGACTGCTGGTTAGATAATAACTTAAGTAGATTAAGAGTTATAAACAGGATTCTTCTTTGTCTCTATCTTCTAATTAAACAATGACTAACCTACACTAGGATCATAGTGATCCACAAAGTTAATCAAAAGACAATTTAAAGAGTAAATAAAATTCTAGAGATGTTTTCCCACCAAAAGTGCTTGCCCTTTTGTCCTGCATTTTTCCAGTCTTAACTATAGTAGTCTTGTTCAGAAATATGTGGAGCAGACAACCATATATTTACTGTCACTTCTCATTTATTAATGGTCAATATACTGGTGTAGGCATTTCCGATTTGTCAGCAATTACTGGATACAATGCACATTATATACGCACACAAAATGAATACAGTGTTGGCCAAGCTTTAATTTTTTTTATTGATTTATTTGAAGATAAAAAAGTACTGTATGATTTTTTGGAGCATGAGAAATAGAATGGTAAATACTCTAAGGGACTGTTACACTGTCTCCCAACCCCAGGCTCCAGGGTGTTCTTCACCCCATTCTGCCATGTTATAGCCATTGACTTAAATAAGAACCACACTGTCATATCTAACTGGGTTATTATCAGTGATAGTAATGGAAATGAATCACCTCTGCTAGAGCTGCATTGGTGCAAATTAATGTAAAATGTTTCTTAGGATGTAAGATATTGTCTTATACTCCCAAAAGGACAAGGGCTTGGACAACATTCAGGAGATGGCTGGTAGATGTTTTCCTGTTTCCTATTTCACAAAGAGCCTGGCAGCTCTTTCATGCATTAATCCCACAGGCAGTCCTAACTCAGACTTTCCAAAGACTTGCCATCACAGTGAGATGTGGAATGATTATGTAGTTATCTAAACAGAGAGCTATCAAATGCAGGGATGTTCAGAGAATTTGAAAACAGCTGCTGTAAGGAGCAAGCTAAAATTATTGAAAGAGTAAAAGCCACAGAATAGAGAAATAACTCAGTTGTAATAGTTTGTTATCTAAAATATTGAGGCTGATGATAATAAATATAGTCATAAGAAATGGGGTGACGTACAACCCATCACAGGATTTCAAAAAAATAGCCAGGAAGAAGCAAGAATCATGACAGATAAGGGGCAGAACAAAGAGAACAAAGCAGTGCTAATCCTTGTTAGGGTTAAAAAAAAAAAACAGCCTTTTATGATCTCACTGCCAGACTTGGCTTTCAAGGAAATTGACAAAGTTTATATCTGATTTTTTTTTTCAAATTTTGTGTGACCAGTATTACAGCCCTCCAGTCTCTGCCTTCTCCTCTACCTGTCTTCTGTTTATATCACAATTAAGGATGATTTAAGGAGCAGAGATTTCCAGTGTGGCAGCCCCAGATCAGGAATTGGAGGATTGTAACACCAGTTATCCAAAAATTAGAATGGCTCTCACATGCTCATTCACCATGTTGTAGGCTATAGATGGCCCATTGCAGAACTGTCTGCATAAGCTGCATAGAGCAGAGCGTGTACACTGGAGTCAGAACTTAAACTTACCTGGAAATTGTAACCAAGTTACATGAGTTGCATAGGATGAAGAGAAAAGAAGGAGGAAGCACACAAGGCCTCACCAGTCAAACCTCTGGTGTTTGTATCCCTTTACCACATCTTCACCATTTTCCATTCCCATAGTTTCAGGTAATTGTACAAAATTTTGTAACAATGGCTACTTTAAACAAAACGTGGTATGTTTCTGGGCTCAAAATCTGGAATGAAACCAGAAGTTAAGCTCTAATCCTTGTTATTTAACTGACAGATGACTACCGTTTTGGACAAATACAAATTGCTTTCCTAACAAGCAGATCCCTCACATAGGGATGCCAATTATTCTTGCAAGGTCACTTCATGTCCTGCAATTTGTGTCTCATAGCAATCTCCCATCTCTCAAAAATAAAACTATGTTGAACTTGGCATTGTTCAAAACTTTCAAGTCTGAAAATTTCTCTTTCTTTTTTGACTTGTAATTAACAGGTTAAGAAGTTGTTTTGTAATTGCCACATGAAAGTAAAGTCATTTTAGTTCTACCTTTTTGTTATTAATTAGGAATTTAAATATTTTTATAACTTTTTTATGGTAAATTTCTGATGAGGTCACTTGTGAGAGAGTTATGGGTGTTTCTGGTCTTTTTCTGGGACTAATTCACTCTCAGACTAAATTAACAGAGCAGTAATAGTGGCTCTCCTGCCAGTGACTTACTTTGTCCTATGAGTTCAGTTCCTTGTTCTTCATGCAGTTCTTTAGAGGTTTGGCCTTTAAAACTAAAAAAGAGTTGTCACTGCAAAACTTTGCTGAAAGAATTACTTAAACATTGGGTAACTGAATATTAACAATAAATGTTAACTAAAGGACTCTTTTTTCCAGTCATATGGTTCCATGGAACAGTTACGTCAAGGTATTTCTGCCCTGTTCTCTCTTCCTTCCAACTGACTTTAGAGCTGATTTTTCCATAGTTATTCTTTTCCTATTCATTATTATTAATTATTTTTAAATGTGGGTCTTTATCTGTTTTACAAATGCAAGAGAAAAAAACATGTATTTTCCTTAACATATTTTGTCTCATTTTTAATGCAAATTGCAGCAAAAGGACTTTTATTAACACTTTATTATCTGAACTGAAAGAGGTCCAGGATACTATAGGTAATGGAAAAGTCAAGGAAATGTAAGTTCCTGGTTAACCACGGATCCAGCTCAAGTGTAACTTGGCCAGTGCTGACACAGAGCTAATAACCTTGTCATGAGCAGGCTGAGAGCTCGTACAGCCCATGTCACAAATACCCCTGCTGTGCGTATTCCTGGGACAAGATCCTTACGGTAGAGAAATAGTTATCAGAAAGTATCAGGGAAATAATAAGAGAAGCATGTGCTGAGAAGGTAAACAAGAAAGTCTCCCAAGGACTGGAAATCTGAGAGTCCTGCTGAATATGCAACGTGGTCCCTGAAGGATCATGGGGCTGGGGTACGCAGCTGGATCAGCACTGGCACTGTGTTCTCACCCACCACTGTGTAGGAAGATGTAAATCCCTCTCTCAGTATGGGGAGGTGTGGGAGCATATCAGTAATGTCCAGTATGAGGTACAGAAGGTCTGAATAGGAAAGTACTAAACTGGCCTGTCCCTGTGCAGCTACAGCTGTGTCTCTGCTTGGTGTTTCTAGATCCTTGATTCTTCACAAAGCCAACTGAGGTCTACTGGGATCAAAAGTCCCACCTGTGCTGGGTGCAAAAGCAACAGTACTGTCCCAGGACCTAAGCTGGTCTTGGGAGAAGTACACCCTCCTCCATGTAGCTCTGTGCCTGAGCTAAGTACTCTTCCATAGCTTACCACCATGGGCGACTTTGGATTCTCACCATAAATGTGATGTTACAGAATCATAACCCAGATATACTGCCCATAGAAATGGAAGGTTTACTGTTAAGCTTGAAACTTTGCTTTAGAACTGCCTTCTTTGGAAGGCATCTGCTAATACTGAAACTCACTTTGAAACAATTTTATTTTTTCAAAGATTTTGTGATATGTGGAGTTTATACTCATGCACAGTCACCACAAATGATTACAGAAAGGGCAGGAGGTCATTGGGTTGCCCCTTCTACCTAGCATAATCCAGTTCTCTTTTTATTTAAGAAGGTGTAAACAATGGACACCATCAAAAATACAGATAAGGAGCCTTAACAGAGAAAAGAAGAGGTCTTTCACATAGGTACTAAGATATTAACAAGAATGTACCAGAAGGAGGAGAAATAAAGGCACAGAGGAACAGAAGTTTTTTGATGTACCATTATGTGAGGATGTGCAAATAAGAAGGGAAATGACCCTTTGTGACATGGGGAAGAGGATGGAAGGACTGAGCAGGTCTTATCATAGCATAAATTGTGAACAACATAACAGGTTGTTTAGACCATTATTTACATGCTTACTGTACCCCCACCTCTTTTCTCAGGGAATAGTATAGCTTTCAGCAAATGAAAGGAAACAGTATCTCCTTCTTTTCCCTTCCACTGCCAGTATACACACCACCTTGAGGAGGAGGGAACCTTCCTCTGGCAAGGGTGAAAATGCAGCGGGACCTTGAGCTGTTCTGTTGTGGGGAGGCCATGCCACTCCTTGCAGTCCTTTTGTCCTGAGTGAAAATAACTCCAAAAACACAATAAGATTACCAGACCAGGTGCCTGGGCTGACCTTTTACCTCCAATCCAACATCTCTGAAGGCTGAGCAATTTTAACCTCCACTGACTGTGGGTCTTCACTCCTCTCTAAAGGTAAGACTTTCTGTAAATCAGACACCATCTAAAGTCTGGAAAACTGAAAACTGCAGGCACCAAAATAAGACACTACTTTCAAAAAGCCTAGGCAGTAGGCAAACAAAATGTGTTGTATAAGCCAGTAGGCATTTAAAGGATGTGTCAGTGCTACGTGCTTTGCTAAGTGCATCAGGAGTTGCCATGTATTTTTATTAATTCATTATGGTTGATCTAGTTATATAAACCGGAAGTGGCAATAGATTAGCTCCTGGAGAGTGTTTCATATGGGATTACTTTTAATGCTGAAATTCCCATCATACTCTTAACTTTTAAAATACTGATAACACAGTACATACTGTGCACTTTTGAACACTGAGCTATGCATGCCCAGCAACACACTCAGAGCTCTAATAATAAAGATTGCATTTAGAGAGGCTTAATTTTCATGCTATTAATCTCTTCAGTGGTAAGAGTAATTATTTGGTATTCACCAAGAGGCAATCCCATAACATGTGCAGGGTGCCAGTGTGTTAGCATGGTTTGAATGACCACATGGTGAGAAGAAATGTTTCTCTCTCACCAGCAAATTATTACGCAAGTCCTTAAAAAGACTGTGAATTTTATTTGCTGGATGTAAAATTCTCTCTGCTATAAGTATCATGTCATCTTTGTTTACCTCAGATGACCTCCAAAGCTTCCAATCTTCTTCAGTATCACCTTTAAGGTTTCCCTTCCAAGAGTCCTTTTCCTTTTATGACACTATTTTCTACTTTTCATACTGGACCTTTGTCCAGCACTGCATTCTGTCAAAGACTTTTACCATTACATGTATTTCTTTTTCCCCATCTCTCATTTGAAACCTTTTTTTTAAACAACTTCTTCTGTCTATTGTGCAGCCCCCTTCGGGTAGGCAGAAAGGCGGTATCTGGATAAGGTAAACCACTGAATGCTGTCATGACTTGTCTTTGTGTTGGAGGCCTTTTGATTTTCAGGAAGTAAACATAACTGTTTAGTGTCTTTTCTTTGAAGAAGATACATCTTCAATGGAAGAATACCTTCCATTGAAATAAATGCAGAACAGTGAAAGTCTAAAATCAGTGCAAAAAAATCGCGTCTTAGTTGATGTGCTATATTTGTAAGTGACTAAATCTACAACCTAAAGGTAAAAATAAGTGCTAGATTTGGAAACTATTGCAACATCAGAACAGTCGATACTGTTACCAGGAATTTGTCCTCTGCTCCTGATACACAAGTGCCTGGATGCTCTGACTTGGATGTTTGTTCAGCCACTGTAAATTTGAGAAGTCAGCTAACACATGAAGCTTAGGTACCATAACTGTGACCACTCGGTGTTTAACTGCCGCAAGGATCTTTTCTCTCCTTCCACCATGTAACTTCAATAGAGAGCCATGGTGCTTGCCCTGACTGCAGAAGTTATCTGATTGCTGTCCCTTGTTCACTTGTTTAATCCTTCTAAATCCTTCTAAATAATATTTATAATTATTATTCCATCATTTCTCTGTCTATACTCCATTTGCCCACCTGTCTCCATACTGACTTTGACTTTTCCTAATTCTTTTTCCCTATGTGTACTCTCAATAGTTTCTTCACAATTCCAAGTTTATCAGAAATATCAGGTCCTTTCAAGTAAAGGTATTTCCTCATCAAATGGGAATGAACTCATGTATGCAGTATACCTGGACTCTCTTCTTGATTTTTTAAGGGGCACAACATAATGAATAAGCCTATGAATCACATTTGGAAGATGCCAAATTCCTGCTGTATGAACATTCTTGAGGGCCTGAGGGTACTATTATATTTGCTTCAGGGTTTATGAAGATGGTGAGGAGCCAGGTTTTGAAAGAGAAATTACTAGCTGTAATGAGCCTGCCACCTCTGAGATGAATGTGAGTGATCCTGCAGGAGTCAGTGCAGCATGCACGTTTTCTGGCTTCCCAGCATACTCCAAAGGGAGCCAGACTCGGTGTCTCCCTTACAGAACAATGCAGTCTGGGATAATATAGTGTGAAAGGAAGGCTAATGGCATGCTCTAAGGAACCAAACCACCACAGCTGTAAATATTATCTTTGAGTCATACAAGCACACATCATACACAATGTAGGTGTGTTCTCTGGCTCTGAAGGCTGCATTGTCCTCAGAGAGTGCTCAGTTATGTTAATTCCATACACTATGGCTACTACTAAGAAATATTTGTCTGTTTTAAAGAGATACTGTATGAACTGGAATTATTTATTTTTGTCTCCAGGAAAGACAGTTCTTGTTGCATCTTTGTGTTCAGAAGTGCTCTCCACCGCTGATGGGAAGCACAAGTCTCCTTGGGCGAGTAGTGCCCCAGGATGTGTGCTGACTGGAGGAGCTGTTGGAGAAGGTGGTTCCTGTCAGTAGCTCTCTCCACACTTTCAACATGAGAAGGGTGGCTCCTGGCGATCTGCACCTCCGTGAAGTTAAGGAAAAGCCTCTTGACACAGTCTGTTTGCAGAAGACAACTGCCTCCTCTGTCTCTGAACACAGCCTGGCCTGGCCACCATCCTGCTTTCTCTTGAATCCCCCTGAGCTAAACCCTTCCTTGTGCAGCACTCCATCATTTATCTCACTGTATCCCTCAGCTGGCCTGCCTCTTTCTGTTCTCTCCATATACACTTTGATTCTTTCCTAGATCTCAAAATTGTCAGGCTATTGCAGAGTGTGTATGCAGCTGTGTTCATGGTCAGACCCAAGCTCTGCCTGACAGCCAGAGTGAACACTAATGTGTAAGCAATGAGGAAACCATTGAGTGTGACCTTGAATCCTAAGCTAACATGACAGTATAAACACAGTCCCAGTTATTGCTCCTCTGCTCTCTGCTTGCATGAACAATCTCTCTCTTTCTCTCTCAGGCTCCCCCTACTCCCCCTCACCAAACTTTCATTGCTTCCTCCACCATTCCTCACTCTCACTGTGATTGGAGACCTTTTAAGCAACTTGAATAGAGGTATTCAAATAGTACAGAAAGGCCACTAAAAAGCACCTGGTCCTGAATGGTTTCACATACACCCATGTCGTAATGAAGTTCAGAATGTGTTTTTGGGTACCTAGAGGCCTCTGAAATTTTTTAATTAATTGGTTGGTGATTCCTTAAAATCATTTCTGCACAGTCCTCAGTACTTACCTGTGTAAGAGAATTGTGAATTACTGTCCCCAGCATCATGATATTGCCCACTTATCCTTCTATTTGAATAACCAATAAGTTAATTCAACACTGGCTCCCAAAAACATTGACACAAAGTGACACAAAGTGGCCTTTGTACATTCACCCGTGGTACAGACAGAATTAGAAAACAGAAGATGTCTCAAGTCCTGCTTCACTTATTTATGGAGAGTAGAGGAAAACATTATTATGCTTAATAGTTCTTTAATTAAATGGAAAGGATTCTGTGTCCTGCTTCACCTTCACAAAGACTTACCAAATTTCAGCATATTCCCCAACCATTGCCGTCACTCTTCATTCTGATAATTGTTTTATAGGCAGGAAATCCCATGATTTATTAAATTACTTTTTAATGAACATATAATATCAACTAACAATAAATGAACCTAGAGAAGGCAAGAAGGAACCATAATCACAGCCATCAAGTCAGTCTAAAAAGTGCCAATCCTGATGTTAATTTAATTTGAGATTTAAGAAGATTACAGAAACTGAATTACAATAATTTCCATTTCCATTGCCTCAGCAGTCAGCTAGTATTGGACAGATGGCATCGTAACCAAAACATTTTTCTTCCTCTTATGTATACTTCCTCCAGTAATTTACTTTAGCATGCTATGGCACAACTGAAGAAAACAAAAATCACAATGTCTGTTAAGATTGTAGAAGACTGGTCTCAATTAGGGCTCATATATATCCATTTATTTTCCTATAGTTTTCAAATAAATTACTTTTAAATACTTAGTTCTCAATGAAAAGTCTCAGCTTTTCATCACTGTCCCCCAGTAGGCCTTATAAGCCTGGATTTCAAGATGGACTACATGTCCTACTTGATGGATCAGCGAGAGACAGCTTATCATGGGATAAACTGAGCTATAGAGGATGACAGAACAACAAGAAACCCAACTAGAAATGGTATGCCTACATACTTTCAGATAATTTTTGTGTTTAAGGTCAAAACTTTTGTTTTTCCCCTTTTACCCAGATGTTGGTATATTCTAGCCAGTTCTACTCCCATTTTTGATGTTCTGCAACCATTTTGTGATAGACAGACAGGGATTTTACTAGCTGGTCTTTTCAATATTCAATAATTTTAATAGGCTTACAACTCTGTCTCCTCTCTTTTTACAAACCTGGCCACCTGTGACAAAGAGGAAGTGTAACCAGACAGTCAAAATATAACATGTTTTAGCATTTTGATTAAGGGAATGAGCTGCCCTTTTTATAAGCTTCTGAATACAGAAAAAACGTGTTCTAACTGTACTGTGGTTAGTGGGTACACGAAAGAACCAGAACTAATGCTAGTTCTGGTGATGTCCAAGAATATCAGAAAAAACGGCCTAACATAGTATTAATCAAGGTAGGTGGCCTACTGGATCAAGAGATACAAACGAATTCTTTATTGAGAAGGAAAAGGAGAGAGAAGAAAACATAATCAACATTCAGGAATGTATCTGGAGAAGGAACAAGACACCTGGCATCTTGGAGAATGGAATAGAATGGAATGAAGGGAATAAAAAAGTACGCAGGAAGGAAGACTAGGATGAGGAGACAGGCAGAAATTTATAAAATGGGAGATCTATAAAGTTTATGTAAGTGATTCTCAGGTTTCAGTTGCTAGAAAACTGTATCTGCAGCAAACAGTTCCCAAGAGCCTGCAAAGTCAGGCAGTTGGTATGGAAACTGGGATACATAAGAGTATAACTTCAGAACATCACTGAGTGAGACTGAAGACCGTGTCAGCACAGCAGCCTGCATCTGACAGTGATTAATAGCAGTTCCTTAGAGAAAAAGCAGAAGAAAGACAGCAGATACAAACTGACCTCTACCTTCTATGTACTTTCTGCAGTTTCTTTGGAGAAAGTTCTTCCTGAGACAGAGGAAAGTTAACCGTCATGAATGGATCTGCATCTAATTCCCTTGTTAAATATATTGTATTTTGTTATCCATAACAAAAAATTCATATTTTCATTCGGAATTGCAAAAGAAGATACACTATTTAAAATTTTATAACCCCCCTGTCTGAGAATATCAGGAGGAGCAGCCTCTAACTTTCATGAATATCGACATTTTTGTTCATATTACCATAAGTAGCAGACTTACAACAAATCACAACTCAAACAAGGGAAGACTTCCAGAGCATTCCCATCGTTGATTTTGGTACCCTTCCTGTACCTAATGACACAGGACTTCAAGTCTGGCCACATTACCTTTTCCTTCTCTAGATTTATGTCTGGCTCACTTCTACACCCAAGTGAGCTCAACATCTTCTGAAGCATGCGCACACCAGCCAATTCCTTCTTCTGTCCCTACATGGCAGAAAGAAATGGGCCAGTGACTGGAAGTTTATGCTGAGCTATGAAGAGCCATGTGCTGCCTCAAGGAAGGAAATAAACTTATCTCCTAAACAAGTCATCCCTACTGTAGAAATAACTCCCATGAGAATGGGAGCATGCAGAGACAAAACAATCTCTTATGTTTATTCTTTTCCTGGAGAACAGTCAATTTAACTGGTGAACCTATATATACAAACTACACTTCACTATGGTCTACCCAGAATTAGAATGTCCTAAGCCCTTCACTCTTCACCATCACCATCACAAAGGGCTTGGAAAGATCTGGTGCCTGGCTGAGTTCAGCCTCACTGGTGCCAGCAGAGCATGCAAATGTTCGATACAACTCTGCAAAGGCTCAGCTTTGACTCCCAACCACCTGTCTGGGTGAAATGCAAAGTAAAGAGTCAGGTAGAACTGATCATAAGCACCAAGATAATCATGGCTTCCCACTAAATTACCTCCACTGCTATTCAGCTGCAGGACACCAGAGACCTTTGCATATTAGCTGGACATTCAGAGTCAATGGTTGAAGATCTAGCAAAAATAGAAATAATAATATAAAGAAATATAATAGAAATAATTCTAAAACCATATGTTTTCTCACAATTCAGATGTTTTTCTGTACTTTCAGGCATCCATTTTAACATGCTAGCAAGCCTGATTTTATACAAGTAAACTTCATCATCTCCTTTAATCATAGAATCATAGAATCATAGAAACACAAGATTGGAAAGGACCTACAAGATCATCTAGTCCAACCGTCATCCTATCACCAATACTACCCACTAGGCTACTAAATTGGTGCTTTTAAAACATCATAGCTCACCTCAGACTATTTTAATTTCTAGATATGGTGATTTCCCATAGCATCAAAAAGGCAATCAAAGTAGCATGCTCCTCTCTTTACTTTTTTTTTACCACTCCAGTGAAAAAATTGTCTTTTTTTTTTTCTTTTTGAGCTTGAGGCTGTTAGACTCTGAATGTTACACCAACCAGCATGACTTCAACATCACAATGATTCAACACCTGAGCGATTCCTTCAAAGTAAACAGTGCTGCAAGTGAGTGGTGCCAAGGCTTCCTGCTAAGGCAGGCCACAGGACCTAATGTGCTGCTTCTGCAGGCCGTGGAGTGCATGCACACATATCTCGCCTGCCTCAAAAGAGTCATTTTAACTGCACATAACCCAGCCGGCTACATTGGCCACACACAATATGAGTCTTCTCCCGGCCATGAGTGGAGCATTTCATCTTGCCATGGCTCACTCTTGACCGATGGCATTGCGGAGTCACCTCCATATGAGCAGGGAATTGCTGTGGACCCAATGAATAGCACTGCCATGTTGCTCCTCACCTCTACCCTTCTGAGGCCCACAGCCTCTCCTGCTCTGCAGCCATGTCACTGAACACCTGTCTACACATTGTGCTTTGGACACCTTTCAGCTTAACTACAGTATCTCCAACATGAGAATAGGTACTTACTGAAAGAAAAAAAGATCATGTTCTTCTAGAATTATTTTTTTGAGCACAGAAGTATTCCCCAGCTTCACTGAGATCCGTCATATCCCACCTACCAAAAGACCTGCAAATTTGAAGGCTGTCTTCCTGTCACAAGCTAGGAATGCCTTGGGATATGCACTGTAGTCAATAACAAAAACAACCAGAGCAGACAGAAGTCTTACACCTGGATCCTGAGCATCTGCAAGCCCCAAAGACTACAAATCACTTTGCTCATTCTTCCTTAGAAGTTTGACTTTACCATGTGTCTATACATAATTAAACACTACTGATTCCAAATACCACAGTATAATAACCCTTAGCCCATGCTAGACTCCTTTTATAGTAACCACCCTCAAATTTGGATAGCATTCTGAAAAATGGTGAGCTAAATATTTTCAGCTATCTTTACAAATATAGTGAGAGTAAAAATTAAATGACATTTACAAGCACGGGAGAATTTCCTTCTCAATAATTCCAGGAAAAGCCATTCTTATGGCAGAGATTATAATAGGAATAGGAAATGGTATAGACTTAACCCATTTTCATTACAGTCTTAAGACTGCAATTTTGTGGTTGTAATCTAATGTCATGCCTTTGCTATTAGTAGATTTTCTCCAGAGTCCAGACAGAAGTAGACGTGTTCAGAAAGACCTCAGAAATATCCTGTTTTTCTGACACCAGTTTAAAAAATAATTCTCTTTAGCTTGGTGCTTCTTTTTCATTCTTTGTTTTTTTTGGTGGTGGTGGTGGTGGTGGGTTTTTTTTGGTGGTGGTGGTGGTTTTGTTTTTTCCAGAATTAAATACACTTTACCTTCAAAAGAAATGCTGTTACCTATGTTTTGAATGACACAGAAGTACCTTTTAGATCTTATTGCCAAAACCAACATTCTGTCATTCATATCTCACAGTTTACCTGTGGTATGGTCACCAACCTACTAGTATGATATTCATATCTAACAGAGAGAAAATGAGCCCTGTTCCTGGAGCACCTACATGTCCACCCTATTCTTCATATCAAAAGTCAGTGGAAAGGATCCCTGCAATTTCAATGGGAGCAAGACTGGGTCCTCAGAAAATCAGCTCTCAGGCAGAGGGAAGAGGTCTTTCTCCGTAGGCTTGTGCCAAACACAATAGTCATGCCAAACAAACACTAAACACTAACATAGCAATAGGGAAATCACACACAAGCATTGTGGATTTTATTTGGTATATCTAATAAAAAAATGTTTCCTCAGACCTAAGGCTGTCTCAAAAACAACGCAAAACAAGGAGGCAGCTCCGCCTCAGAGGGAGCACCAGAAGATTCCTCTGCTTTAAGAAACTTTGGTGACTCCTAGAGAGCCTCTGTATACAGGAGTTTGCTGACTTCTCCCAGCCATAACAGAACACTGTCCCTTTCGCCTCCATACTCATCCCTCTGCTGCATGGAACCAAAGTGATGTTCCTGCTTTCTGTCCCCTCACTTTTTCCCCAACACGGCAATGGAAAGGGAGTGAGACTCAAAAAAAACCCTGCACCTCATTCACATATAACCTAATCTTCCTCAAGTTTCCAAGCAGATTTTCAAATAAGGTAAGAGAGCAGTGTATCTGTTCAGTGCCAGGCAGAATTTTGCCCCTTGCTGGTATATTTCTGGGTAGGGTTTTTTGTTGGGTTTGCTTTTTTCTTTTCAAGCCAGTGGCAGATGGCTTACCAGCCTGATTTCATCTGGCGATTCCCCTGCTCCTGTATTGACTTCATGGACCTCTCCACAGCCACAGTATGGGGCAGTTTCAGAGCTTTCTGATGCATAATTGTCACAGCTATTCAGAATTTTAAAGTGAGATACTGACAACAGCAAGTTATTTTAAGTTCTGGGCTTATTTCTATCCAAGGTTTTCTTCTACATTCAATTTCTTCCTAAGCTGTGAACCATTCAAACTGCACTTTTCATATAGCTGAAAGCAGATTTGATTAATATGATTTCTTTGTGAAAATCTGAGAAGATTAAGGAGCAGTGATGTAGAGAACACATGCCCTTTCTCAACATGACATTCTCTAACATTATACAGGGGTTTGCAGATCCTTCCAGTCATTATATTGTTCCCACTAGTGGTATATAAAGGGAGAAAAATCTATCATCGGGGAAGAATTTCATTTTTTCATATTATAGTTTCAATCTCATGTGCAGGTCAACAAATCTGCAGCTGTGTATCGATTTCATTCTGTAACTAGGCAGGAAAGGCCACATTTCAAGGGAGCATTTGCAGATTGTTTTTCCTTTGTGTTACAGGGTCTTTTTGTGATGGTCCCTTAGAAAAAAATTAAGATTGGCCAGATGACTTTTATGCTCAGTGAAGCAAAATGCCAAATAAATATGTTTACAGGCACATCAGTTAACTGTCTTTCTCTGTCTATCCCAGTGTTACTAACCATGGAAACACTTTCCAAAATCAGTAGGGGAAAAAAATCAGTTCAGTATTGATTGAATATAGTTTCTCATCTATTTCATGACCTTTTCCATCATATATAATTAGAAATGGAAAGGTCTTAGCTGCATGCTTGCAATATGCTCCAGAATACAGATACAAGGTCTGGTTCAGTGCTGAGATACAATGAAGGCACACGATCCACAGATTCTATGATACAGCAGTGCCAGTATTTGGTCCTTAAAATAGGAAATATAAATCATGCCAGCACTCTCAGGCTGATGCAGTGTAATATCAGTAGATCTCTTAACTGTTCTGGTGTATTATCTTTAGTGGATTGCACATTGTAAAGGATATATATGGCTTGCAACCACGTACAACACAGGAATACATCAAACCTGTCAGTTGTATGGTATGATCTTTGTTACTTGGTGCTGTGGGGATGTTTCTGTGTCAAACAATCAACATGATTTGCTAACCAGTTGTGAAGGAGCTGATTATTATTCCTGTTTCTAAAAGTGTTTATCCAAGTCCATTGCAGTGAGTCAAGCTGCTGTTTCTGAAAGTCTGAAACCCTGAGGAGCCATATTGACCACAGGCTATGTGCAAGGTTAGTGCAGTAGCATTTCTGATTAGAAGGAGAGGTAATTGATCTTGAATATTTAGGAAGCTGAACTATTTCAGATGATAAGCATCTGTCACTCTCTTATGGATGACTGCTGGTGGCTGTGTGGTTTTCAATGGCCGGCTGCCCATACTGCATAAGACATGACTGAAATGGGCAAAGACCAAGATGAGAAGCAGTTGCAAAGTCCACATGATGTGTGGCTGAAGAGACTGCCCTAGACTTTGAGACTGTCATCCCCATTAGAAATCTTTTCCCATAATCTGCATTGGTCATAGACTACAGGAGCATGATATCTGACTGACATCTGACAGACAATCCTGGGCCTTTCAAATATCATACACACACACACACACATTTTTTAAAACAGCTGACATTTCTACCTGTTTTAACATGTCTGCTTAAACCTCTGAGGACTCAGCTGATCTTGCAACTTTCTCTAATCTTGCATAAAAGAAAAATAATATATGCATTTCAGTAGTTTGTAAAATATAAATATCTTTCACACGCTCAGACCATTTCAACTCACTGCTTTGGTTTCTGGATTTCAAGCACATCCTGTTTCTGTTTTAAGAAAACAGTTTTATTCAGTAACCATAAATAAGAGATTTGTACACTTAGTGATATGCGCTGGTTGTGAATCAATGTCGTGTAATTTCTTTTGGCATCATTATAAACAACTTCAAACATAGCTGGGAACTGAAATATCATTTCATAACAGAGTGAATTTAGATAGTGTTCTAGATAAAGTTCTTCAGATTGTTTTGCCCAGAAATATATCTGGACAATAAAACAATAATATGAGTATCAATCTGACAGCAAAGTTAGAGTGGACAGAGAAAATGCTTTTTCAGTGTGGATGAAACCATGTATGAATGATGATTCATTGTGTCCGTAAGAACAAATACCCCCCTCAAAAAAAAGGAAAAAAAACAAAACAAAACAAAACAAACAAACAAACAAAAAACTGAGCTAGTGCTGTTTGCAAAGCTCTAGTCTTCTTATAAAGAAAAAAAAAAAAAACATGGTATGTCTGCAAAAGACGTGATATAATGCCACCTTCTGGTACAAGTGTGATGAAAAGTATACTGGCTTGGTATTGATTGAACATTTTTATCTATTCTCACACTGGCTTACAAGATCATTTCGTGTGTGATTTCACAATAGCCATACAGTCAATTGCTTGGTCCAGTTTCTTCGGCAGATCACAGTATCTCAGCTACTGATCTTTCTGGAACAGTCCGGACAGACTGAAGGCACAGTTTTGCTACTCAGTGGCTGAAGATCAGTGCAGGTTTGCATCTTAAGACAAGAATTTCTCTATTTTGCACACTAGTGATGGTTTTGGACTCCAATTTTAACACACTCACTTTTCATAGACTATCTGATTTTTTTTGTAATATTTCCTTGTTCAAAGATTTAATAAGTTTGGCAGTAAAATATTTTAAAATTAGGCCTTTGTGAATTTTCTCCTGAGAGCCTCGTATTATTGGAGTCATATAGCTACAAACTCTTAACTCTGCAACATGCAGAGACATTTTCATAACAGCTTGGAGATAAGAAAGATTTAAATATTTTCCAGTTTAACAAAAATAAGAGCAATTTGCCACCGGGAAAGCCATCAGATTTTAAGATACGTTCAATACCTCAGTCCTTTTGAATTGCCAGGTGCTTTAAAGTAGTGACACAACCAGTGCAAAGGCAGCACTACTGCTTAACCAAGTTGATAGTTAGAAGGTACCCTGGACACAGATTTTTTCAATACCCTTCAATCCACGGGCAGAATTTGGCCATTCCCTGCCACTTCTGAAGACAGTCTAGGACTAACTTCAAGACACTGAAGTTCTCCTTAAAGCCTTCAGCTATCCCAGGATCTCTTATAAGGACTGCCCACTCCTTGTGTATCAGTTTAGTGTCCCATCCCTTCAATTCCAGGCTTCATGGTCCCATATTGTGATTTCCAGAAAACCTTGCTAAGGAGTCGAGCAAAGGGAGAATCTCAAAGGGGGCTTGAGTACAGCAGGTGGGATTGTTGGTGTTCCCCAATTCCAATTCACCAGCTCATTCAGGCTTCCCACTTGCCTTGTCCATATTCTCTGTACAAACCACGTGAAGGAGAAAGGGGAAGAGGTGTGCCAGGGAGGCATAGCACAGAGAAGCTCGATGAAACACACAGGTATAACCCAGTCCACAGTTATTGCAGCATATTTCTGGAGCTTTAGACTTTCATTTGTAAACCAGAATTGCCCCTTATGGGTAGTAAATTCCTTAATAAGAATCTGAGCTTTTTATATGATATGAGAATAAAGTTGATCAATGGAGAAAATTATTGTATTGTAAAACTACAGCAATGAAGGCACTGTGACAATTACTGGATATTTATTCAACTGAATTTCCTCAAGGAATTTTAATGAGGATTTCACACTCCATAACCACATGCTTTAGATTCTGTCAGTAAAAATGTTAAATGCTTCTGTTAAAGTAATGTGACACCACTTTTACTGCACTACCCCTTGCAGGAGAATGATATTTTAGCTAGATGAGAGCATGAGCAATTTTTTTTCAGTTGTCCTGGGAATGTTTTCAATTACCTTATGTTGTGGTTGAATCCCTCAGTATGCCACTGAACCCAGAGAAAAATGACAATGCCGGCACCATAGTGGAATGATTGTGGAAATTCCTTCAGTTTTGCATGTATAAGTTTCCTTGTGCTCTCCATGTAGCTGGCAGCAACATTGTGTGTAATGCACAAGGAATGCTTATGTTGAGATTAAAATTGGCACAATCCATCAATTTTATATGGAAAGTTCCAAGCTTAAACTAATTTATTTGCAGTTATGGCCAGCACATGTTATATTGATTGTTATGATTACAGAAAAATTAAGCTTTTGGTTCCTAATGCTTAGATGTAACCTCATTACAGTTGCAGTGGGATCCAAATACGAAGACGATCAATTAGGAGTTTGGAAACTCGGATTATATTCTTGACTCAGCCACTAATCTACACCGCGATCTTTACAGGCTTCATTTTTCTGTGCTCCTCTTCCACTCTTGTTGATTGTAAGTAATGTTTGCAGAAAAGACTGTATCTTACTATGTGCTTCTACCATGCCTTGCTTAATGAGGTGCCAAATTCACTGAAGCCTCTAAGCTTAACTATACTATACAAGATAACATAATAACATATAATGCACAGAAACCTTCCTTCACAAACTGAAAATTAGGGTTTGTTGGCTGCTCTGCAGTTGTTCCCAGAAATGTCCCAGAGTTTTCAGACAACATGGCAGTGTTTAAAATGAAAAATATGAAAATATCGTTCAGGTAAGCTGTACCAAATCATTCATTGCTGTGGTCATTTAAGTATTTCCGTGTATATGGCATGGTCTGCTTCTTCTGCTTGAATGTTTAAGATAAATAATCATAAAAACTAAGTAGAGCTGTGTGACCTCCTTGAACACAACAATATACATTTAGTTTTAAGCAATTAGTGTTTCCACAGATGCTTATGCCAGACCACTGCATTCTATAGCTCTGGGAAGCAGAACTGAAATTTCATGTTGGGGCTCTAAATTTCTTCTTGGTGTAATTCTACTATTTTTCATGATTACACCAGAAATTAATATAGCTCAGCAACACAAAATGACTCTCAGCCACTTTGAGGTTGGAAATGTCTTCTGAAAGGAAAATGACTTTCATATTGCAGACTTTAATATCTATCAGTCATGGTAACTAAAGTACTGACAGCACAGACATTTCAAGTGAATGGCTCTTCCTCATTCAGTCAAAACCACTGATATCTGTTAGATAATTGGGTAAAAACAACACAAGAGACTAAAACCTGCAAAATTTTTCCACTCCAGCAGTAGGACATGCTTTTAAAAAAAGGATATCAGGGAAGCATCATGAATTGAAATAGTTATGGATGTTTGGTTGAAAAGAATCATCCCTGTTGACATAGATTGGGTCTTCTTTCCTTTGGGACGAAGCTGTCACTTCATGGATACAACGAAATGGCAATTAGTAACAGAAATAGCTTTAGGTATTGGTGATCTAGGCAAATACCCCAGCTTTTACTTCAAGGAAAACACATGCTGCTGTCTTCCAGTGCAGCATCTATGCATGTAAACAAACAGGCTGCACTGCCCTGCCGCCGACAGGGCGCAAACGTCCTGGCCTGGGCATCCCCCAGGGACAGCATGGGTGGCAGGAGTGAAGCCACCCTGTTTTGAGTGAGAAAAGAGTTTAGTTCGGGCAAGAGAGTGGGTGCGGTGTGTGCAATGCCATTTTGTCTCGGGGTGAAAGGATGGGTCTCGGCATATTTCATTTACAAGCCAAGGAGGCTTCTGTGAGTGAAAACCATCTCCGACAATAGCAACGTAACAGTAGTAAACCAGCACAGTACCCAGCCTACAGCAGTGACTGATATCTGCTGCTCCAGAAGAGGGTGGAAAAGGGAACTTGGCTCAGCCAAAGGGACTGCATGGGAGAGAAAGTCCTTGCTAATAATGTCTGTGGGGACTGACGCGTTCCTCAGGCTTATGCCATCTCATGTACATCCCAGGTGTCCGGCTAGGAGGAAAGGGATGACAGCTCTGGCTCAGGGGGATTCACTCCCTCACAGGGAAGCAGCAGTCACTGCTGTCTTCCCTCGCAGCTCTCCCTCAAATCAACTTGCAAATAAGTATGTGGGGAGCTCACGCCTCTGCATGGCCAAGTGAGATTAGAGACAGCATTTCGTTTGTGCTGTCCTTTTGGCAAGCACCCACTGAAGTGAATGATTACACCAAAAGTCAGTTATTCTTCTGTTAAAATAAACTGTCTTTTTTGAAAAGGAATCAACAAAGCAAATTTTCCATGCAAAAAGTCATTAAACAAATTTTAGTTTAAAAGAATTTATCAGCACTGAAAGACTCAAAGAAAGAGAAGAATTAAGGAATCCATAGCCAGTCAAAAAAAGAAGAAAAAAGAAGAGAGGGGGGGAAAAAAGAGAAACTAATTTCTTCTGAATGCTTTTCTTAAGCTGAGGAAGTCAAAACGATCATGAAGAAGAAAGGGAAAATGTGGCATCTGCATTAATCGGCATTAAGCACTTAAAACAAGAAGCTTCAATAACTGTGCAAATTTAAATTTTTGAACTTCTCCTTTCCATCCTTCCTCGTTGTTATTCATGGGGCAGTTACCATTATTTGCAAACAAAGATAAAAACAGTAAAACAGTACTTACTACTGCTGGAAAGCGCAGCTATAATTTGTTGTGAATGCATTCGATTTAGTGTGAACCACTTTGTAAAACTTTCATAATATAACCCAGAACAGAGCTGGACAAACAAGGAATTATTTTTTTTTTTCATTCAGTCACTAAAGAAAAAAACGAAAACAAAATGTGATCAGTTGAGTTTTAATCAAAAGAGATATTTTATGGTTTTGGAAAAATAGTGGATTTTTTTAGGATCAAGCTAATGCATCATGTTTTTTGCTTTCATTTTAAAACCTTTTATCTTTTTAGTGGGCCATTCTTAGACACTAAAAAGAAGTGTATTTTGCAAATGTCAAAAGTAAACATTCTAGCATTTCTAAAATGAAATATTTTTTTCCAGAAAATTCAAGGAATTAAATGCTTCTTTTTATATACTTTCTGCTTTACTATTTATTGAGCTGAATTTATTTGCAGGTGATTCATGTTTGCAGTTTCAGTCCCCTAAAAAATTCTGTTTTGTATAATTCACTCAAAGCGTTTCACATGATTTCAGTTAAAAAAAAAAGGGATCTACTTCCCTTTTGTTTGGAGTTTGATTCTGCACCTGACAACTCAGGTGATATTTTGAAAATGATTGTTATTTGATTGGCTTGCCTTACCTTGACTTAGTTGAGTAAAACCAGGCCAAATTCCAGTAGAACCTGTAGTGACTTATATGTTTGGCTGGAAACTTCTGAGCGCCTTTCCGATAGGTTTCATGCTGAGTGCTAAAATGTCTCAGCACATAATCTGGTCAGCTCTGCTGCCTCTGAAAGGCCTGAAATAGAGGACAAGCTCCTTCAGAGCTTCTCACAGCACAGACTGAAATTTACCATCCCAGATCTCAGGAATCAAAGCTGGGCTACACTTAACAAGGGTGGCCTGAGGAAAAATCAGCCTTTATGGCTGCAGGTAAAGCAGGGGAAAGACTGTTGCAGGGAATGGACATGTCCCCTCCATCCCCAGCACTAGCGACTGCTCCAGATACCTCAGCAGAAGCAAACATGAATTTTCAAGCTGTGGCAGAGGGAAAGTAGGCATATTGATATAAGGATGACCATGCCAGGTCAAAGGACCATTTGGTTCAGTAGGATAGTAGCCTCTAGTAGGATACTGAAGGAGCCAACAGAAGCTCAGGAAGCATACAAACACAATCAAACATAGCTGTGCTCCCCTGGTTTCTAGCACTCTACAGCCTCAAGATTTCCTGCACCAGAAATGACATCTTTGTGTTTTACAGCCCGTAGTGGATTTTTCTTCTGTGGATTTGACTAATCTCTTTTCAGTCATGTAAAACTCTGGCACCCTCAGAATCCTGCGCTAACACTATTGACAATTTAACTACCCATTTTGCAAAAAAAACTCTGCTTTTGTTTGTCAGACCTGCTACTCAACGTCCCTATTTGTCCTACCTTGCTTGTGCCACTCATGATTTATAGATTTCTATTCACTCCCTCCTCAGGTATCTCTTTTCCTACTTAGGATCCCAAGTCTGTCTAGTCAATCCTCATCCGGAAGCTATTTCATAATTTTGAACGTCCTGTTACCCTTTTCTAGTTCTGCTTTATCTTTTTGATATGTAGGAGACAGGACTGTGTGCAGTCTTCAGGATATATTCACCTCACAAATGTAGTTCTATGTTGAAGGTTTCTATTTTGTTTTCTATCTTTCCATTAATAATTTCTGGACATGGTCGTGCGCAACCTGCTTTAGGTGGCCTTGCTTGAGAACCTCCTTGCTGGCAGGGCAGCATGAGAAGCTCAAAAGTCCCTGACTCAGTGTAAGCTGTGCTCTGCAACAACTAGAACATCGGTGTGTTATCAACATTATCTTTCTCCTAGATCTAAAACACTGCAACATACCAGCCACTCTGAAGAAAATTAACTCTATCTCAGCTGAAACGAGGACACATATGTTTGAAAAAGCATTTTTAAACTCTTTAACATAAAATGTACACCCCATTAATCAAATCAGTTACTGTCCCATCAGTATTGCTGTTTTAAATTAATATAGGGAAAAAAGAATGTTATAAGATATTACTCAAAAATAATTATTTAACTCTTAATGTCTAATGATGATTGTGATGACAGTAATCTTGCCTTCACAGCATTTATTTCCATCATCTATTGCCATCAGCTGTTGGTGTGCAGACAGGCTAACCTGCAGTGTAATATCCAGGGAGGATCTGGGGAACGCACACCCAGTGCACTCTCCTCATTACCCTTCGTCTCTTGCTCCTTTGTGGAGATTACTGACAATGACTGCCTTTGCTAGTCAGGGGAAACTCTTCTTTTTAACTTCTTCACCTTCCCCAAAGCATCTATGAACTCTGAACCACAATCTGGTCCCATTTGTTTTATTTATAAAATATGACAAGCCAGTATAAACATTCCCTGTCTCAAGCAAGCTCAGTCTATGATTTAAAATGGGGTAAAAATATAGATTAGATACTGTCAAACCTAACTTTGAAGTTGCCATATTTAACTTAAACATTAGTGAAATCAGGATCCTTTTTTTGAAGTAGGGGTTGATAAATAAAGCTACAAGGAATAACAAAAAACAGATTCAAATATGTGACGTCTATATACGTTTGCTTAGATCGGAGTGCTTCCCAACACTCAGATCCAAAGGCATTTCCCCCCACTTCAAGGTTTTCACTGGAAAGAAACCTGGTTGTGCGAGCCAGAATGATGTGCTTCCTAATCTAAACATTCTGGGGACCAAGTCTGAGGTGGTTAGTGCCCACTTGCCATACAGTGGCCAGACAGCGACAGGTACTTGTATTATGTCTGACAGCTATAACTTCCATGTAGCTTAGCCATAGAAATGACTAACTATGCTTTCCATCAAAATCAAGACAAACATATACTGTTGTAGGAAAAAGGGAGTTGTCAACATGAGGCACACGGCTGTGCAACTTACCTTCATTCACACAAAAATAAGTAGCTCTACTGTAAGAGAATAACAGCTTAAGGGTGGAGGTGTTTTCCATTGTATGTCAAAGCCAATCCCGAATTGTTTCCTTTAAGTTCTGAGTTTTTGCTAATAGTCAAGAGAGAGTGAAAATATTTTTAGCATAAAGTTTTTCAACACGAAATACAGATTTATCTATAGAAGGGTAAGTTTCAACAATTTTCCTTTTTAAAGAAAACATCAGAAGAATGTTTGGAAAGTGCTAAAACACTTTTTGGCTTTTTTTTTTCAACATGTTTTTTTATTTCAAAAATGGAGTTCATTTATAGTTAAAGTACAAAATAGATAAATAAATAAATAAATAAATAAAATAAAATAAAATAAAATAAAACAAAACCTGTAAGGTCAGAATTGAAAGAAATCATGATGAACACATTGCAACATTTCAGCTAGTGCACTCTGATTACTCATTGAACTATTATTTCTGTTTGCAAAAAAAATGTGTTTTGATTTTCCATTCTGATTTTAGACAGGAAAACTCTTTGAAATACTGAAAATTCTTACAAAACAGGCAAATTGATTCTTCTCCCCACTCCAGCTAAAACCTTAGTTCAGGGTTGTTCATTCCCCTGTGGTGTCTTCAGCCACAGATTAACCCATGATGTAAAGGAGATGACATTTTTGGATTTGTGGCATTTTGAGGTATCTGTGAAAACATAGAAACCCTGAAGAAAGAATCCTGAGGCTAGATCTTGAAGTGATGCACACAGAAGTGCAAGATTTACAGCAATCTGATATCTAATTTCAGGTTTAGGAGCCAAAACCTGACCCTGCTGAAGTGGATTTAAATTTTGGTGGAAGATTCAGTCGCAGCTAGGTTTGGCTTCAAATTTCTACATAGAAGTAGCATTGATCTAGGGGGTTGCATCAGCTACACATTTTTTATCAAAGTCTTCATCTTTGTTCTACTGCTGCTGGCCCTGCTGTTACCATGTCACCCTCCTTGTTCACGCCCCTATATTGGTTTTCTCTGAAATTGAGATTTGAGAGTAGAATTTTACCAATAACTCTCAAGGTTCTTCAAGCCTTGACCCTTCTGTTCTTGCATAACCTGGTCCACATTTATGTTCCCCTTTGTAACCTACTTTCTGCTTCTCATTTCTCTCTGCTCCCCCAACACTTTTCAAGTTGACCATGTCAAAATACGGTGCTTTTGCACAGCTGGCCCCGGTGTGGTGGAATTCAGTTCCTCTTGATATCTACAGATTTGCGAGATAAATTCCCTCCCTCTATCCCTCCAAGATTTCAATGGCCTGTCTCATAGGGTGCAAAGTGTGGTCAGGCCATGTGATATGGCTTTCATTCCCACAAGATCCCTTCTCCCCCTACAAATTTTTAAAGTTAAGGGTAGGCTGTGTAAAAGAATCAGAGCTCACAGCAGAATAATTGGAGTCATCTGAGACTCACGTAAAGGTTATGTAGGTTACAGCTTTGGAGGAATCTGTGATAAAGCAGTGGCTGAGAAGGATTAGTGATACAAGCCAGTATTTCTGCTTTGTGCAATAAGGAAGATTTAAACAAATTCTTAATAGGAACAATTCCCTTTTTGCTGTGCTCTTCATCATAAAGTTTGAGTGTTGTGTGCAATATTGGACATGCAGTGTTTCTGTCCTCTTGTTTTTCTCAAAAGTATTTGTATCCTGTTATGCAGCTGTTATCACAGCCTAGCTCTGATGCATTCCTCTACTGAGAGTTTTCTTCCCACATAAATAACCTTGAAGACACCTCATGTACATTTAAGAATTAACTCCTCCTTGAACACACAGTCTTTTAAAAGATCATGCCTTGTTTTTGAGAGAAATATGAATTAACTGGAAAATGTGTAGTTTCCACACTGTACTTACTTAGAAATTAATTAATTTACTTAGAAAAACCTCTTTGTTTTAATTATATAATTTTGTATTTTAGAATATCCTGGAAACAGTTGCACTGCTCATAGGTTTCTCAAACTGTGAGAGGAAAAACAGTCCTCTCATATTTTTCTTACATATTGTCATTTTTTTGTTACTGTTCTAGGTCGGTTTCATCCTCATTATTAATTTTATGACCACAACACCTATTCACAGCAGTCAAGCATAAGAAGCACAGTGGTAGTTCTTTTAAAAGCTATTTCTTACTGTAAATAATTGTTTGCATTACAGCAGATTCTTGAACCAGGACTCCAGTATGGTTAGCACTAAATTTAAACAGATGCCTTCTCCAAGAAGACAAGAGTAACTTGTCTTCATTATTCATTTTGTTAAGCCAAGACTTAAAAATTAATGTGAGCCAAATTCTAGGTGTACCTTGAATGTACTGTTACTACTCTTACCACAGTGTGCAGTTTTCTTTATTTTTGACCAAATTCCACAGAGAGAAGATTCTAATCTAGGTCAGGAATGAAGCATATAACGTGGGGCAAAATTTTCTCTGGGCAGGAAATGGAGACCCTGGTGTGGCTGAAGAACTTGACCAGAGTGTCTTGGGGTTTTATAAGAACAACAACAAAAAAAGGATATATTTGTGCTCTGACCTTAACTTCTCTTAGAAACAGCAGTGTGTTTCTCTTTCTGTCAGTGAACACTTCTCACCTGATGCCAGCTTGTCATCATATAAATCAACTTGGGAAGTCTAGCAATACATAGAGAAAACTTTACCCCTTGCTTTCAGATTTCTGGTAACTCTGAAATTAATATAAAGCAACCGATAGAAATAGTAATCTCTATTTTGCAAAAACAGAATACAAACCTCTGTTTCAGCAGTTTCTGGAACCCAAGCAAAATAGTGCTTTCAAGGGCATATTTGGAAAATCAGCACTCTTTCATTCCATTTACAGTTCATCTTTCCAGCTGTGCAGTGCCTTGACTTATGTGTACCATTTCAGGGCAGTCAAACGTCCATAGTGATACAACAAAGACCAAACTTGCATTGAACTTTATCAATTTGCAAAGTCTCACAGGCTCAGGTGATTCGGGCCTTTCAAGAAACAGTTCAGTTAAGCCCTGCCTTGGCAAGAACAAAGACTTTATAAATGTTTATCTCTTCATACCACACTTCCCTCCTAAATTGACTGCCATGTCATCGAAAATGAGTAGGAATCCACATGCGTGGAATTCAGTATAGGGACTATATCTGAAACATGTGGGTTTTTGATGAAGAGAATAAACCTTCATCAATCCCTCTCAGTAGGTTATTACTTTATAGGCACAATTAAGCACTGCTATCCAAAATTTGTTTTCTGCATACTTTATAGACCTCTTCGGTGATGCCATCTTGTTGGGCTTGCTAACCAGCAAATATATGAATTGTAAACAATTCATCCAAACAAAGGAGTACAACGTCCCACAGCATAAAGAATGACTCCAGGAATTCTTTTTTCCCCACTCTTTTCCAAATCTTCTTATGTGTAACAGATGGTCATTATTATTTCTCTTTTTGGTTTCTATTCATTTTATCTTTACTCAAAGTATTTCACCACCACATATTTGCGCTGTCAAATTGCACCATGGAGGAATTATACACACTTCTGGAATGCAGGATCATCTCTCCAGTTCTTCGTCCTTCTTACCACTTCCAGATAAATCCTCACTTTTGCTGACATTCCACTTCTGAGAATCATCTCAGAAATGTTATACTTTCTCATTCTCTCTAGATCACAGTCTCCATAAGTCAGTACCATTTTCAGTTCTACTGTTGCTTTTTTTTCTTATTTCTCATTTATAGTACAATATCTCAATACAAAAATCTTTATAATATACAATGTCCTTTACCATAAATTTAGTACCAGAAAGCACCCCAATTTAGACTAAAGGTATGATCCCACAGGACTTCCAGTGCTCATTGCACCACCAGGTTTGTCACTGGTTTGATACCAGCATCGACCTCATTTTCTTCCTCCAGATATAACCCTGAAGTGCAGAAAAGTTTTCAGAGACATTGTTCAGATTTTCATTTCTCTCTTTATGGGATCAAGACCCTCTCCTAGGGGAACTATGCCATCCTTCATTTTCATAAGTGTTCTTCAAACCAAACAGCTGTCTTTCAATTATTATCATACAGTCTGATACAGATTTTAAAATTAATAGTAATACGAATAAAAAAAAAAAAAAGAAGAAGTCTGAGATCTATTCCTAATTCCTGTAACAAAAGCATCAGCTGGCGCTCATTTATTTAAAGAGTTGTTCTCCATTTACTTCACACTGCTATACTGGGAGAAAATTTATTGTCAGACTCATTTGTTCATTCTGTCTGTGATTAATTTCAGAGATTTCGTCATTATCCAAATAGATCTTCCAGTGTAGACATATATTTTATTGCAGTCTTATCATACCTGTTAAATAAGCTAAAGTATTTCAGCACAAATATTCTCTATCATTTGCAGTTACACTACAAGTCTATTCATTCTGAGCAATAAAGAAACATTTTATTCAGATCATACATTCTTCTGAAGATAAACATGTTTATTAATGTTCTTCCTACGGTTTTTGTTTGTGGGATGAGGTTAAAGAAATGACAAATTCACTTTGGAAAATATATTTCTTCAGAATATTTTACCCCACTTCTGGTCCCAAGAGCTATGTCTTCAATGTGTTTGAAAAGATCTCTATATTGGCAACAGGAATGTGAGTTTTAATTTGAACAAAATAGGTATTATAGAAGAAGCTGCCTATGAAAGCAGCAAGAAGCCTTTGAGGTTCAAGAGGCCTTTATTATCTTCCTAAGGGGCCTGTTTAGCTCTGGCACGGAAAGTAATTTATACACATCTAGTCTTCTTTATTTTCATAGGAATAATTATTTCTTCCTGTTACAGTTTCCCTTCTTTTGCTGCTTTCTCCCTGGTGCAGTTTAACCTCTTTGTAATATATAGTTACAAAACATTGCTTGCAACATTAATTTCAAAGAGGTTTCTCAACCTTCTTTGAAGGTGGCTTTAGTTCAGTATATGCAGTATTTCTCCTGCGTTAAGATTTTTCCAAATTTAGTTAGCTATTTTTTATCAAAGATGAACAGAATTGCTGACAGTACAAGAAGCAGAAAGACTGGGTCTCACAAATGCGAAAAGAAACAGATCACAGATGACAGTCTGTGTTGTGGGTTATTGTAAGCTGTATACGCTCATGCTAGAAGTTATTTCTCTATCTAATATTCATCAGGACACCCTTTCTGATCTATCTTTACTTATACAGTTCAAATGTCAAAAGTCTAGCTAGCACAATAAAGGGCCAAAGTGGCAGGTAAAAAAAGGCCTCCTGAAATGGTCTTATATCAAAGAATTAATGTGAAACTTAGATTTAAGAAAAATGAAACTTTTGTCAGAGCTGGCCGGATTCATTCGTGTATGTGATTAATCTCTCAGTTGTGATTTAGTAATTGAAGTTAGAAAGCTGAGAGCAGAATTTAGTGAGTGGTAATTCCTTTGCTGAAGGACCTCCTAACCAATTTATAAAGGCCCATATAAATACTGGAAAGTAGAATATTATTTTTCCAAAGTTGTCAGCTCTCTTTGCTCAGCTTGGGTTTGCAAAAAGAAGCTAGGCATTTTCTCTTTCTTATACTTTCTTCAATAACAATGTTTCTGTAATATATAATTCTCTCATTACTTGAATAATGATTGAAGCAGCATATGATCTACTTTCCTTTTCCTCTAAAAAGCTGTTTTGGATCTGCTGCACAGAAAACAAACCATAAAAATGTGGTTTTGTCAGTTTTATGCAAGTGGACAGGACTTACAGACGTGTGGGGTTAAAGGTTGAAACACTTTCAATCCATCATCCAGCTCTAGTTTTTAAGCATTTGGCCATTCAATTTTGCAAGCACAAGACAGCAATTATATGTGGAAATTGAGAAATTAGAACTCCTAACAAGCCCCAGTATTTGCATAAGGGTAAAATTTGGGGGGGGGGCGGGTAAGGGGGCATGCAAGGACTAAAATATGGTTTGAAATTGTACCTGTCAAACATAGAATCTATTAAATGGTTGCTGACTAGAACCCCTATAAGTGTATGAAGGAGGTCAGTAGTTCTAAACAATGTCCTTAAAATAGATAGCATTATTCCATATCTTTATGGGTAGCTGACTTTGTTTCTTTAAACATGCAGTACCTCTGTGCATTTTTAAAAGTTATTATCCAGCTCTGTAGTGATATAAAAACAATGAAAAGCACCAAATTTAACATTCCACAAACATATATAATGAGTATTTAAAATGTGAAAATTGTGTTAGCTGCAAACAAATGCTACATTTTACTAGATTCAACATAGTCTTGATAGAAAGTTTGATGTTCAGAAGGAAAAACACATTTTGTACTAATAAGAAGCTGCTGCAATTTTCCATGTAAAAATTTTCACAAGCCTGCTATTACAGGACTGAACCTCCTTCCAAAAAACAAAAGCAAAAGAAGGACTTACCTGTTAATCAGGGGTTTACCATCTGAAAGTGTGAATCATAGAATCATAGATTCATAGAATGGTTTGGGTTGGAAGGGACCTTAAAGTTCATCCAGATCCAACCCCCCTGCCACGGGCAGGGATGCCACCCACTAGACCAGGTTGCCCAGGGCCTTGAACACCTCCAGGGATGGGGCATCCACAGCTTCTCTGGGCAACCTGTTCCAGTGCCTCACCACCCTCTGAGTAAAGAATTTCCTCCTAACAGCTGAGCTAAATCTTCCCTGTTTTAGTTTAAAACCATTCCTCCCCCCCACCCCACCCCCGTCTTTGTCCTATCATTATCTGCCCGAGTAAAAAGTTGCTGTCTTTTTTGTAAGCCCCCTTTAAGTACTGAAAGGCCACAGTGAGGTCTCCCCAGAGCCTTCTCTTCTCCAGGCTGAACAACCACAAGTCCCTCAGCCTTTCTTCATAGGAGAGGTGCTCCAGCCCTCTGATCATCTTCGTGGCCCTCCTCTGGACCCACTGTAACATGTCTACATCCTTCTTGTGCTGGGGGCCCCAGACCTGGATGCAGTAATCCAAGTGGGGCCTGAATCCCTAGCCACAGTACAAACAGGCCTTCTCTACTCCTCCCAGTGCTTACACATTTCCTTGATTGGAGTGGCCTTAGTCCCAGTCCCTGAACTTTGGCTTGGAAATCTCAGTTTTAACTTCACTAACTGAAAAGCTCAGAATGTTTTCTCCCTCCATACATACTCCCTCCAGCAATACTTTCAGACAACTTATTGCCTTTGGTCTGATCAAAACATTGCTCTTCAATTTTTCCAAATTCTGAAACTATTCTTTTTCTTTTCATTTTGTCTTTCAGTGTCAGCTTTCTCACTCTCCCCTTGATCCGTAGATGAAACTAACTTGAGAAATGTGCCCCCTTTCTGTTATGAATGACCACTCTCGTAAATGAATGATACGGCTCACACAGGTTTAAAGCTAATAGCCCTACTAACCAGGGGCTCTCTGCATCCGCAGTTCATCAAAGCTTCAATTCTGCTCTGGAAATTGCAGTGGATTCAGGACAAGACCTTACAAGTTCATCCAGCAATGCTTGCTTATATCTGATGAGCTTTTTCTATAGATAAATAGACAGATATTTATCAACTAATTGTTTCTCTACTAATCTTCAAAACACGTGCAATGGTAGGATGGAACACAGGACTATGGCAAAACTTTTAACAAAACCTGCTAAAACCCAAATGTTTGGATTCATTTTACCCAACTGAAGGATTTTCCTTTGGATGAAAGAATTGTGTGTGGGTTGAGAAATGTAAGCTGATTCTCACTTTCTGGAAAGTAAACTTGTGTGAAACCTGCAAAGTTTGCTTGCTGTGATTAGAAGCTGGTGTCCATATTTGGTCTCATATACTGTCTGTGCAATCTAGAAATCACAAGGTTGCCCCCTGCTTTCTTTTTAATTGTGAACACCACCCCCTTGAAAAAGAAAGGATGGAAAATATTGCTACAATGATTTGGAGAGAGGATAGTGAATTAAATAGAATAGTTACATTAAATCCATTTACAAACTAACTGTGCATAGCAGGCTAGGAAGAGCTGGCACTGGGCATCAGAAAGAATTTAAACAAAGTTCCAGAAAGAAGTCTTGCACATACTTTGAGGTTTACAAAAAAATCATTGTTCTTTATTCAAGGTACATTTATCCGTTAGAAACAGCATCCTGTAAGAGTGGGACTCTGCCCCACTTTTGTATCAGAAGAAAGTCCCAGTGCAGGAGTAGTTCTACAATAAAAAATCCCTCTGCTAGTGGAACTTGTTTAATTCAGGACATCTGTCTAAGGAGTACCAGCAAAAGAAAACATCTGCCAATATTAACTGTGACTCCACTACACACATTACGCTGGCAAAAACATTTTAGTTTCCCATATCCTGAAGAACGGTGGAGGAAGGATTCCACTAGCAAGGAGAATGAGCCAAGTATCTGCCAAGTATCCAGCCATGCTGCAATGAAGAATGGAACAATTTTCTGTCTTCAGAGAGGGGCAGATTAGGTTGCTTTTAGCCTCATGTCAAGGTTTCTGCTGACTATAGAGCATGTCCCCAGCCACATGTAACCCAAAATGTAAATTTGGGGGCAGAAGCAGTATTCTACAAAAGGATACAAAATTCCAGTGCAATTTTAAATGCAGCAAATTCAAGCGGCAATATTACTCAATTAGAACTGTAACTGGAACACAAGAGAAAACTTGATAGATAGCACTTTAGATATCCAAATTCCTAGACTTCTCAGAACTAACTTGCTGAGGAGGCAGCTTGATGTTTTGAAAGTAATTAGCCTGGTAAAAAGACAGGGGAAAAAATCCTTTGGTTTCTTGCCATGTTTTCTCAGCTTCGTATTTTATTTTGTATATCTGAGGTACAGCAAAAGCAAAGACATGGAGAAGGAGAAAAAATTCAGTTACTAAAGAATATTTATTTTAATTATCTTGATTAGCCTTAATTGTTTTTATATAAAGTAATTGTTATTCTGTCTATGGAATACAACACCTCTGTAGGCCAGACTTTCAAAATGTGCCTCAACTCAGTATTTAGTTAGGCAAAGAAAAATCTCTTGATTATACCCTTCTCTGTATTAGCAGTTGAGAGAAAAAGTGATAGAAATGGCATTAACATCAATCAGCCTATATAAAAAAGAGCAAGCACAACCAGAGCACAGGAGTACTGAGGTTAAAAGTTATTAACTTTAAAAGTTATTAACTTTTAACACAAGAGAGAGCTGACAGAAAGAGCACATGCAAGCAACAGGCATCTCTGAGGTGAACAGACTCTCTGACCTTTACTAAACTTGCAATACTTCTTTCTTACACTGTCTAAACAGAGTTATAATTGTTTCACTGTAAATAGCTAGATTTAATGTTAAATGTCTCTGTTACTTTAGATATCTATATCTTTCAGAACTCTACACTCAGGACAAAGTCAATGCTGTGGATCCTTTAGTTGTACTGGAAATCTCCGATGAATATTCTCCCCTCATTACACACAGTGAACTTTCATTAATATCAATACTGATTCGGTGCATAGAACGCACAATATCTATACTGAAGCTCATGAAACACTACCTTGCTTCCTGGATTAAATTTCAGCTCTTTTATTGATTCTTTTTCTACCACCCTCCTCAAGGATAAGACTAAATTACTTGCAGACTTCATTATAAAATTATAAATTGAGGGCCAAAAGAATCAATGATACAGACCAGTAGTGGTTAATATGTCACTAACAAACAATCTTTCCCAATTTCCCTGTGTGTTCTTTGCTCGTTTCGTAAAAGAAACAGAAAAATTGATTTAAAGATGTAGAAGTGAAATGTAGCCCTTTATTTCTGGGGAAGAGAATCTATGAATTTAAATCATTAAACAATAATTATACTCTGAACATTGGAAGGATTTGCAGTAAAAATATCAGGTTGAGATTAAGTCAATAAAATTAATCACTCGTGACCCTGAAGGAGCAAAAGGGTTGAAAAATGCTACAAAATTGAAAGCTACCATGAGCGAAGGGACTTGGGGAATTCATTTTAATTCACCACAGCCAAGTTCAAATACAAGCTGTTCTTTGTTATTCAACCTGAGGTATTATTTTTCATACAGACGCTCACATCTGACCAAGCCATAATCACATACTGTAGAGTTTTCTTTATCTGATTGTAGAAGTTTCCTGTTTTAGCTATATATTAACAATGAACTGCTTATAGATGGGGTGGTGCCATGGAGTGGACTATATTCTGCTCACCTAAGCACATCTATCAGTGTATTAAGTGCCTCAAAGCTGGGATTTGAGCAATGGCTAGTAAAGTTGGCCTTGAGTCACTACTCTCGCCCTTACATGGACCTAACAGACATTTTATATTGTGAATTTTTTGCTTTTCCAGCAGGGCAGACAGCTCTCCTGCAGTTGCTTAAGAGAAGGGTATGAATTGCAATAACCCCTTCTCTCTCGTCTGTGTTTAATGATTGACTCTGCTGTCTAAAATAGTACTTCTCAACCCCCAAGGTATGTTTTACCTGTGAGAAACTGCAAACAGCAAATGCAGCCACCCCAAATCCAACGACCCACATGCTATGATGATGGGCAGAGAATTCTCAGTTGAAATTATCTAAGAAACGAGGTGTGAATCTAAAGGGTTGAGAAGGACGTAGGAAAGGTTGTGTAAAGGACACATGATCAGCCACCCAAGAAGCAATCTGTAATTCAAATAGAACATGCTTGTGTTTTTGGATCTGGAGTGACCTGACCCATCTGCTCTGAAAATCATGATGAGTTTGTGCACTGTGGGACTGTGCACTATGGGTGAATTTTAATTTGGCTGCAGAGATTTAGGTTTGGGTTCTTCCTCTAACACTGAGAAAATTAAAACCAATTAATGAGGTCTCTTTTCTTCTTCAGTGTAGTATATTGGACATCTGATTTTACAGCTATGAAAGTGGGGACAGCTGTATTTGAATACTTTGAAGTAATGGAGAGAATTGCTTAATACATGATGTAAAGTAACACATCCAAGTGAAACCAACCAAAGTTCAAAGATTTTTTTTCAAGGAGTGCTTTGAAAAAATACCAACTCAGGAACTATTTATATTACCAAAAATAGTGAAGTAGGGGGTGCATGAAAAGTCATAATCAAAATCAAAGGCAACATCCAGTATTTGCAGTGACAAAGCTCCAGTGAGAACGTAATCCATGATAGCACAGCTCCATGTTATTGGCCTGCCATGGCTTTCTTTCCAGAATATTTGCAACAGCTAGCTGAAACCTTTGTTTATTTATAAGATTTCCACTGAAGCTAGTTTAAATAGACACATTTTTTTTTAAGATTTCCAGAAACATATAGTGGCCATATGCAGGCAAGTTTATTCCTGAAAAGACATTTATGAATTTACATCCAAGACAAATAAAGAGCTGTTAGGCAATTAAGCTGGAAAATGTGTGGTTTTCAGACAGAAAATAAACATTTGTTTCTACCCAGTTGATGTACAAGTACCATGATTTTAAAAGTGAAAACATAACTTGTGCACAAAGTTCAGATGGAATTTCTGCTTGAAAAATAGAATCTGTAAGTGTTCTTGACTATTTTGATTTTTTTTTCTTTTTTTTTCTTTTTCTTTTTTTTTTTTTTGCTTTTCTCAACATGGAAGGTGTAATCTTCCACATGATTTGAAAGGTAACCTTCACTCACATCTCCCTCTTATTCTTACCCAGTATACAAGACCTTCTAAATGAGCTGTACCCTGCCGTCCTTTTTTCAGGCAAATGGCCATTTCAAGTTTAAGGGAATTTTCATTGACAAACCTTGAGGAAGGACTTCAGGAATAAATGTAATTCCTGGAATTAATTTCTTATCACCCAGGGATAGAGGTGCAAACTGAATTTTATTTCAGCCTGCCAGTTCTTAGGTGGAGAGGACTGAAGGGTACTGTAGCTTTGCCTCAGTCACTCTGTGGTAAAGACAGAGCTCTCTTTACAAGCCCCTATTTTCAGCACTTTCCTCAGCTATTACTTTTGTCCTGAAATATTTTGCCCTTGTTTCTATACCCACCAATGTTTCCCATCTTTATACTCTTCATGTTTGAAGAATATCCAACTATTCCTTTATATATACAAGACCTAAAACAGTGTAAGGGTATTTATTTAGTTGAAGATCTGTTAAGATAACTTTGGACTAGGTTATGCAGAAACTATCTGGCTTTAAAATATCAGATGTAGCACCTGTGCAGCTGCAAGTGAGGAAAATGAGAAAATTTTGTGATAGAAAGATTGTGAAAGAAAAGAATGAGATAGCTATAAGACATACTCTATTTTCTATAGTATATAAGGTCTTGGTCTAGCAGCTTGTCAGAAGATAACTTTCCATGTCTATGTGAAACCCCGCTAGCATTATTACTAATTGGAAACTTCATTGATGTATGTACAATCAATAGTCTAACAATCACAGGATAATGTACCCTTTGGAGAATCTTACATTAGTGACCAATGAGGAATATGACATGATGTTAATTTTGTAGTCTGTCTGGACTAAAACTGCATTTTTTATGCACAGAAAAAATGAGATTTGATTTATACTGTGCTTGCTAAAGCAAAAGATAGTTCTTTCAAACAGGATTTTCTTTGAAGTATTACCTATAAATTGCTGCTGTGCTCAAAGCCCATAAAGCTCAAAAGAATAAAAAAATTACAATTTTTTTTTTTTTTTGAACAGTAGAATTTAGGTGTGGTTCCCCAACCTTCTCATGGAATAAAAATGTGTTTGGAAGGATTTAGCTAATAGTTTCTGAGCTGTGCTGTACCACTCGCTAAAATCTCTACCAGCATTAGCTACTGTAACCCAGTATCTTATACACTTACTCTACATAGTCAAAATTTTCCACCATCAGAAGGAGGACTCTGTGCTAGCTGGGTCCAGTCTTACATGGTACAGCCATTCTTATGTTCTCAGTTTTCATTGTACACATCACCACCTCAGCTAAGGGTCAGGACCCACTGTGCTAGACACTGTACAAATACAGAATAAAGAGAAAGATCTTGTCCCAAAGGATTTAGCAAAGCAAAAAATGGAGCAGACACACTGTCAGAGCAAAGGGAAATAGTGGGAGGCCATTTCTTCACGAGATAAGAGAATTAAATCAGCAAATCTATTTCAAGTGTTGCATAACTTCTGCTCTCCATTCCTTGCAACATATTCAGAGGGTGCAAAGTAACTTGACGCTGCTATTAATATGCACTGTAGGTTGAATTTGCACCCATGTCCTCTGGTTAACAAGACACATTTGTCTGCACCACAGAAACCGTAAGATACATCTGCTTGGAAAAGAACGGCAATTGCTGTAACAATAGGTGCAATCTGAACCACTCCCCCAGCACAAAAACAGCTCCAAACAACATTGCTGCGACATAAAGGCTTCATGCTATAGAAACACACCCCAGAGAGTCTTCACACACAGTCCTACTGACTGAGAAATTTGCAAATACGGACGATGGAGGCACCACTCCAACACAGACGCCTCAAGAGGACTGTGTCCTACCTGCAAATTCATTCCCCTCAAAATCCAGTTTACTCCAGCTCTGTACAGGTGTTAAACTCTCACACACACATAGCCCTTCTTCACTTTTAAATGATGTTCTTTCTGCCAGGCAGGGTGAATTTTACTTTGTATGTCTAAAGACTTACATGGGAGTTCAGAAACAAAATTATGTGCTGAAATGCCATTTTCTAGGTGCACAATGTCTGTGCAAGATCTTGGATATCTAGCCCTCAAGCATCTAAATCCTCACTGTAAACCATAGCAAAGTCAACCTAAGAACAGTCCCTTGTTGCTCGAGGATTCCTCATAATTGATTTCCTATATAGAGTGCAGAAAAAGGTTTCCCAGAGTCAGCTTGTAAAAGGGACTAGAGTCTCCATGGGTTATTTCCTTGTTAAACAAGATTTAATGTACTACGACCTCCTGAATATATGCAAAATGAGACAAAACCTTCTGTTTCTTGAAGGGACATTTTCAAAAATATCTGGAAAGTTTTCGATGAACTTATAAAAAAAAAAAAAAGAAAAGAAACAAAGAGAAAAAGGAACCCCACACCCTAAGCTTTAAATTTCGCCTTCTTTAAGAATACTGCTTATTTAAACCAGACTTTGGAAACCTTGCTATAGTTTCAGACTGTAAAGCAACAATCTGCAATGCTAAAGATATTTCCTTTTGGAGTACTAATCCAGAATCTACTTTTTTTCTTGATTTAAGAATATTTTAATTGGAAAGATTATATTTTTTTAATTCACTTAAGCAGGCAGTTTTCTGCTAAAACATCTAGTTTTCTGTTAGCACTGTTAACTACTTCATCTTCCTTCCTATGCGCATATACGTCATGTCTGGAGCAGAGCAAAATAAGAACCACATGTTTCATATAAACAGTTAGCTGCTTTGCATATAGATGGTGCTTAGCTGGAACAACTATAAAGGAGTAAAACACAAGGAAACAGTAGGTGGAAGACTCAGCGTTTTAGTCAGAAAGCAGGAACATAAGTATTTAATCATTAATATGGAAAAAAAAGTGGACAGCAATAGGAGTTGGAAAGTGGTTACTAAAAGAGAGGAAAAGATTTTGTTAAGCTATCACCTGAGGTGAGCCTCACCCAACCACAGTTTGAGTCTTGTTTAAAATACACATCCACAGCCACGCTCAGTCTTGACTGAACTTCTATCAAAGCCTAAGTGCTCAATTTACATAGATATAAGAAGAGAGTTTGTCTTTTCAACATTCCATACACTTGTTGAATTTGTTGTTTAAATTTCAATTGCTCAAAATTAAAGACAAAATTATATTATTCAGAGAGGATTTTGATCTTAGTTGCATCCTGTTAATCACAAACTCTACTAAAAAAAAAAAGAAAAAACTTAATATTTAATTTTGTTAAGTAAATTTCAGTGGAGTTACATAGATTTATCATGGCGTAACTCAGATCAAAAGCTGACTCAGTCAAAAGTAGTATCAGAGTGTATAATACCAGACTTCTCAAGCCTCCTACTTCATGCACAAGACATTCATCTGGCTCCCTCTCTCTCTCCTCAGTGCAGTGCTTCAGTCTCAGGCGACCACACAACAGCTCTTCAGCTTCCCTCCAACTCCGGGATCCAACATCAGATACATATGTTTAGACTGATGACAAATTGTGTTTGGCAGAAGGGGTTCTGGAAGGGGAGGGAGGGTGGAGCAGGCACCGCAGCAGGAATGGCTGGGATGCTGTCTAGCAAGATCCCACTATCCAAGTCCTGCAGGTAGGCAGGAGCTCCCCAGCTGCAGCCCCACATCGCTGTCTCTTCCACACATGGTCCCAAGCAGAGTAGTCCTGTAAAAGCAAAACTGAGCTCTTAACTTCGGTGATTAAAATATTCAGAGGAAATTAATCCAGTTGCTAAACAGAACCACAGGCTGATATTTAAATTATATCCATAGTAAAAATTTTGCATTTTCTTAACTATTTGTGGAAGATGATCATTTATAACTGTTGAGTTTTCCAAGGTGATCACCATGGTGATGCACTATAAATTCAGTGGATAGTCTCTGTGAAATATATTTTCCTCCTAAAAATAAAAGAAAGCTAAGCAGCAAACACTGCTAATCAGTTAAAGCATATTCTTTTCTTTCCTAGGCTAGCAGCCATAGCCAGGCCAAAAAAAAAATGAGAGGCAAATAAAAAACAAAAGGTTCTGAGAAGGGCAAATCCCAGTATGTTACAAAAACATGTATAGCAATGTTTGTCCTTCTCATGATGATGCATAAAACGTTTTTTCAATACCCACCTGATCAGTGAATATCCCACTATTAATCAAATTGCTAAACAAAATATTGTTGTATAGCTAACTCAAATTGGCTAACAATAGTAGTTTTGAGTCACAGTCATATTCTTAATTTCCATTCACAGAGACAGCCTTGCTACTTTGAGATTATTTCCTATTTTACTAATGGAGAAAAAAAAAAAAGACAACAGCAAGATTACAGATTTGTCTTGTCCCAGGCCATGAAAAGGTTAAGAGCCAGATTCTGCCTCATTTTGCCATGCCTGAGGAGGATGGGGGCTGGGAGACAGGGAAGATGGTCAAAGCACAGTGAACTTTAGTTACTCTTTTATCTCCCTCTGTTTCATCCATTATCTTCATCACCACAAGTGAAATTGTCTTTTAAGGATAATTAGGAAGCAGTTAAGTTTAGAGCAGCCCTGTGGCTGTCCTAAAACAAATGGTTGGAAGAGGAATGATAGAAAATAGCCTCATTTTTTTTCCTACACAGAAGCACATGGGACATAATGAAAAATACACTGAATTAAAACCAGAGAAAAACTCAAGATTTCCTGGCTCCTAGTTCTGTCTGAAACCCTTTATTTCTCATATAGACACAGAGTTACTTCAGACCTTCATTTAAACTAAAAGCTCTAATGGGAATCTATACCAGATAAGGGTATAGGTCCTTGGACTACAAATTAGGAGATAAAATCACTTAAGTTCAGCAATGTGAACTTTCCAGTTCACAATCAATACTGTAAAATAGATTGAGAAAATTGTTTCAAGCTAAATCATAATAAGTCTTTCTTGAATTTTTCAGGAAGAACTAAATATAACTTTAGGGGAATGAGTACTTCATTCAACTGTTTGCATTTCAGGGTTCTTCCCACTCTTAAAGAAAAATAAAAAAGCTTCAAGATGATGAAAAGATACATGTCATGAAGTCTGCATCTTGCTGATGCTAACCTAATCCATCAACAGCCTGGGAAATATGTGCCTTGACAAAAGGAAGCAGATGTGCTCTTAATCCTCCTAAAGTGAACTATGGGATGGGTATCCTCAATCATCCAGGATGGTTTCTCTGGTGCCCTTATGTCTCTTGGTAAAGGCTGAACAGAGCATTTGTCATGGAATCAGACCTTCACTTGGCATTTGTGTATTTTTTAGTCCTTTGATCATATGTCTCATATTTTACCTTAACTGAACCTTCATGGACTTTTGAAGATAATCATTGCTTCCCATTTTTCATCAGGGAGAGCTACTGGCATAAGCAATCCTCCCTCTCTGCAAGTTCTCCACCTGAGATGCAGGAATTGTCTTGCCCAGTCTACCAAGATGCATATAAAATATAATAGGTGCCAGATTTAGGCTTTTTTCAAAAAACAGTTTTTAAATCTTTGCTACTTCTTATTGATTGGAGGCTTAGTTCATCTTTCACTGCTCAGAGCTGAGAGGGGTGATAAAACACTGTTAGTACCGAAAAGGGATATAATTAGTGTTTATTATACCTCGTTTATGACCAAGATATAATGGGTTGTGTAACACAGAGGGTGTATAGAGGGCAGTCGCTGAGCTCTGCCCGACACTCTCTCCAGCACTGTGCATATGACAGGCTAAGACAATATCAGGAATTGTCAGATCATTTCTGTCACAGGAAAGGTGCCCTTACCAGTTTTCAGTGAAATTAGTGCCCTGTTACAACAGCATGTAGAGGAGAAAGAGCCATGTTTTGTTAATGAATCCATATGTTCTACCCCAATGTCTGAAAACACCAGAACACAGTATGTCCTGAGTTTAAACATGATAAATGCAATGGACCAGATTCTCTTGGGAGCATGGGCCTTTGTCTTGTTACGGAAGCACAAGACTTGAGAGCAGGCCAATGTGGCCAGAAGAGAACCATATTATTGTGAAGAAAGTATGAGCTGGGGTCAACTCAACAGTCCTAACTCTTCCATCATCAGTTTTCACCTAGACTAGTGTGCCCTTTACCGTTGTTACACAGACTCATCAGAGCAGGAACAGAAATACGTGGTCAGGATATTCTGCACTTCAGCGAACCCAGACTGACATTTAACTACTGCTCTAAACTCCACCAAAGCCATGAAACAGGCAATCAGAAATTCAGAGGTCCATAAATGGTTCCTTTCCTTGATATACATAGTGCCCTCGGCAGAACAATATGTGTAGCATTCAGTATACCAAGACTCTTACCTTGTCTGAGAAAGCAGAATAGCTTTTGTTTGAATAAAACTTCCTTTGCAAACTATTTAGAAGAGTGGTGTTTGGGACTGATCATAGGACAAAGCATCGTGTGCCATCACACATAGGTCTTTTGCTCCTAGGAACAACAACAAAAAAAACATAGGGCAACTGATTAGTCATTAATGTCATACACTGAGACAGACAGAGCTCTGACTGAAATACAGGTCACTTGTTACTCAGATCCATGCCTAAGTCACTAGGCCATGGTTTGTACACTCAGATTACTTAAAATTTTCATGCCTCATTCTCCCAAAAAGCAAAAGAATATTCTATAATGCACTTTCATTCATTACACTGACGTAACTGGAGTGCTGATATGGCATATGAACCTTCATATCACACTTTGAAAACGTAAGGTACTATGTAACAAAGCAGAAAAAATATTAATGGTTTACTGCCTGGTTATATAGCAAGAACAAAAATGAAGCAAAATTTCAGCCATCTTCCACAGAGGCAGTACCACAGGAGTCTTCCAAAGCCCAGCTCAGCTCAGTGTAGACAACATGATGAATCAGTTCTGTGGCACTCTGCAAATCCATAACTTTTCTGAACTGGACTCTACTCATACATTTACCATGGTTTGGCAATGTTCTTTATGTAGCTAAAATGTTCACTGACAAAAGGCATTGCTTTATTGTGCTAACTAGAGAAAATTGATTTTTTTATACAAAATTGGCCTGTGATTCATGAGATCTAGCTTCAACTGCCAGCTCTGCCATAGACTCCCATAAGAGCTCGAGTTAGTCGAGGGCTCTTTCCATTTCACAGCTCCCCATGTGTAGCTAGTTCAGCAGCAAAATTGCTGAGATTGACAAAGGAATTACTGGATGAAATTCTACAGTAATTATTATAGATTATATATGATTATTATGGCATAAGTGTATGGCTCTGTATCTTCTAGATATAAAATCTAAGGATCTGTTCAACTTCACAAAGTTAAAAATTTCAGCTGGATCCATTTAACATTTTTTAAGCATCCAACTTTTGCCTTCCCTTAGCTGCCAAGGTTTTGTGATTAAAAAGCATTTTATTCTCAAAAACCTTGCCATGCTTTCATTGCAATGTTTTTATGAACTAAGTGGCAGAAGAGATAGATGAGGGCTTAGCTATCCGTGGTTTAAGAAAAAAGAAAAGTACAGCTAAAAAATTCATAACAATTGGGCAGGAAACCAGCAAGACAGATGATTATCTAGTGGTTACTTTCATGAACTGGTCTTGAAGAATAAATATTTAAGGAAAAAGGAAAAAAAAAATCTTCTCTTTTCCCTCAATTGATTCATTTGTTTTATGAAATAACAACGCTCTCTGCCTCCCATCCCCTTCAAATTCCATATATAACCCTCCACATCAACTACATAGGCACAGACAATGCCTAGGAAACACAATCTGATAGTTTAGGTATAACCCATGATGGATATGAAGGAAGTAAAATCATTTAATATTCATAAAAACAAAATTTAAGTTGCATCTTGTTTAACAAATTGCCAGAAATTAGAGCATAGCATGTTTTTACCTAAGGATGACTGAACATCTCTGTGTAGCCATATATTATATATACTGTTGGACTTTTAATTAGCTTCTCACTGTGTTTTTGCAATTCAAAGCTGCTGTCCAGACTGAATTTTAGTGTTGCACTCACCCCATCTAGCTGCGAACAGCAGAAAGACCAGTTAGACAAAGACTTTATGAAAATGAACATAAATATCTTTATGAAAATGAATATAAATTTCATTTAACTAAGATTTTTTTTTACTGAAATAAAATTTAAGACACTTAGATGTGATTTTTCAGTATTGATTAATAATCCACTGAGAGTAAATTCTACGGTATTTCACTAGTACATTTGTGGCATTTACATCTGAACTTTACACAAAAAGCTGTCAGGAAAGCATATTTAAAGGTGCACAGTCAAGTACTGAGATATTGAGAAATGTAGAAACTAAAATTCTCCAGGGAACTTAATTCAGCCCTTTAGTATGCATGCAGTATAATTCAAACTTTTATCAGTACAATCATACACTATCTTCCCCTATGGAAAAGCAAACCAAATACAGATCAACAGCATGTTCATCTTGATTCTCATCTGCTTACACAGCAGCACACCCCATGTCCTCTCAGTCTCCTTGAAAACCACATAGTCCTTGCCCCTAGCACAAAGAGAAAGGTCCCTCTGCCCGTTTTGGCAAAACTTTTAAGTGAAGAAAATGCTTCTTACTAAAAAAGAATTCAACAGAGCTGCCCTTTTCTTTCCGTTCTCCTGTTTGTTCTCACAGCCACGCAAAGGGAATGAATTAATACAGCGCAGGGCAGAAAGAGACAGAGAGCGCAGCAGAAGACTTGAGAATGAGCATAGTTAGGATGCCTGCAGGAATAGGCCTTGACTTGTACAAGGGGCTCAGGAATAATGGGTATGCTGACATTGAGCTGAGGTACAAAACAACTGTGTTCATACGAACTGGTTATGTATTCACTTCTGCTTAGTAAGAGGTATAAATAGTGTGCTGTGATTTTTAGTATATTATTGGTAATTTGTAGATGGTATAAAGAATAAATCATTCACAGTGAAACAAAATACTAGGAAAAAGAGACGTGCAAGTGTGTTGGCATTTCTTTAGCAGAGGCACTCTCTTATTTAATACCAAATTGTGAGAGAAATATGAGATGTCCATTAACACTAGACAGAACTAATATTTTAGAAATTCTCCTAGCCAGTCATAAAGGACATAAACAAACCAATAATAGTTTGACCATCTATTGAGCAAACTACAAAGTGTGTGACCAGCTTTAACCAAGTTCTTTCATAACCATCTGATGCAATCATACAGGGTACCAGTTACTGTCAAAGACAGGATGTGGGTTGGCTCTATTATAGAAAAACGTACATTCTTAAATTTGACGGGAATCCAAGTTTCGTCGCACACTTACGTATTGGAACCAGAATCCAGAGCTTCACTAAGCTGTGCACATCACAAGATACAGAAATTAAAATATAATAAAGAGAAAAAGGTGCCTTTTCATTTTTTCATCTTTGCAAGTTATCTTGTGTCATTACACTTGAAAGCTTCCTTAGGATCCACAACGGAAGTCTAAGGAATCTACTTTCATAACTTTTTAAATAACTACAATTCTGAAGTCTCTCTCTTACTGTTTAGTCCTCAGCCTAAGACAGCTCAAAATAAAGCAACTAGTGTGTGACCAGCTTGTCGCATCAGCATCATTCAAATGATGCAGAAGAAACTTCAAATATCTGGTTTCTAGAGAACAATTTCAGTCAAGAATCTGTAAATGTGTCATTTCAAATCACAATTTATTGAATCATGATCAATAAAGTTTTTTTGTAGTTAAAAGTTTCTCTTTGTGAAAGAACAGAGGGAACTTACTGTGCTGCTATGTGGTCAGAAACCACTGAGAATTTTTTTTCAACTTTTTCTTGTAAATGAAAAAGAGGCCTAAATTTAAGATGGACTCAGCTGTTAACCAGGAGTTTTTGCTCCATCATATTTTCAAGAAAACAACTAAACAATCAGGAAGGAAGCTGAATCTAGGGAATCCATTCAGAAACTCAATGGCAGAAAAACAGGCTTCTGACAGTGAGGAAAAGCAGAGCCAAACTGTAGAAATCGCATCTTAAGAAATTCCCTTAAATGTGATAGTGGGTGTAGTCTAGTGGTCTGCACAAACGAGGGAGAACAGAGAAGCAGGAAATCAGGGAAAAAAATTAAGGCAATCAGGAAGCTGCAATGAGTTCCACATAGAACACAGAGAGTGAATAAAACATGCACTGCTGTTCTCATAGCTTCAAGAAAGTTTCACCTACAAGGAAAATAAAGAGCTAATAATTTTATCATTATCACTCAAAAAAAAATCTGTAGTTTCTTTTTTAATAATGACAGTTGCAACAATGAACCACATCAGCTTACTTATGCATACTGTGCCATGAAAGCCAGATGAGTTGCTCCAACCTGTACCAGGAATGAATTTGCACCATTGCTATTTAATGAGCAGGGGTCATTAAATGCCTCATTTCCCCTTGTGTGTGAAGAACTCACAATACCATACTCTCCCAACACTGGTGATTTCTGCTTCAAACCAGTCCTGAAAATTCCTTCTACAATACCTGTGCTAAACGAGTCAACAGTGTGCCCTGTGTTTTCTCTTTTAAATGTGCATTTCAGAAGCTTAACAGCAAAATGGAGCTCAATAGGAATCCCACCTTTTATCATGACTAAAAGTATTACTTCCTCATCCCATTCTCTCCTTATTGCTTGTTTCCCTAACATACTAAGTCATATCAAATGAACTCGGGTTGTAAATTCTTTGCGACAGTGGTCCCATCTTTGTGAAATACTTGCCCTGTTTCAGGAAGCTATATTAAAAGATAGAAACAGCATGAATCTATCTAAAAAAGTGCACATCCAATTCTGTCAGCTAAAGATGCCATCCCCCCTGGGAAGTCATGCAGACTTATACAACTTTATTAAATTTGTCAGCGGTGAGATCCAAGAAGGTAAAAGAGTAGTTTGCAGCTTCTTGTACAGCTATAATAGAACTCCAGCTGGTGGCAATTCCCCTCCTGTCCCAGGTTTCTTCCAAGTGAAACAATATTTTTAAAAGAAATGATTTTCAAGGGAGCATATGGCATGCACAAAAATAAATGTCTCGGGCATCAAAAGCCTAAAGCAATTTTTATTTTGACTGCCAAAGAAAGTTTTTTAATTTAATTTTGGCTTTGCACACAAAAGAACTATTGTGAGGCTTTTAACAGTACTTTCTCTGCCCCCTTCATCTCAGAAAACTAGCATTAATGATCAAAAGTCTTTAAAAAGATGCCATAAACATAGGATTTTTATGCCAGTGTTTCAGCTTTACAACGTAAAACATTTGGAATTCCTTTCGCCCTCAGACTTTTAGTCATCTGTGGCAGGAGCCATTGAATACAGACTTTTGCTTGTTTTGTCCTGGCTGCCAGTATCTCAGCTAATCTAGAACCTTTTTTGCCTGTTCCTTTGGACAGCAATTTGTACGCAGGCTCCTTAAGGGAAACCAGATCTGGATCTCTCCTGCTGCTGCAACTGCTTTTTCAAGGTCCTCTCTCAGATAACAAAATTTTTCTGTCTCAATAATGTCTTAAACTAGGCTCTCATCTTTTTCCAAGATGTATTTGCAAATAATACCCTTTCACTTGGCCCACTATACTTGGGGGTCTTCTTAAAATTTCTCTTTCTTATCTCAGACTGTGGCAGGAGGAAGCCAACTGTGCATTTATCTGACTGTAGAAATTTGGACATTCCTTTTTACAAGGATTCAACTCTCAACATCTTACAGCAATGGCTGCATGCTCAGCACATCTGTTATTTAGTGAAATGGAGATGACTTGTTTCCTTTTATTTATGTCATTATTACTGTTTCTAGTGTGTGGAGAGGGAAGAAAAAGAAACTGAAGTTAAATGATTGTTTCCTTTCTGAGGTAATCATTTAAGCAAAAGGTTCTCTCCAGTCATGCCTTTCTGTACAGTAAATTGGATTCTTCTGGCTGACTTAAGCCTATATCCAAGATCTCCTGGTAGCAGAGGGCTTTTATACTCCAACAGCTCATGACTGCACACCACTGAAGGCCTAAATGGGCACAGGGACTGAATCACTCTGCTCTCAGCATCTCTCATCCAACTTCTTTGTTTCAGTCAGTTCAAAAATTTCAAACTCTAGTACACCATTGGCTAGAATAGGGCCCATTCAGTACCTTGTCTCTAGGTTCATAAAAGACAGGCTTTCAGTTAATGGGTTTGTCTGATTTTGGACAGTTTTACTAAGCACATTCACTTGTTGACAACGTCTCTAACATAATTTATTGGCATCGTGCAACTTTAGAAAAATATACAAATTTTAACATCTATTAGGAAATGTTATAGGAAGAACATGCTCTCTACTGGGAGTCTCTGCAGCACTAAAACAATTATGCAGCACCTATCTGTGATTAGTTCAGACTTGACCTCCCACTATGCAGTGCGATGAAGCCAAGTATATTGCCCCTGGCATTGTCATAAGATAGATCTCTCTTTAATTACCTCTGTTACTGCATTCCCAGAGCATCAGGAATGTAAGAGGCTTAGTAAATACCAAAACTTCAACAAATAGAAATAAGTCCGAAGACCAGTCCAGGTCATTGTCTAAAGTATACTGAAAGCTAGGACATCTAGTTAACAGAAGCAACCAAACTATACGAAGTATTTCTGTCTTCAATAGCCTCCCACAAAATGCATAGAAACTCTGGTAGGATATTGAGGTCATCCTCATCTATAAATTTATCAGTATTTTTATAATTTCTGCATTTATCACGGAGAAAAGAGAGAGATTCTCATTTATGTTGAGTGAAATTTCTTCATAAGGAAACTTCTAAAAGTTCGTATAGACTGCAAATTCTAATGCCATTACAGCTTTGGGAGCTCTGAGCCAACTTTTCTCTTTCTCACAAATCCAACTCCAAAAGTTTTTTTCAGTGATAGTCACAATGGCTGATCTAGACCAAATGGACATCTTATGTGTTAAGTCTTTTTCCAGGAACTATGTGGTTCTTCATATTTCAAACTATTCATATAATATCATAGAATCATAGAATCATTTAGGTTGGAAAAGACCTCTAATATCATCAAGTCCAACCATTAAATAAAGGTTCTTCACCAAGAGGGTGGTCAGGCACTGGAACAGGTTCCCCAGGGAAGTGGTCACGGCACCAAGCCTGACGGAGTTCAAGAAGCGTTTGGACTACGCTCTCAGACACATGGTCTGATTTTGGGTTGCCCTTTAGGGACCTAGGAGTTGGACTCGATGATCTTTGTGGGTCCCTTCCAACTCGGGATATTCTATGATTCTATGATTAACCTAGCACTGCCAAGTCTACCACTAAACCATGTCCCTAAGCACCACATCTACACATCTTTTAAATACCTCCAGGGATGGTGACTCAACTACGTCCCTGGGCAACCCATTCCAATGCTTCACAACACTTTCAGTGAAGAAATTTTTCCAAATATCCAACCTAAACCTTCCCTGGCGCAACTGGAGGCCATTTCCTCTTGTCCTACCGCTTGTTGCTTGGGAGAAGAGACCGACCCCCACCCTGCTACAACCTGCTTTGAGGTAGTTGTAGAGAGCAATAAGGTCTCCCCCAAGTCCCCTTTTCTCTAGGCTAAATAACCCCAGTTCCCTCAGCCACTCACCGTAAGACTTGTTCTCTAGATCCTTCACTAGCCTCACTGCCCTTCTTTGGACATGCCCTAGCACCTTGATGTCTTTCTTTTAGTGAGAGCTCCAAAACTGAACACAGTATTGAAGGTGCAGCCTCACCAGAGCCAAGTACAGGGGAATAATCCCTTCCCTAGTCCTGCTGACCACACTGTTCCTGATACAAGCCAGGATGTTGTTGGCTTTCTTGGCCACCTGAGCACACTGCTGGCTCATATTCAGCCGGCTATCAACCAATACTCCCAAGTCCTTCTCTGCCAGGCAGCTTTCCAGCCACTCATCTCCTAGCCTGGAGCGCTGCTTGGGGTTGTTGTGCCCCAAGTGCAGGACCCGGCACTTAGCCCTCTTGAACCCTATACAGTTGGCCTCGGCCCCAGAATTATATATGCTGTATATAATCCTTGAAAACATCATACACTAGGCAATTTACATTCTATATGACTTGGGTAATTTGCTGTACCTCAGCTGTTCTGTAAGACATAGAAATATCTTTTCTGCAACGGTGCCTTTTACCAGTAGCTAATAATGTGGTTTTCTTTATTTAGAAGTGGTTGGTTACTTACCTTTCACAGTAAGAAACATCTCTGTCAAATAGCATGCAGAGCTGACAAGTTTGGCCAATGCACTTCTTTTACCAGTCCAGAAAAAAAAAAAATCAGTGCTATATCCAAATCTTTTTCAAGCTGTTTTCTATAAGCAAGGAAGTATTTAAAAATATATATAATTTATAGATGAAACATAGACTTTCTTGTCATGTATATCTTTTGCTCTGATTAACCTCAGAGTCCAGATGTTCTCTTCAAACCCCTTTGCTTCAGGAACTATGATAGGAAATTACTTCCCTCCAGAAATTTCTTCTCAGTAGAAAGAGAACACTGCCACTTACCAGATCTGGCTGGCTGTAATATGGGCAAATTATACTTCAATAAAAGAAAAAGGGGGTTGAAGTTATTTTTTTTATCCTTCTTCACAGTTCTGAGACAAAGTGAGCCTAACAAACTGGGCCTATATAGATCCTTCTCATTATTTATGTTGCAACTTCTTTAACAACCATACAATTCTAACTCCCTCACCACTTTCCCCCGTATCACTCACACCATTTTTTCCTTTGATGTGACAGCAACATATTGCCATGGTTTGTTCCAGTCCTTAAAATAGTTGCCATCTTAGTAGTATTGAAGAGTTTATACCTGTGCTGTCTATGGTCACACAGGGTATAGAAGAGAATAAGGAAAGACAGTTGCTTTTCAAAACCATTTTTGTTTTTGGACATTTAGAAATTTCTTGAGAAAGCTCAATGATGACAAAATACAGCAGAAGAGAGAACGTCTAGGAACTAGCATCCACCATTCACTACCTCTGACAGTAACTGAAAAAATGTTACTAGTAAAGAAGAGCTAAAGAGCTGTACTGGTAAGATTCCTACCAGTTTTGCCAGATAAGAATCAAGAACAGGAAAACTGAAAAGATAGTTCTGCTTTTCTGAAGATACCTTAAGAAACACACCTTATCCAGAAAACGCTTTTTAAAAGGCTGTACAATGACAAAACAATCAATGTTTCTTATGTTCATTTCACATACAATTGCAAAGTGTTTTACATTCACTATTAAGCTAACATTGATGGTCACATTGACAAGACACATTTTTCTGCATCTTACAAGTTCAATTAAAAGACACTACAATCAAAGAATAATTTTGTTTGGAAGGGATATTTAAAGATCATCTTATCCAATCTCCTGCTTACAAGTCTCAAAGTTACATCAGGTTGCCCAGGGCCCTGCCTGGTCAGATATTGAAAACCTGCAAAGACGATGATTGAACAGCCTCTTTGAGCAGTCTGTTGCAATGCTTAACCAGTCTCAGTCTTTGTATCTAATCAGAAATTCTCTTGTTGCTTCCCATCCTGAGTGTAGCTCAGAGGAAGAGCCTGGATCCACCTTCTCTGTGACCCCTGTTTAAGGAGTAGAAGACTGCTATCAGTTAGGTTCCCACCCTTCTGCCTTTCCTTCTCCAGGCTAAACAAAACCAATTCCCTTAGTGTCTCCTCATTTGTCAGGTGCCCCAGCTCCCCGATCACCTCAGAGGTCCTACACCAAACTCTCAATTTTATCAACATCTTAACTTCATTCACGTACTGTCTCAAAACACAGCCATATTACCAGGATGGCTTAAACAGCATTCAGATGACAAAATAAGGCAGGATGTATGAGCATTTACAGAGATATGTGTTCTGAATTTATAATCAAAAGCATCTAATCAGTTATCTTTTCTTACCAAGAAAGGTCATGACTGTTTTGAACTTCGTATTTCGTATGTACAGTAATTAGTTGAAATGCAATATCACATCAATTATTTCCCAAAGGATTCTACCTTCTGATTTACTACTAATGTTCAAATTCAAGTGAGCTTTACCCTCTCTAGTAACCAATGGTCAGTCATTTTTCCATTTAACAGCTACTACTGCTGTAGTTTGCCTTCATACAATTTCTGCTTTCACATACACATCAATAAAAAAGAAATTAGGAGTTTTTGTTTTACCCTCTCTGTTACTTAAATAGGAAGATAATACATACTCCTTAATGGAAATTCTGGGTTGGGGTGAATTACAACAAACTTTTCATTATTTGTAATTTATCATTTAATTAAATTATAACTTCTAATAACCCATCTTTCAAACATACCTCACATTATTGTCCTAATGATTTATTGTATTCATTCTCTCCCATTGGTAAAAAGGAAGTAATTGCTGTTCTACTCTGGCATGTTTCATTCCAATTTTTACTCCCTATAAATGTGTTACAGTTCTTCCGTTGGCAGTCAGAGAAACTCCCTATAAAAGCAGCATTTACTGTAGTTTCTCTCAGAGCCAAGGTATACATATGAGGCTTGACATTTTGGAGTATCTGTTTTCAGCCATTAATCTACAGTAGTTATTAGAGCTATTGCTCTTACTATTTTACACTATCTTAAAAGTGCTGCTTATACTAACTTTTCTTGATAACTTCTGTGTTCACCATAAAGAAAGTCAAATGCATTGCACAAATGGACAGAAAGTCTTCACACAGTCACTGCAGATCCCTAGGAACTCCACTCTTTTAGTTACTGTACAATAACACTAAGAGAAATAAAACAAATCTCTTCAAACTACTGGAAGGACCTCTTAATGATACACCAACTGCAAATACTGATTACTTTGGATTTTAAAAACAAGTTAATTCTACTCATATTTGAGGGATGTGCATTGATTTTCTCTTATATCACCTATCCCTTTAAACAGTAATAGGTAGACAAAAAAGAAAATTCTTTTTGCACTCTGATTTCCTGCTGTAAAGAGCCAACCTTCCTATTGTAGCAGCTTTTCAACCAAAGTTAAGACAAAAATGAAATTAAGATTCTCGCTAAAAGACAAAGGCAACCTGACTCAGCCTTTCCCCTTTACAGGAGTCAGGATCAAGCCTTCCTGGCACTCCCCACAGACATTCCTAACAAATGGAAATAGTTATAAAAACACAACCATGGAGGAAAGTTAACAAAGGACAATGCCTTTCTTGTTAACTGGAAATTAAAATTACATCTAGAAATACCAAATCTTCAGTAACAAAGGTAAACTGAAAAACCTACACACAAGTTATTGGATTACATTGTGCCTAGATTTCTGACCCAAGATAGGTGTTTTTAGACTACACGGTGTTCCCAAAAAGGAGAAGGAGACAAAGTAATGGAAACTCACTTTTACCCAGAAAAAGCAAAAAGACTGGTTGTGTGATCAGAAGACGTGTGTATATGTATGTATCTAAAGTCCATGTAGTTTTGCAATAGGAAAAAAATGCATCTGCAAAACAAATTTACCTCTTATTATACTTCAGAGGCATTACATCACTTCTTTTTTCATTGTTTGTAAAAGGGACCTCCTTAAAGTATTTAACAAACTAGTCTTATCTCCCACCAAGACTCTTCTGTAGCATTTAATGAAATTGTCTGCAAGACACTGGGGCTACAAACAATACAGTTCTCAGCTCCCTGATTGCCTACTGCATGGAAAGGTGTGCATCCTATTAGGCTTATGTTACTTAGATTACATTTAAAGCAGAGGTTTGTACAGTCTGGTTCGAACATCAGTGCCAGTACTTCCCATAACCAGCTCTTTCAAAGTATTTCTCAGAAACACTGGCTTCTGTATTTTGGTCATCTGTGATGAGATCGAAAAATTATTCCAGTAACAACCCAGTTTGAAAACTGGTCTCAGAAATACTTTCAACTGAGTTCCTAACAGAAAGGTTGTCATGACAGATAGTTCACTTTACCTGAATAGTCCTTAGCAATTAGTTTAATTCCAGTTAATTTACATAATTTCCACAAAACTCATGATGCCAACAAGCTTGTGTCATTTACAAGAAGCCCTTTCCCTACTTAGTATGTTTCTCCAGTTCCCCAGGATCTAATAAATTTGCACTCTTCTCCTTCCCCATTCACATTTTCCCCTCTGGTTTACATAACTTAAATTATCGAATGACCTATACTTCGTTTTTCTCCCCTTACAATCAAAGTATACCCTCCAAGGTTTTTCTTATACCTCTTCCAGTCATTCGTTACATGCTGTGCCATCACTGATTCCATTCAAAACCTCAGCAGAAGCAATTCAGTACATCTCTTGGGATCTGCTACCTTCACATTTGACAGATCAAGCATCAGAAGTTTCTCGTGGTCACTGCAGAGAATTCCAGTACCAATGTCAGAAGATTTGCTTACAGTTTATTTAGGACAAAAAAGATTTAAAGTTTTTTCAAAGCAATATAGATTTATTTTTTTTTTAATTACAAAATCTGGTGAAGGAAATATCACACAATAGGTTCTCTATTCTTGAGTAATAGCTATATCTGATTAATCAACCCGTAACATTTTCAGTTTAGGATCAAATCTCCTTTTAATTAAAGCAAGATTGTCATTCCCATAAATTTCAGTTATAAACAAGATTTTCCAGTTCTTTGATCCAGCTGCTCATTGTACCTGTACACAGAATACGAGTTTACTGTTATACAAGTTTAATGTAGATTTCTGACTGTAAGAGACAATTTATTTTATCATTGAAAGAAAAAGAAGTTGCAGATAGTCAAGAATAGGTCTATCCTCGTCTCTTTCAATACAACCAAATGAAGGCAGTTTCTACTTGACATCTGTTAAGATTTGTTTCATTGTGCTCATTAGATGTGCTTAAAATGTCAGCCATACAACCAGGGAGAAGAGTCAACCTTTCTCAGTTGTTCCCTTTGAAAGATGTCTTGAGAAACTCAATGGTAGCTATTACTTACTTTCTGCTCCCTAACAGGACTAAGACTTTTCTAGAAATGGTCTTCTTCAAAAAGCTATTTGGTTTTCACTGCATACAGGCAACCTCATGAAGAAGGCATGTTATCTACCTATTCAGTTCTACTCCAAAATATTTGTGATGTTCTGTTCAACTTGTCACAAAGATTTTTAGGTATCAACCCAAAGAATTAAAAAACAGTATTCTTTTTTTCTCCACACTGCTGTAACTACCAGAATGAAGAAAGGATTCTAGGAAACCTTCCATAGCCTTTTTAGTTTTCACATCACCCGTGATAAATTTTTTCCCAGTGTTTTCAAGAGACTCATAGGACCACCCATGGTTAATGTTAAGTGATGATGGTAATGAGTTGCCTGCTGGTCTTCAGAAATTGTGTCAGGCCCTGTTTGCGACCAACCTCCTAAGAACACCAGATGGCTGTTGTCTTACCAGTTGGACATCCACCCTAGTGCATGCCAGCTTGCTCTTCATGTTATTATGCACCACTACTACTCTTCTTTCTGAAGGCAGAGAAGGCACTAGTCTGAATGCAGCCCCCAATGAAAATCTAATAGCTAAAAATCATTTGTGTTATACAAGCAACGTGTTCTTCACGCGTACCAGTCCTTTGACTGCTATTGGGATTAAAAACTGTACATACATTTATAATGCTCTTCTTGCACAGTTCCTCATCTGGAGGTAAGAAAAAAGAAAAACAATACAACACAACCGTTATACATACAAGCTAAAAACAAAACAAAGAATGTGCTGTCTTGTGTGGTTTTTTTTTTATTAGCTACAGATTAAAGAGAAAAAAGAATCTAGCCAAAATACGAAAAGGCAAGCAACTCTTTAAAACAAATGGCTCAAACTAAGTCTTACAAGTCAGTAGTAACACAAACTGATAAAAAGTTCATTTGTACTTCAAAACTGAAAGGACAATATATGGATGTTTGATCTTGTCCTGCAGCCAAATTGTTACATTAAAGATTTAGAGCATCATTTGTAAGAAAGGTAAATTGGAATCTCCAGCCCTCAGAGAAAGAATAGTTCAACATGAACTGAATGTTACACTTTTCTAGTTCTGGATGACCTGAGAGTCTCAGAGTACTCAGCTTCATGTAGACAATCCCAAGAACCAGTATGTGTTATGACTACTAAAATGTTATCCAGACTTTCCCATAAAAGTTTTCCCCCCCAACACTAGCCAGCTGTGCCCTATATATACTTTCCAAAAAAATGTTTCAGAAGATGTCCTGGAAGGACAGTTATCTAGCTGTTTTTTCCAACAATCTCATTGCAAATGAGCTGTTGTTTGGTTTTTTTTTCAGTAAAAGTGGGATATCACAACACCTGACTCTGGTTCACAACACCTTTGCTTCATGGTTACAAAGAAAGATATATTTTATTTTATAAAGATTAATTACTTTTCAAAATCTTATTATGGCAATAAGTTAAAAATTCCCTGAGCTGTAAAAAGCACACCTTTTCAGAGTTCCTCTTCACTGTTTAAAAGTATTTTTTTAATTTAGAATTTACTGTATGAGTTTCAGCATAATGCGTCATTTCTCGGGCTTTCAAAGAAAGTTGGTTGTTTAAAAATCTCAGTTTTTGAATTTTCCAGCATGGTCACACAACTCAGGAAACGACATCACTCTCCTAGTGCCAAAAATCAGGTTGGAAGTCCTAAATCTCAGCACACTCTCTCAGCCAGTGACAGAAACAGCCAGCTGAAGTTAATAGAACCTTTGTCCTATTTACTGAAAGTGGGACTTTTCATGCTTTTTTAAGAACTCTGCAAAATCTACTTGCTGAATATGCAAGATTCAAAAGACAAAAATCTCAAAAGCTACAGAATAGGTTTCTAAGTAAATGGATTTGGACCTCTCAGAATTAACAGCCAGCAACATTCCTGTGTTTTAAAAAGCAACAATTTTTAGTTAAAATAAAATAAAATCTAAACACTTGTTTTGAAATAATTAACACCAAAATGCAGATTCTGAACAGCAGACTAGGCACTGCAGTAACATCAACAGAAAACAGAGGCTACTTCTTCCCACAAGTGTCATGTCAACAATTTAGTAAAGACTTTAGTTCAAGATAAGCACACCTCAGTACAGTAATCTAAATGTAGCTATCTATATATGATTAGAGTTAGTGGAGATCAAAGTTAGGGTCAAGTCCAGGTGACTATCCAGTAGGTATTTACTTTAGAGCAAGGTGATTTTCCTTCTGCTGTATTGGAAGTAACCTTTCTCTCATGAGACAGAGGGAGGCCAGGAGCTAGTGCTCCCAACAAAGTAATACCTGAGGCCACCTGTAAAGAAACAAACAAACAACAACAAAAAGCAATAATTCTTTCATTCTCCCACAAGCCTTCTCTTTCAAAACAGTATCAAGTCGGGTGCAATTCAAAGAGCTCTACGTAATGCTTATGGCATTAAGCCTTCATATTGTTAAGCCACATAAGTGAATTCAGACTGAAAAGAATTAACAGCCCTGTGATAAACCCTCAAATGCATGAAGACAACCTGTTAATTTTCTTCAAGTAGCAGAATCATGCAGACATCAATCCCTGTCTATCCACACTAAAGAAAAAAAAATCACAACACCCAGAACAGGTTACTCAACTTGCTGATGAAAGCAGTGTCAGCGCTACTCAGGTTAGCAAGCTCTCAGCACATTTCAGTGAATTTTCCCAGCATTGACAGAGGTAAACTTGTGGCTTTGCTTGATCACGAAGTACCACACACCACCTCTAGCTCCACAGACACCGAAGGGCCTGTAAGGAGCCACTTCAGACCTCAGAAGCTGATATTTTTCTGAAACAGGCAACAAAGAATGCAAGGCGATGCAATATCCTGGAAAAACATGAGTGAGACTACTCCTTTAGCAAACATAATTCAAGTTCTGGCACTGGTTAGGCATTGTTCTCTCCCTTCACTCCTGAAGTCCTGAGGCCCATGAAAGAAGCAGTATCCTGAACTAGCTTTTCCCTCCCCAAAAACAAGCTTCCCAAGCTTTGACCTTACCTGTGTCAGAGGTCTATTAAGTGCTTTACTTTGCTTACACTGAGTTATACTCCAAACAAAAAAAAAAAAAAAAAGGAAAAAGATTCAGATTGGACCTGGATAAAGATTGGACGTGGATGATTGCAGATGTGGAGTGGCCATTTCCAGCACGGCCCTCCTCACCTCACTGACATAAGGGCAGGCAGTAGGAAGGTGCTCAAGCCTGCTGCCATCCTCATGAAAGGAATAGAATAATGGATCTTCCTGTTTCTCCTTGGTCCTTGTGCCTGCCAACCCAGTCCCACGTGTAATCCCTTTACTAGGTTAAACTGTTCTCCAGAAACAGCACACACCTTTCTACAAGCTTGTATCAAAGCCCACCAAGGACCTGTTCTCACCTTACCATCTACAAGCCACATGCACTGACCAGAAATCATGGGTCTGGGTTTTCACCTAACTCTCTAGAGCCTCTAAACTTACAATAAAATCCGGCTGCCCGACCCCCCCGGTGTGACAGGCCCGTGGGGAAACCTGCCTTCGCCCAGGGGCCGCCACGACAGAAACCGCCATTAGGCGGTGGTGAGTTCATTCCCAGTGCTGCCCCCTGGCAGACCCGTTTTGTAAATGTTTTATTGGTAACTGAGTCATTTGCCAGGAGATGGCAGCATAAGATAAAACATCCCNCCCCCCAAACACACACACACCGCCCTCCGGCTATTTTTCGTTGTAATTATCCTGCAAAGCCGTGTCCTTGCTCCGGCAGGCGACGCGGGCCTTCCGAGCAGCCTTTTACAGTAAGATCTCGATTTACAGAAGCGGTAGGACACACACCCCTTGTATTTATTTCACTTTTAAACGGCTAGGTTTATTGCTACAGGCAGAAAATGGCTTGTTTAACGGACATGTTTAAGCTTGGTTACAACAAAATCAGCAGTCACACCAAGGGAGTGGGATCTGGGGGCACAGGCCAGCCAACGTTGGTGCTCAGGCCAGGTAGCATTTACTCGTGCTTTCACAAATGACAACGAAAAGTGGGGGGGGAAGAAGAAGAAAAGGAAAAGAAAAGAAAAGAAAAGAAAAGAAAAGAAAAGAAAAGAAAAGAAAAGAAAAGAAAAGAAAAGAAAAGAAAAGAAAAGAAAAGAAAAGAAAAGAAAAAAGAAAAGAAAAGAAGAAAAGTCTCTCTCAACATACCACACCTAAACAATTAGATACATTGTAGAGCCACCACTGTTAACAGCTGTGTTGCCGTCTGTAGAATTTTGCCAATTTATGCCAACCCAGCCTTGATGCTCAACTTTTTTGTGGATAAAGCAGAAAGAGTGGCTCAGTGGGAATGTGACTGTATTGCATTCCCTCCTACTGATGCACTGGTCTGGTCCATTAGGTCTGTCCATATTTGCAGTGCACCCAGCATGCTTTCACAGCAGTTCAATAACAAATCCTTTTTTGCCAGTCTGTCAGTGAGGTATACTGTCATTGGAACTGCTGCGCATTTCTCACAGCTCTGCTGCATCTGGGGCACTCTTTACTTGAGGCAGTGAAACAAGATTTCCCCATAAGTATCGAAGTTAAGCCTCAGGAAATTCACTGTACTTACCAGTTATTATGGGATTACCCAGCTTGCCAGCTCCTTTTCCCATAAATAATGCTAAAAAAAGGCATGGTCCCCAGCATGATACAATCAGGTTGAACTAATTCTCATTATGAAAGTAATTACATTTTTAAAGTATTTTGAGACTTGCTAAAATACAAATAACACGTCTACTCCATTTTAACACCCTAATATTTTATTAAAATACTTAGGAAGCTATAGCTTGTTCAGACTTTGTAATCATGGTGCCAGTTCTGGTGCATGGAGCACTTCATCTCAGATACCACCGGAATTTCTCAAATTTCTGCAAAGAACTAGGAATGCTTATCTGTCAGGTGAGCAGCCTGAATACATTTGAAAAGAAAGCTAGTATTCACAATGGTAAATTAGTAGTTTCCCACTGTGCTGAAACACATAGGCATTGTGTTAAAATTGTAAATTCCTCCACATTTTAAATAGGGTTTCATGAATAATAGTTGAGCATGTAAAATATAGACAGAGGAAGAAAATAAGTAGCTTTTATACTTTTGTATGCAATAAGTGTAAGAGAATCATATTCTGAACCTTTATGTAAACTTGGACAATTGTGACTTCTGTTATAAAGAAATATGTGTACTATAGTAACACATGCTAATGGTATCATGGGCTGCAGTAGGCTAAGTATTGCCAGCAGATCGAAGCAGGTGATCCTTTCCTCTCTATTCAGCGCTGGTGAGGCTACACCTTGGAGTACCGTGTCCAGTTCTGGGCTCCCAGTATGAGAGACATAGAGCTGCTGAAGAGAGTCCAACACAGGGCCACAACGATGATGAAGTGACTGGAGCATCTATCCTACAAGGAAAGAGCTCGAGCTGGCCAGCCTGGAGAAGGGAAGGCTCAGGGGGAATCTCATCAATGTGTATAAATACCAGAAGGAAGGATGCAAGGAAGATGGAGCCAGGCTCTTTTCAGTGGTGCCCAGTGACAGGACAAGAGGCAATGGGCACAAACTGAAGCATGAGGTTATAGAATCTTAGAACTATAGAATCATAGAATGGTTTGGGTTGGAAGGGACCTTAAAAATCATCTAGTTCCACCCCCCTCTGCTGTGGGCAGTGACATCTTCCATTAGATTAGCTGCTCAAAGCCCCATCCAACCTGACCTTTAACACCTCCAAGGACAGGACATTCACAACTTCTCTAAGCAACCTGTTCCAGTGCCTCACCACCTTCGTAGTAAAAGAATTTCTTCCTAATATGTAATCTAAATCTACCCTCTTTTAGTTTAAAACCATTATCCTTTGTCCACTCACTACAGGCCCTGGTAAAGTCTCTCTCCATCTTTCTTGTAAGCATCCTGTAAGTATCGAAAGGCCATAGTAAGGTCTCCACAGCGCCTGCTCTTCTCCAGCCTAAACAACCCCACATCTCTCAGCCTTTCTTCATAGGAGAGGTGTTCCAGTCCTCTAATCATTTAAGTGGACGCAGGTTCCATCTGAACATCAGGAAGCACTTTACTGTGTGGGTGACCGAGCGCTAGCACAGGTTGCCCAGGGAGGTGGTGGAGTCTCCCTCCTTTGAGATATTCAGAAGCCACCAGGACATGATCGTGGGCAACCATCTCTAGGTGGCCCTGGGGTTGGGCCCTTCCAGAGGTCCCTTCCAACCTCAGCCACTCTGGGATTCTGAGATTCTGGGATAGCAGCTCTACATTTTACCTGATACAAATAACTGATTTGTCGTAGAAATTAATCTTTTGTGCATACCTCAAAAGTTAATTTGATGCTTCTGGGTCACTTAATTAATTAGTTGTATTAGTAACAAGCTTACTTAAATTACCTTCCTTGGTATATTATACCTGCAGAGTAAATTATTTATCTCACAAAACTTCTTAGCTGAAGAGTCTTGCCTCTTCCTAGCAACACTATTTACATGAGAACAGAAATAAAACGCAAAGGTATTTGTCTTTGTTAATTAAATGTTAAGGAATAGGCTCAAATATGCCTAAAAAAAGATATGTGGAGCTTACAATTTGTCAAACTATAAGCTGTACTACTCCAGGATTCAGAAAACAAAGACAGGCATCTCCAGGAGGTATGTATTATTGTAATATCACAAGAGGTGTGTGCTTGGCAACTTTTGTATGAGTTACTTTACTCTCTTTTCAGCAGAAGAAAAATGTTTGTGTTTGGAAACAGGAAAAACACTTTTGTGAGTTGGACTTGACTCTGTGTGACTGAAGCTTGTTAGCAAGCTGACTTCATGCATGTTTTGAATGAATGCCCGGATCACATATCTGTGGGAAAGCTTCTAGTGTCTGATGTCTTCTGTCACTTGTTATAATAAAACTTAATAAAACTTACTTTAATTTAGGAAAAAACAGCAACAACAAAAAACATGTTGAGTAGTGACTAAACCCAGACTTTTTGTGTGGCACTGGTTGCAATGGTTAATATAAATTTATCCAACTTAACAGCTGCAGATACAATTTTAGAATTGCATTTTTTTAGGAATAGTTTCTCCATATGTTGAAACTTTGGGTATCTCAGTGCCCATGCATTTTCATAGGCTTTCATTTTCACTTTTTCATTAAAAAACATATACAAGAGAATAGAAATTTGATCTGTTACATGGGACCTATGTATATTCGTCAGTTGCCCTGCTTGATAATTTTTCATATAACCATGCTTCTACATGATTAGAAGCATGTAGAAAAGGAAAGGAAAAACAAAATAAAACAAAACAAAACAAAAAATGAAAACCACCTCTGTAAATCCCAAGATGTTTTCCTTGCATCTCTGTTTCTTCTATTTGTTAACCACCAAGCTTCACTATTTAGTCTGTAATGGCATATTTTGGGCCCTGCTTTGAAGGAGAAAATACTTGTCTGCTCCTAAAACACAGTTCAAGGTAGTTGTAACAAATAACATACCTCAAACACCCCTGAGGTGACAGTGAATGTGTTCTTACAAAATATTTATATAACACACAGACAGACAATCTAACAACAATAGGCCAAGTTCAACCTGAAATTTGAGTTGACTTGCAATTGCTAATAGCAAATTAATATGATTTTGTAAACCTCCTTCAGCAGTACCTCCACTGGGTCTCTGAAATCATGAGCTTTACACTTTTTACCTAAATCACCTGCCTGCTGCAGCCATGACAACAAAGCAGCCCCAGTGCTATGGGAAACTGCAGCGCAAAGCAATGTTCAGTGCAGATGCAGAGCTGATGGTAGGGACAGAGCTGGCACAGCAGACTGTGGCAAAGGCAGAGGTAAGACAGTCATTAAGTCAACCTCACATTCTTTGTGCAAGCTTACACTGAGGTGGAAGCAAATCATTTTGGTTTGTAAGCACTATGACAGACAAGCACTGAGGCTCTGTCTCACTATTGGTAAAATCAGCCATAGAACTCTGACTAGGTTCAATGAAAGCAGATGGATGTCCTGATCAAATAAATCCTCCATCTCCCAGATGGAGGTGTCTCTTATTTTCACATCACTCGATTCATTTAATGTTCACTGTAATTGAAAGTATTATCCTGAGAGGTAGGTTTTGTGCAGCAGATCTGGTGTCACAGCAGAACCATTGGGCTATGTATCAGAGGTTGCATATCCATTACCAGGAGGACTATTCCTTTACCACATTATGACAAACAAATGCAGGCATTTATAAGTGCATTTATAGCTCTCTTAAGAAATGTAAAGTGGCATGGTTACCGTGTTAGTGTTAGGAGAATATTTGACTGATGTTTTTACAAGCTGGTTTGTGGAATCTTAGGTGGTTCAGGTAGGAGTCTTCCATTCCAGTATTTATTTTTTGTTGAATGAAATAAATTAGATTTGGGTAGTCTCATTATTAAGTGGATTGCTGATAATTATGGTGCTTGAAAACACACAATATCTGAGCTCCTTAGTTGTTGTCAGAGGTTGTATCATCTGTTTAGGTATGTGATATTTTGTAATTTTTACATCTTATTTACACATGTGATCTACCAGCAGCACATTCTGATCTGATAGCCCCCTCTGATTTTGGCTTCAAGGGACAATGACAGAATTGGAATTACTTGACTAGAACTTTGTGACTTTTATCACACATTGTCCTTAGGCTTCATCTTTTGGCTTTGCAGACCACCAAAGCATCCCTATATCACCAGACATATCTTCACTGAACAGTGAATAAAGCACACAGAAGGGAGAGGAAGGATATAGAGTTTCATTGTTAGAGAAAAATGCTATAGGTGAATGACCTTTGTCATTGTTTACAGAGAAACATAATTAAAAATTAGGTCCCATATTCAAAGTTTGTTCACAGCAGTTTTTCATGAACATTTCCAATAATCAATATATTCATATGTAAAAAACAGCCTAGGCCAAAACACCAGTCATTCCTATTTTGGAGAATATCTGATCTATACTGTTTACCTTGTTACCCTGGTTCACTTCACAGATGCTAATGCTAAAAGCAGTTTTACAAGTTTAGCTCGTGTAAACTCAATGAGTGTTACAAAGTTAATCAATATTTTAAAGCACTTATTAGCAAGTTGTGAATTCCAGAATCAGCTAGCCTTGCATAAATAGTAAAATAAGAATTTTAACACAGCTGAAATTACACAGCATGGATTTTTTTCCTAAGAGAGAAAAAACGGTTCTTCTGATGTTGAGAGAATATGGAAATATTATTCCCTGGGATATTTTATCCAGTAGTAATTTCCACAGTATTCTATTATAGTTTTGTCAGTTCGCATTTCATGACTTTCATTGTTGTGAATTAGGCGTTTAACTAAAATCCATTAGAATTACATGGATATAAGCTTGTAAGTGAGAGGAAAATTAGGCCCATCAATTCTTAGCATTAACTCAAAAACCCACTTAATGATGGGATTTGGGGAGTTTGTAATTATCTTATAAATGGGATGTTTACTGATTAAGAAATCAGTATCAAAGTGTCATGCGTGTGTGAAATTTTACTGACACCTAACAGGTAGTTCTCTGACAGTGGACTCCATCAGCCAAGAGGAATGTCATTTGCACAGAAAAGACGATTTATTTTTCCCTCAGGGGCTTCTGGGCCTTTGGAATTGCTGGGAAAAACTTCCATTTGTAGAGGCCTTGCATAAAGTCCTTTATTTTACTAACTTGAGAACACATTTTTAAGGGAAGAACTCAAATTTGTATTTCTATGAAAATATTTCCTCCTTAATTAATTCTTAATTTCACTTTAATTTGCTGTTTTTTCTATAACACGCTTTTCCTGTAGTGAAATAGCAAAGTCTGAGAACTTTAACTGAAACACATGCTTATTTCAGATACGGAATAAAGCACAATGCAGATGTTTGTAATTCCCTGCCATGGATGGTGTTTTCCTTTTTTGACATTAATGGTATTCATTTCCTTTTCAACGGAAGGTTGGGGACATCATTTTTTAAGTGCAGCAATGCACAATACTTGTACTGATCTGTCAACAGATGATTTCAGACTTTTCTGTGAAATGTTATATCTCTTAGGAGTGGGAAATCCTTAAACATTTCTGATTGTAGGTTTAGTTTACTTGGGCAGTAATACAGGCATGCTGCTAGGAGTCCTAATATTTTTTCATCTTGGTCGTGGTTGTTAATACTGTGCAAACAACATGTTCAGCATTTTTTGGAGTGCATCTGGTCTTTGCTGGAAAACTCAAGCAAAGAATGTATACTAAATGAACACATAAATTTTACACTTAAAAACAACAACAACAACAACAACAACAACAAACATTCAGTGGAAAATGTGAATTGTGTTAAAAGGATCAGCAGGGCTGAGATCTAGATACATTCAGAAAGACTTTGGATTTTGCATTTAATAAAGCAGAATGATTCCAAGTGCAGAATGAAGTATCTGTTTGTTCACATGCAGCTGTTAGACACCAACCAAAAAAGGCTTGATAGCAATGTGTAAACCAGTGCCATTCATCACACCACCAGAAATGGAACCGACTTCATCGGTACCTGAAAGAAAAAGCACATCATGAACACCCAACACAAATTTGCTATTAGCCATGCAAGTCACACATTTAGAAGACAATGATCGGTAATAATTAAGTAATACAAAGAATATTGCTTTGTATCAAAGTATGAGGTATAGAAATTGCATTTGCATTTAATTGCTGCATGCCAATTTCCCCATTGTGATTTTAACACAATTATTTCAACTTCTCTGACATGATGAGTGCATATTAATTTAAACAGGGGGACTACACATCCCTTCTTGTCATCCTTGCAGTGTATGTGACACATACTCAAAAAGCCTGTTATTGTATTTGCAAGGTTTAGATCCACGCTGTATGAAGCCTGAGCCACATGTAGTATCAAGAAAACACTCAGAAATTCAAAACTTGCAAAATGAGCATCGCAGCCGTAGGGGTTGGATTTGCAAGACAGCAGAAGGCAGCAGTCCTACAAATCTCGGATACTGTTAGTTCAGACGTTTGTATTAAAGCGACACCAAATAGCAGGCGTCTTTCCAACGCCGTTCCTTTGTCAGAAGAGAAAGCCGCCCCCCCGCCTTTCCGTCTCCGAGGAGGGGTGCGGAGGGGCTGTGGCCCGCCGGTGCCTCCGCCATCCATCCCCTCAGCGGTGCCCGCGGCCCGGGTAGGTGTGCGGAGCCCGCCCGGGCTGGAGCGGCCGCGGCTCCGCAAGGACTCGCCGCCAGGCGGCCGGGCTGGGGGCGCTCGCGGCCGAAGGCCGCCCGGTTGGGGCTGGGGCTGGGGCTGGGCGGGAAGGGAAGGGATGGCGGCAGGAGGAGGAGCGGGCGGTCCTAACGTCACTTTCCCCGGCCGCGTGTTTACGTGGAGATGAAGATGGCGGAGCCGGCGGCCCCTCTGCGGCAGCTGTCGTCGCTGTGAGGCGGGACGGGACGATACG
>VXAA01002963.1:255123-288714 GCA_013399115.1 Anseranas semipalmata | reverse complement strand
GGGGCTGCGCCAGCGAGCGGCCGCTGACAGCGCCTGTCGCGGGCAGCGCCACAGGGGCCCGCGGCGCGGCCGGGGCTGGGGGGGAGGAAGGCTAACCTCGTTACCGCTTCGCACCCGGTCCGCCCGCCTCTTAAGCCTAGGAAACTCCCCGTAAACCTTTACGGAAGTTTATAGGACCGGCAGCTGTTTCTCAGTGTGGGACTAATACCTCTTAGGAGGCAGAGGATTAAAGGCGCTTCCAGTGCTGTGGTGAGGGGCGCACAGCAGCTATTGAAGAATGCCGGCTAAGGCTGGCCGCCGAGCGCTTCGCCTCGTGGGCAGCACGCGGAGTTACCCCCCTCCGCGAGGACCTCCCCTTTCCTTCAAAGAAGGTTTTGGTGTGGTCAGGGAGATAAGATAATTAATGGCATTCGTGGTAAAGTAAGGTTGATATTAGCGTTTTGACATCAGGTATCGTCTGGCTCCTTCCAGCAGTTATGGCTAGATGACAGGGTTCAGAATGCTGTAAGCCAGTAATCCACGCTAAAGATACACGCGCACCTTGGTGGGAGTCACCATCAGTAAAAGCAACGAAAAGGAAGCTAAAGATAAAACTGTGAAATAGCATCGTTGTCGTGCTTATGTAGTCAATGGAAAAGACAATACAGTTGGGCTGGGAAGTGTTACGCTGTATTAGACAAAAGCTTTGTAACTGTTGGTGTGTTTCTGTTTCTTTTGAAACAGTGTTCAAAAAGTACAGTGGTAAACTCTTGTAGATGGAGCTGTATGCTTATATAGGAACACCTGTTCTGAAATGCTTAGAGCAAGAATGGTGTATACGCACTGTTAGAATCATGGAATCGCAGAATGGTTTGGGTCCTAAGGGGCCTTGAAGATCATCTGGTTCTGACCCCCGGCCGTGGGCAGGGAACATTACACAGCGCTGTTAAGAGGTACTGGGACGGATCAGGTAATGGTGGCAGCCTTGCATTCGGTTGCACCCAGGTTGACAAATTCTTCTGCAGAAAACTAGAAAGCAGATCACAAAGAAAATGGTTGGACTAAATTTTTTAATATTACAAACCACAATGAATAATTTATCCAGAGAATTTATATTTTTCTGTTCGTGTTGGCCTGGTATTAACACAGAAAATTAGTGACAATTTCTGAAAAGTGAACCAGAAGTCAGGGCTCAAGAAGGAAGCTGTTGCATTCCTGCTAGCTTTCAGAAAAGGTGTACACATTTTACTAACTTATTTCGCACTTTAAGAACACCATCATTGCTGTTGCCCTTCTTCTAGCCTTTTCTGACCAAAACCTAAGGATATTCTTATAACTATATCCCTGGAGACTTTCATATTCTATGCTTTTAAACATCCCTTGTGGTTGAAGTCATTGTAACTCTTTAAAGCTATACATGTTTTACGTGACAAGAGACTATAAAAGCAGTGTTAGTTTTTCAGATTTTTCACTGGCGTTCTCTATACCATTTACCCTCTTTTTTTACACATGAATAGTGTAATTAAATGTGTTGTGCTGTAGAGACTGGGTCTCAGTCTTCCAGTGACAAGTGTCACTGCTAAAGGCAGAAAAGAAGAAATTGTGTTAGCAGAGAAAGGGAGTAGGAGTTGCTCCTGCAGCTGCTTTTCTCTTTTTCAAGGATACAAGCACATTCACAGTAGCATGATCAGTATGCCTCCCAGAATTGCTTGACTCCACTGAGTATTTTCTGCAAACCACAGCAACAAGCATCCAAAAAACTTTTGAGCCTAACCACTGAATGTTGTTTAAATAGCTGGAAAAACATATTCAAGTATGTGTTGTTGCTGTGCTAAAAGCACAGGCATTGCTGTACTTCAGATACCTTGATGCTTCTTCCGTGAAAGTATAAACTTTAAATATAAAGAAGACATTACATAAACTGTGGGATGAATGTTGTTAATAGGGAGGCCAGTAAAAGAGTCTAGTAGGTACGATGGAGGTGGTAGGTATGCTGCTAACAGTGAAGTTATTATTCTAAATTGGGACTTAAGATTCTTAGGGCTTTTTTCCTCTAAATGTAGTGCCAGGTCTTGGTATGTGTGTTTTAAGCAACATGAGATTTCTGGAAAGCAATCATTTGGTTATTTTCTGATCATAGTGATGAGCAGTGGTTGTGAAGTTTGGTTTTGTGTGAACTTTGTTTTTCTTGATGTCTTCTTAAGATGCTGTCTCCCTACTCAAATCTTTTGCAGGGAAGTGTATTACAAATACATTTGCTGCAATGGAAGTTTCTTTTCAGTCCTCTTGTAGTATTTTTGGAAATGAGAAGCTGCTTTGTGAATCTTACCTTGACTGAATGGTGCTAAGTGTACTCCAGCCTGGCAGAATGGGGCTCAACTTCCTCAGTACATCATTTGAAAAATGGGATAAGCTCTTGATAGAGACTCGCCAACATTCATGTGTACCTGCTGACTTTTTGGGACTACACCAAACCTGTGTTATGAAGCAGCTGCAGCATACATTGCTGTTCTGTCTGTTACAAACCCACAAAAGCAAGGGCGGCATGAAGTCAAACCTAGCAAATTACATGCTCCCTTTTCCAGACCTATAGTCATTCATTGTCCTTTGCCACAAGATAAATGCGCTGGTTATTAACCAGCTTCAATAAATGTCTGTTTCTCTTACCCATTAAAATGGTCTCTCTGTGCCTTTATAGAACTCCCGTCTCCTGAAACAAGCAATTTCTTTGTCTTAGATCCTGAACTGAGTATGTTGGAGCAAGAAAAGCATTTGTCAGAATCCAGGAAAGGCGTTTGTCAGATCGGCTGGTTAAGGGAAAGGGGGCTGGCTGTGATAGAAGGTGGAAGGGAGAAGATGTGTGCCAGCAGCAGAAATACAGATGCATGCTGGCAAGTTGAGCAGTGCCCCAAAACACAATGAACTTAGAAATCAATCAGATATGTTATGTGCCTTGATTAAGAGATTCTGTAATATTGTTGATTGCTTGAAATAGTGTAGATACACCTGATCTCGCAAAAGACGAGGGCGGATGGTGGTTGAAGATCTTGGTGTAGTATTTATACATGCGCATACTATGTGTGCATGCCTGCGTGTATCAGTTTGCTTAGAAATCTCATGTAACATTAAAGAGGATACTACTTATGGTAGCTGAGTTTGTTAATATTGTGTATATATTTAGCAGCTTAGTATCTGGCTTTCTTATCAGGATGTTGCACTAGTTTGATCAACTTCCAAATCAATACGTGGTGGTTTGCTTGCTTTGGAATGAAAATGTCAGGGACTCAGATTCCCTTGTGAGAAAATGGCTGAGTATTTTGGCAAATGTTTTTGTTTTATTGGTTTTTAATATTTTGATTTAATTTAATTTATTTTTATTTAATATATAATTATATCTAAAGGCAGACTTTCTTGCAGTTTGATAGAAGCATTCTCACCACATACTTCTGCAAGGCAATGAAACACACAGCTATTATAACTGCTAAAACTAAGAGATGTAAAACTATCAACAGCAAGTTTTGTAGAAGGGTCCATTTTACAACACTGAAAGGGAGCGGAAAGGGTACGCTCCCTGGCTGTATGCTTTTTCAGTGTGGGAGAGGGGTGAGTGAGAGAAAGACACTCATTTACTTTGTAAATTCTCTGAGTTCAGGGTGGTGTAGGATTTCACTGCTAAAGTTAGAAATACATTATTTAATTTCCTGGTTTTCAAGAGTTCTGTATGTGTTTGTAATACATTCTTGCTGTGGTGTTTGAAGAAACCAGGTAATTGTTGAAGAACCTTAAGAAATGAGGAACTGTCTGGTGTAGTTAAATATTTAAGCGCAGAATAAGCAGTGTGACTGCTTTTGATCTATGCCAGTGAATCACTGAGCGGACAGAACAGTGAAGTTGGTTTGGGAAGTGCTGATGGCACTCTGTGGACAAGTAATACTGGTTACGGAACTAATTTGACAAGTTATCTTCACAAACTGAATAGTAAAATGAAATAATTGCATATTTTGTCTTCTGGTCATGCATGTGAATATTTCAGGTGGCTGAAGATGAGAATGATGTGTATAATTAAAACAGCGTTGCTTAAGAGTCTGAGAATGGTTCCGATTTGCATTCTTACATGTTACTCTTGAGGGCAGAAAAAGATTTTACATCCTCATCTCTGGGCTCTTCAGACTGAGAAATTCTGGATTTCTCAGAGAAGCTGTTGATCAGTTTTTCTTTCTTTCTTTCTTTTTTTTTTTTTTTTGAGTTAAGACTTAAGCAAAACATGGAATAATTATGTGCCACAGTGATTAAAGCTCTAATTTAAAACCCCCAGAAGAACTTAACATATAGATTGTATTTATAAAACACAGCCCTTTAAAATTCCCTGTAATTTACCGGAGGAGGAAAAAAAGCAGTATTTTTACTGGTTACTAAGAGTTTTTCATCATGGAAAATATTAAATACGTTTAAACCTTACATTTCATTAAAGAGCTGGCCTACTAACATGTCTTCTTTTGCTTTCAGGTGCAGACTACTCATTTTATCATCTGTCTGCCTCCAATAACCTGAACAAAAACAATTAAGCAGAATCCTGGAAGGAAGAATTTCCTTTTCAGTCTACATTTCCTTACTCTGCTTTTCTCTTAAAATAAGAAAATGTATTCAGCCATATCATAAAGTGCTAATTTCATCATAAAGCCCTTGTCATTACTCTCCCTCTTTACAAAACTGTGGAGGAGAGCAGCTTTATGGGCTGAAAGCCCACAGAATGGGAATGGTGCTGGGCTACATCTATATCTGAAGACACTGTATGCATATTGTTGGACAAGAGGGGAAGAAACTGTAGGAGAGGCTGGGCTAACTCTTGAGTCACCTGGAAAGTTGTGGGTGAGCTTTGGCTCAACAGATGCGAGTGGAATCTGTCTTATCTCTGTAAAGAAGTAGGAGAGTGCAGTGAAACTATGAAAAAGGACTGTGACATAGAAAAGGGCTTCAAGGTGGTTTAGTTTAAGGAAACCTTTTTCTTACACATGAAGATGTTCACAAACCTATGAGGATCCTGCCTAATTCCTAGGCATTCGTCTTTTATGTTGCTAAGCTGTTTTTCCTCCTAGGTCCTTCTGAACTTGTGCTTTTTGGTTCCTCTTAATCATTTACTTCAATCTACTTCTCACCTCTGTCAATCCTAAATGCAAATAGCAGGAGGTAGTATAGGAGGAGAATTGCCTGCGTGTATTTTTTATGAACATCGGTAAGCTTAAGAACTGATTTTTGTGTCACAGGGAAAATCACAGATACAAGCACTGAATGTTACCGTGGAGAGAAAATGTCTTGTTTTAAAGCTCTTGAGTAAAAGCAGATAGAGGTGAGAGAGTAACAAAAAATAAGGCATTACCTTGCTGTGCATGACTTCATTTTTTGTTTGACTCAGTGGATATCTCTGCATTTTATCATGGAAAAGATTTGTGTAGATCTGAGATGTAAATGTATTTTGGATAATTTATTGCTACTGGGATGATGAATAAGCATGAATGAGAGATCAAGCTGAAAGGCAATATGTGAAACTGTCTTCAAGACATGAATTCTACTTCTAATAGCAAAAAAAAAAAAAAAGGATGACTAGTTTTTAATAGAACTTAATTGTTCCCTTGGATAATGGAACTACCCGCTCTCTGCAGTCTTCTCAGTGTTCTCTTTTCCTTTTTTAATTTTTCTCCATTATGTTCAAGTTTCTTCCAGACTTTATTAGGTCCTTATAAAAATAGGACTTGAATTGAAATCCTGGACTAGAGCTCTCTTTTTAGTTGGCACTGCTAGGATTCTTCCTTTTTCGAGGCATATTCTCAATTTTTCTTCTATTTCCTAGGTTTGAGCCCCATTTCACTCACTCCAGAGACCTATTCTAGCTTTTGATACAGGGCTTGGTTATTTGTTTTAAATGTTACTGTCATGATATCCTTTTATTCAAAGCTCTAAACTAGCTGTCTGCCTTCCAGTAGTGAGGCAAGGTAGGATGAACTTGAAGTAATACTTGCTTTGTTCCAAGGGTGCAAATATCATTCCAAAATAACCTTTGTTCTATACCTAGTTTAGAGAAAATTGGTCTTTAATCCTAGATGCCCAGTGAATTTCACAAAAATTGAGAAATAAGACAGCACAGTATTGTTAGAAGCACTGTGAAACAAGAAATTACATTGTAAAAAGGCAGTTTAAAATATTTTCTTGCCGCTCCATGTGTAAAGAGAAGGAGTTGCAGAAAAGAAAGCACGAGCTTGCTCTTTTCTTCTATTCAAGACTTTCGTCACTTTGGCACTAGTCTCTCCCTCATTGTTATGGTCTGCTTTCCAACTACTTATTTTCTTGGTAGGGGTGTTGCAAAAGCAAAACAGAGGTGACTGCAACATTTGTTTCCCTTGGTTAGAACAGTGTCTAGACAAGTTTGTTTGTTTATACTGATTTGGAAATAAGCGTGATCACCACCACAAATTCTTTCTAAAGTGCTTTCTATAAAGTACATCTGATATTTCAACGGAAGTATGTGAGACCTTTTGACACGTGTAGATTTTACCAAAAAACTCTGTATGTTGTTTTTTTTTCTCCCCCACCCACAGGAACTACCCTAACAGGTAGGTGCTTTTAAATATTCATTTACAGAGACATTAACTGCAGATTAACATATGGTTACTGTGAAATACTTGCATGTTGACTGCAAAGTGCTGGCACATCATATTGCATTGATGGTTCTTGTTTTCCTGTTTTTTAAGAGAAGGCAAAAGAAAGAATGTGAGTTTTTCACTTTTTTTTTTTTTTTAGTAAGAGAGAGAGGCCAACATTTGATATTGTAAACTCTTTCCTACAGCCAGTGGAAGAAGGACAGAAGTACACATAAAAATGTTAAGATTGCTTAGAATTCTTGGTTTCTTAGAAGTGTGCAGTCAGCCTTTCTGCTTTCCCCTCTTCCATAAAGAGACCACCAAAAACTTCCAGGTAGAACACATTCAGTGGTTGTCAGCTGGGCAAAAGAGCATGAGAGTCTGGAAACCAACCACCAAGCTCCTCAGGAACGTGAGAGGAAGTGATCAAGCCACAGTTGTAATAACCCTAAGTTGTTGCATCATCACAAAACAAAGAGGAGATAGTCTCTTGGACCATGCTCCTAAACCTCAAAACCTGACGAAATTTTAAGACTCTCCACAATTAGAGATAATAATTTTAAAGAGATTGTATATCATTCTGGTGATATTTCCATGGGAAAACATGCATTTGATGAAAACCATACTGCCAGGACAAAATTACAGCGTATGTCTAAAACGATGAACCTGAGCTAAAGAACCAAGAAGACTGGTGGAGCCGAAGAGGCAGAGTAGATGGGATTCTGGGACTGAGTATGTTTCTGTGCAAATATTGATAAAATAGGTGTTACAGAGCATGAGCAGGGTAAGTTGCAAAAGAGCTTACTCAAAGCTGACTTTACCGGTAGGCTGTGATTTAACAGAAATGGTTATGCCTTTATGCTAGTTTTGTTTTCTGAAGCTTTTACTTGTCCTTGAACTTTACTTCACTGTGAAGAAAACTCCTGTGTCCAACCACAAAACAAGAAAAAAATGTTCCTAAACCCATTTATATTGTCTAAGTGAGGTAGCTGACTTAACGTTAGTACCATACGTTGAGATATAGGAGAAATATCTACTATTACAAGTAATGCTGCATGACAATAATAAGGAAAACCTTCCTAAATTTTCTTCATTAGTTGGAATATATTCTAAGAATTCAATTTCACATTTAAAAAAAAAAGGAAAGCAAAGTCTATAGACAAATAGTCTGGAATCTTGTGAGCAGTATCACTGCCTTTGTGAGCCCACTTTTACACACTGCTGAATCATGAGGGAAAAAAAAGAAACACAAAAACTATGAAATAATACAAGCCTGTCAAAATAATACAAGTCTGTCAAGTCTTGCATACTGAGCATGAAATTCATGCAGTTGGTTCCTCCCTTACATCTGCTCGGCTCCTCACAGAGCTGTCTCTCACGAACGTACTGTGTCTGGGGGCTTCATTCTCACTCCGTCCGTTCAGCACCAGGCGTGCCACATGGTCTGAATTCGTGTGAAAATAATATAAACAAGGGGGGAAAATGATGAAGCGCAACTGAGTTTGACTTGTTTTAAGTGTTTTACAATTTGTTAAAAAAAGAAAAAACAAAACCTTCATTTATTATAGAAAGAGAAGTTAAACTTTTATTTAGTTTCTACCCAGAGTTAGAGCACAGAGGTGGCCAGAACTTCTTCCAGTAACTTTCTCAAAATGTATGCAAATTCTCCAGGCTACTTTGAAAATCTCAGCGCTATTCTTTGTGAAAAGATTGCCTTTGGTAACTGGTTGGATGTCATCACATCACTTATGTTTATTAAGAAGAAAAGTCTATTATTCCTTGCTTAGCTTGAACAGAATTTAAACAGCTGATCTGTAGCTGTAAAGCTGATTGTCTTGTTGCCAAGGAGGTAACCTCTCAAATTCTGTATCAATTTCATGTCACTGGTCAACTTGAAAAAGCTGATAATCTTGTGTAGGTTATTAATAAAGATTAATTTAGACATCCTTTATTTGTTCTAAAGGTGCCTTTTTCTTTCAGATTTCTTAGGTAATGAGAAAGTAAATATGAGCAAAACTATTCAGGTCTTCTGTTCTTTCATATACTCTCTCTACCTTTAAATTAGTTTTCTCAGTTTTTGATCTTTAAATATTTCTGATATAGATAATGTTTTTCTTTAAAAACAAACAAACATGTAAAGTAGAGGAAAAAAAAGCTAGATGTATTCTACATAAATACAAATAAAATGGTTTACAGCAGAGTAAAGTTTTTTGCTATTATACTTTTTTTTTCTTAGGAAAAAAAAGCTGAATTTACAAGAATCAGGATAATATAAGCAGTAGATAGAGACTCAAAGTAAATCAATAATTGATGGTTTTTGCAACAAATGCTCTCTCTTGCCCTTTTCAACCAAGCTCTAATAAACTCTTCTTCCTCATTTAGTGTATAAACTAGATGTTATAGTGCAGGAGAAAAGAAAATTACGCGTTGCTGTGCAGTGCAGGAGTCCTGCTGGTCAGAAAAAATATGCAGCAGGCTACAGCCCCTTTCTTGTAGCATCAGCGCAAACCAGAAATGACAAATGCTTCTGTGATTTAAGTTTTCTTGCATTAGCTCATTGAGAAGTCTGGACAAAGCCTCTTTAGATACAGATTCTCTCCATGCATGTCCTTAGGTGCCTCAATCTCTCTACATCTTTAAAGCACTATACTGTAGATATGGTAGTCTTTTAAGTTAATTAATTAGAATTTGTGTTTTAGATGAGAGAACTGAGTGAGCTGAAGGAATGGAGTATTAATTAGGATCCCACAAGAAGCAGCAGTTGTCCAACTACAGTTTTCTTCAAAGGGCTAGCTATTTTTTTGTGTGTGGTTTTTTTTTTGTTTGTTTGTTTGTTTTTTTCTTGTAGGTTTCTAATCAGTATTCACGATTTTTGAGAAACAGCTGATTCCCCCACAACTTGGCTCCCTGGAAACTACATTGAGGCTTGATAACACACCATAACTAAGGCTGCAGTCGTCAGCAAGACTCTGCTTCTACTCATCAGAAGGTCTCAAAATACTGGAAAAGATTGCTTTTTAGAGGAAACAGGCTTGTCAAAATGAATTGTTATTTAGTGTAAATTCAACATTAAGGTCCTTGGGGATCTGTACAATTGTTGATATGAGAGTGCCTTTAGGTAACTAGGGCTGATTGGGACAGAACTTCTTGCTGAAAGTCAATGTGGTGTTAAGATTTTTGACACTGATGTGATCTTATAAGCAAACTAAAGATTTTGTCTAGATAAAGTCATCATTTGGTGGTTACAGCTAAATGAAAAAATATTTTTAGGATTATTTTTGTTTTAATGGCTTAATCTCAAAGTAGGTGGTCTTTCAAGCAGAATCTTTCAGGGATCTGTGTCACTGTCTTCATTATTGGCTGTGGAAAGAGTGCATGGCTGTATGTATACAGTACTAAACTGAAGTGGGTGGCAAACGTGAAAAGGTTAGAATTCAAAATAATCTTGACAAATGATCTGGTTACAAAGGGATATGTAAGCAATACTCAAGGTCTTCCTTGTCTCTTTAATGATAAGGACTGTCCTCGGGCTTTCCAGATCCCTGAATCTAATGGCAGAATTGGAGGGGATGAAGCATTGTGTACAACACAGAAGGTCAAGCTGGGGACGGCTTAAGTAAATCTGATGTACAAAAATTGATGGGACTGAGTGTGATGTGTCCAAGCATCCTGGTAGGACCTGTCTCCTATCATTACAAGGCTATTCCTGTTATCTTTGGAAGGTCATGGTGATTAGGTGATTCCAAATAAGCAGGAGAAAAGAAAAAAAAAACATCTTCAAGAAGGATGAGAAGGAGGATGTGGGGAGCTATAGGAAGTTCAGCCTAGCTGTACTCTTTGGGAAGATTATGGAGCAGATCCCTCCGGAAGCCACGTTCAGGCAAGTGAAGGACAAGAAAGTGATGGGAGTTTATCAAGGGCAAATTAATTTTCTTCTACAATGAGATGAGTGGCTAAGTGGACAGGGAGAGAACAGTGGATGTTGTTTATCTTGACTTTAGGAAAACATTTGATATGATCTTTTACAAGCTTTTTGTAACCAAACTATTGATAGATGGCTTGGGTAGGTGGATTGCAAGGTGGGTAGAGGATTGCCGGGACTGCTGTGCTCACAGTGCTATGACAAAGTCCAGCTGGTGGCCAGTAGTGTTCCTCAGTTGCTGAAACTGTGGCCAGTATTGTTTGATGTTCTTATTAATAAAGTGGAGAATAGGAAGGGGTGTGCCTTCAGCAAGTTCATGAATGATACCAAGTTATGGAGAGCAGTTAATGAACTGAAGCACAGGGCTTGTTTTCAGACAGACCTTGACAATGTGGAGAAATGGGCTGATGTGAAACTGGAGCAGAGTGAAGGATGGTAGAAGAAAGCTCACGTACTTTCCCAATGGGAGAAAGGAGGAATTTCAAGTTTCCATTTTGATACTATGGAATCCTCCATGGATTTAAAACAAAACTGATGTTGTGTGATCTGACTTGAAATCAGGGAAGGGAGAGAAGATGTTACAGTTTTCTGGAGCTAGAAATATAGAATACTAAGGTATGTGTTAGGTTATATCTACAAAGGCAAAGACAGACTGCCCGTATACTGTGCTGTTGATGAGTTTGCCAGGAGGCCGGAGTGATTCCCTCATGCAGATAGGCTCTGCATGTTTGCTGGCCAAAGGTCGAGTCCTTTGTGTCATTTAGAAGTGAAAAGATTTCCACCAGCACACTGCTTCCGCATCTACATTGAGTTCTTTTGTAGTAACAGTATTATTTTGTTTTTTTTCAACGAGCACCAACAAATTTAATGACTGTCCCTTGTGCAATATGGTATAGCCTACAATTAGATTCTTCTTAACCTTTTAAAGTACTCATTGTATTCAACATTAAGAATAAAGCAACATTAAAACACATTCTTTGACCTACCTTGGATTTGTGGAATGATAGAATATTTGGGTTGGATGAGACCTCTGGAGGTAGTCTGGTCTAACCCTGCTCACAGCAGAGCCAGCTTCACTGTTAGAATGAATGGCTCAGGACTGTAGCTAGTCCAGTTTGAACATCTGGTAGGAGAGAGGTTGTTTAAACCTCAGTGATATGACACGTTTAATTAAACTGCTCAGTTACGATTGGTCATAGTAAGGTAATACTTCCTAAAATAAGGAGTAGTATCACCTCATATGTAATAAAGGTGATAGAGTAGTACATGCATTGATTTCTTTTAAAATACTGAATATATTATATTAAGAATAAAAACACTATAGAGTTTACAAAGTCAAGTATTCCAATGTAAAGAACTATCAGCTTGAAGGTTATGTGGATGTAGAGATAGTATTGGTTAGCTTATGTTTCCAACAACTCTTTCCAACAGGACCTCTCCATGCTGTGTGTGCAGAATGGGTGGTGCTCAGGGAGTGAGGCAGCTGGTTGTATTTGTATCCCCGTTAACTAGAGAAACTTGTTTATATAATGCTCGGTAAATCAATGTTTGTCATTTTTCTTTTCCTTACAGTCTTTTCTAGGATGCTTATTGCTAACATCATAGATGCCTTTTGTCTATAGAAAAAAGTCATTCATTTCATTATTCTTTTTAAAAAAATATTTAATGAGGAAATTTGTCTTCTCATTATTACCTAGATGTGATTCTGCCTGTGTTACTATTCAAACTTGGAGAAGTTCTGACTCTTTCCAACAGTGTGCTCAGTCTTTCAAACCATGTTTGTTAATGCTAAGCATACCACATATTTCCTGCATTTCACAGCAGTGGTCAGCACTGTTGTTTGTGGGTCCTCTTCCTGTCCCACGATACGCAACTGTAAACCAAAGAGCAGACAGCTGGGGAACATCATCTGGATCTGGATGCCTTTGATGACTGCCAGGGGGATTGACTGAGACAGCAAAAGCACAGAATTGTTAATGCTGTATTCTCCTTTCTTCAGTGTAAGATCATCCTTTATATTCCTGCAGCACACTGTCTTGTTTTCTACAAACCTTCCAATTTGCAGTGAATGAGAATGTAGTTCTACGTATGGCACTAATCCTATGGGAAAAGGTATAAAGACTGTGCCATAATGCATGCATACTCTACAGTGGGGCAAAATTGATTTCTACCTGCAATCCCTACTTTGGATTTTTTTTTTTTTGTCATGAATTCTTTAAATTAAGCCAAGCTGTGCTTTTCTAATGTGGTCAGCTTGGGTAGGTGATATTCTTTTAGCTGAAGCAAGATAAGAATAACTTGAGGTACAGAATGAATGATCTGTGAGTATGAGAACTGTCATCCCAGGTGACAGTGGGCTGATGTGGTCAAACACTGATTGTGGAGAAATTAACGATTGCTGGAAGCCAACACAGCTATCCTCCACTTCTTTCCTGTTCCTTCCCATGTAATTTTTTTTTTCTGATGGTGTGAACCAGCTTTTAGATTCACATACTCATATTTAGCAAATAATCTGTCTTTATCTATTCCTAAGAATGTTCAGATTTTAATATAATTTCAGATTATATAAATTCAGATTTTAATATAGATTATATTTTAACTCTACAAATAGTTAAATACCAATTTATTCTTACCAAGAAACCGAATTAATACAGTCCTTTATACTGGGAGAATCACATTCAAAGAATTCCTTTCACAGGGCCTGATTAGACATAATTTAAAGCTAATTGAAGAAAATACGAATAAGAAAGCACATATTCTGTAATTCTGTGCTGTACTGCATCCTTAAAGGGACCGGTCTGGTCTGTGCAACAAAAGGATTATACAAAAACTGTGGCTTTTTTCTTTGTATGTTTGTTTGTTTTTGATGTAATGTAGTATGATGACAATCAATTAAGATTAGTTTTGATACTGCTTCACTTTTTCCATGCTCTCCAAAACAAGTCTGTATTTTTGGGTATTGTCTTCATCTACTGGGGGGGGTGATGGGGTGAGGAGTGAATACCTTTTTTTTATTTGGGTAATAATGTCCATGTAACTGCATCTGTGTGGGGAAAATGGATTAAATACTTTATTGGGAACCCACTCAAATTATTGTACTGAGTGCCATGAAACTGGTGATATTAAATTTATTCTGATGACTTTTTACTACAGTTGAAAACATAAATATGATAGTGTTCTGTGTATTGTTAGCTCATACATAAATGCATCTAAAGCAGAATATTACTCAGTCTGGTAGTACTTGAAGTCAGATCAAGTGTAAGTAGTTTGTATTTAGGATCCTATTGATAGAAAACACAAGAATCATTACTTCATGAGGCTTTACGTTTGCTGTTTTTATAGTGAGTGTTAAAATATCAATCTTCATAAAAATGTAAAATGTCAACCTTAACTCTTAAATGCGTTAGACAATTAGTGAGCAGTGTCTGTGTTACAAATATAAACTTGTGGTTGCCAGTAATTTGATCGACAAGCACTGTGTGGAGATATTGGCAACTGTTGCTTTCGCATACTTTTGTATTTTTATAGCTGGCTTCTAACTGGCAAGCACAGATGGCCATAGATTGTGGTTTTTGTATGTTTCTGAATTCAAGAAAACATTTGTACAGTTCTTTTTAAATTGCACCGTCTAAATATCATATGTTAACTACTCTATATGCTTTTTTATTTTAATCCCTGAGTTTATAGCCTAGGATTTTTGGAACCAACCATTTTAATGTTTTGTTAATAATATGAAAGGCTTCTGTGTCAAGCTTTTGTATAATTTGTATATTTGCTTTCAAGTAATTTCTTTAAATTATCAATGTTATTTTGCCATATTAGCAACTTTTTAAAGTTGCTCCTGCAAAAATGTTTAGCCTTACTTAGGGCTCAGGGAATAGACTCAGTTTTTCACTGCCTTGTGGTTTCAGAATGATTTTTGTAAGCTTATTTTTGGGGGAAGAAGGGAGCATATGAAGAAAATTACTGAAAAAGACAGAGATTTAGTATCTTTTTGGCTACTACCAGCCAAAAGTAGAGCCAGTAAGCCAAAAAGATACTACTGGCATGTACTATTTAATAACACAGTTGTCACTGCTTTTTGGACTATTCCTATTCTGCAAGACATTTCTCGTGACCTAAATAAACATGGTTAAATGCTTAACCTGTTACAGCATTGCAATTGTTTTCTGAAAATAAATTGTTATCCTGAAGGAATTCCAGGGGATTAAATAAACGAATCTCCAGCAGCTGATTTAACTATATACAGTTAAATAGCTGTTAAAAGTATATGCTTGTTAAAGAACAGGTGCTAAACCAGTTGTTTTAAGAAGTAACCACATTAGCAATGCTCAGATTGTTGATAATATTTTTTTTTAGTGTTACAGAGGCAAGTTGCTTACGGATGTGTGTCTGATTGTGCTGCTTTCCAAAAATTCAGGTTCTGAATAGATAAATTATTTGATGCCTATATTTGTTCATTATGTTGCTACTTTGCAGTAACACAAGTTCTCTTTGGAAGCCCAGCTGAAACTTGTTATCTGTGAATGTCCATTGTCTTGTTCTTCATGTCTCTTTCCTGTGCTGTATGGTATTCACTTGTACACTCTGTTTAAATAATTTATTGTGAACACAAAACACTGTGCTGTAGTTGAGAATGAGTTAAATTAATCCTGGTTATCATTCAATTGACTGCACTGGGTTTATAGAAATTAACTGCAACAAATGTAAAGCCTAACATTATAATTTTGTTGAATCAAACACAGTACTGAAAGAAAAAGCGGTCATAAAATTGGAAGCTAGTGCATAATTTGAATGCTTCTGTAACATGGAGATTCTCTCGTTTGCCTTCTATTCAGGAGGCTGTCACATACACTTTTAAAACAGCAGCTGTTTTAGCTAATAGAACCTCATCTACATCTTGTTTAGGGCCCTGTGCTGCGGTGAGCTTACTATCCTTACATGGATGCCATAGCTGAAGTTACCTGGTGCCTTATGCAGGTACCAAAACACCCCAGGGAACTGGGTCCAGTTGGGCAGTGACTTGCTAGCAATTAGTACATACTATTAAATTGCTGAAGTCCGGTGGATTTGTGTGTGGACATAAACATGGTGACATGTAGAAAATCTTTGCAATGTTACAGCCGGTGACTTAGTTTTGTGACTCTTTTGAAGACTGTGATAACACTTAAGGTTGGTTAGTGCCGAAGAATAATATATGTTGATATTTTTGTTTCCAAAGGGCTGTGAGATACCAAGTTCATACAGTCCAAAGTACAGTACTGTAACTGTATGGAAAGCAACAAATGCTTTTAGAGTATCCAAATCTTCCTATTAGGATTCATTTTCAAGAATTATTTAATATACAAACCTATCTGATGAGTGCAGATTTTCAAAACACTGTCATGAGCTGTGAATGCATGATGAAAGAATGGTATGGCAAGACAGTGACATTTTCTAGCTCAACTTCAAAAAGTTTGTGAGCAAATTATATAACTTATGTTAGAAACAAGTGGTGTAACAAGGTAAGCAATAAAACTTTCTCATTCTTTTGTAAGAATAAAATGTAACTGAAACATTTGTGTCTCCTTTGTTAAAATTTATTTTACCAGATTTTAGCTCTGACCTGGAATTTCTTGGCTTGGGCAAACTGGATAATTTTTAAAAAGTCTAAGGGAAGAGAGAGAGGGAAACATTTTCCTTGCTGAGGGCAGAAAGATTTTTTTGTTTGTTTGTTAACATTGTGATAATTCCTTCTCTTTCCCCATCTCCCCTCCAGACATTGCTTCAAAAGGTTGCAGGATGTTGATGACTGAGTTTGTCCCTATGCTATTGTTTTTTTTTCAGCCTTGCTGAAGAAAGATTCAGAATCCAGTTTTTAATTAAATATGCTGTTATGCATCAACCTCGTGGAACAAAAGGAGTGCATTTCTGTCAGTTTGTAACCTCCTCTTTGGTTCCCTTTTCCTGCCCATTATTACTGACCCTTTGAAACTCAGGTCAGAAGTGTAGGTCAGAATGTGCCTTTTGAGAAAGCACCCAGCTGGTTATCTCCCTCTCTTAGAGTGCAAGTGGCTCTGCTTTATCGCAGCTCCCATGGTCTTGATGCAGCAAAGACTTCCTATATGTTTCAGGCCTCTTGCACACACGATCTGTGCTTTTTAAAGCAGCATGAAACAAGCTTTCTATCGCCCTCTCATTTTTGTCAGTGACAGCTTGGCCCGATCCACTTATTTCCTTCACTTTGGGGAAATACAGTACCAATGCAGGTCAGATGCTTTTTTCACCCTCTATTATAAGTCAAGGCAGTTATATAGCACTCAGTACTAGAACGATAAAAAGGTGACAGAAGCAATAGAAAAAACATGTATGTAGTACTAGGTTAGTAAAGAGACGAGCGGGCAATCTGTTAGTAGTTAATTTGTTTTAATTGGACTTTTCCGATAGCAATCCAGCACTGAAATGTGCTTGGTGTACTTGGGTCTTTGTCATTGTAACCTGGCGTGAGGTGTTTTCATACACTTAACTTTCATTGCTTACCCAGAAAATAACCCAGCTGTAATTAACTTAGCTGTTCCTTGGTCTGTTCCTATTTAAATTCTTGGGACATAGAAGACCAGACCAGATCAGAACCACACTAATTCAGAGGCTTTCCAGCTCATGGAGCCATCTGGAGGGGTTCACTCAAGTTCAGCACCCTTGATTATTAGCACTGGCAACAGTACTGTCTGACTTGGTACAGACTGCTGAAAAGGGGGAGAGAATTGGCATCCTTAATGCTTGTGAAACACTTAAGTCTCTATAAGAGAAGACATTTTAAGCTCTTGTACATGTTAGTTGGGAAAATCTAACTGTGAATGCAGCATGGAAATGAGTAGATTGGAAATACCTAATTCCTGGGTGATTATTATCTTCTTCATTCAGCCTAATGTATCCCATTTAGTAAATTCAGCATCTGTTGAAAAGAACAAATAAACTAAAGCTTCATTTGCCTCAAAAGATTACCAGGTTGAAATTTACAAAGAACATTAATTCTTTACTAACAGTACAATTCAGATTTTCAGCTATGTGACATAAATATTGAACGTATTTTTAAGTTGCTTGCACAGTTATCTTCTTTCTGTGGGTTTTTATCTCAGGATTTGAAAGGAGTTATGATATTCTCCTACTAGTTGATTAATGGAATAGAATAAGTCAAAGATTTTTGGGTGACTTTAAATCAGCTACTAGAAAGAAGTCTGTTCATCCTCTGTATTTGATTGTTTTCCATTCATCTCGCTCTCAGTCATTCTTTCCTTAGCGTAGGCATCAGGAACCTGGAAGCTGTAGGCAGCACTGTAAATTTGCCTACCGTTAACTAGTGGGTTCTTTCACAATACAACGTTCAGTGCTTAGATCTTTTGCAAATATGACAAAAAGTGACAAAGTGCCACTTTCTTCTCTAATACAGTATCCCAGACTGTCTTCCTTATCCCTTTTTGAGGGCCTCTTGTCTGCTGCCATGGACCATAAAAATGTTACTGTATATTGGAATAGTAAAGTCAGTTCACAGGTGAGAGATTGCAGTAGGTATTTGTTCATTTATCCATGGGAAGGTGGAATAGATAACTTGAGACTTGAACCAGAGCAGATCTCCAGCTTCTGAATGATACCTAAAATTCAAATTCAGATGGGCCTTTTTGGTTTGTCCTTCTCAGCTTGCAAGACACGTAAGTCAAGACTTCATGGGACCTATCTGTGCTTCATAATCCCAGCCCAGGTCTCTGCTTTTTGACCTTTCTGTGTCATTGAAAGCCTTTTTGGCAATAGTTGCTTACCTGGGGTGAAGAGGAATTGTGACCTATCATTACTAGGACAGGTGAACCTTAAATTAATCCTTCACGTTTTAAGACAAAATAGATAGCAGTCAGTCATATTCCAAATACTTTGGTTTCACTTTCTTAGTAATCATTCAGAAATTTTACCTTATTATCATGGTGATGAGGATTCAGAGCTTTATAATTGGAAAGGCCAGAGCCTTTCAAATAAATGTGTGTTTATGAGCTTCAGTGAGTCTCACGGTACGCCTGAGTGTCATCTTGCACTCGCAGTGAGAGTCTTCTTGATTCTGGGACACACGGTAGTTATCATTTGTATGATACAGTTTGCTGCAACACCTGTTATACGTTCAGATGCAGCTCAGAGCAGACTCTTCAGCATTCACTGCGTATGCAGAATAAATACCCCTTTCTCAGTCGAATTTGTGGCTCTTTTCTCTTGGCAAGTCCCAAGCAACACCTGCCAAAGAATACTATTTCAGTTTTGCCTACCCTCCATGTGCTTAGGTACAGATACTGCTCTGGTGGAGAATGTCAGGCTGCTACATGGAAGGCGTAAGATGCGCTCTCTGCTAAGTGCAACATTTACATCAAAACGCTGCAGCTAGGAGTTGTTTGTTGGTTTCACTTGGCGTTTTTCCTTTATATCGTGAGATCACATTCTATAATAACAAATGGTATTATTGCTATCAAATTCTGTTTTACACAACAGGATTGTGTGGGGCCTTTTCAGTCACACGGTGAAACAGTTAATCCCAAAATTGGTGTGCAGACAGTTGTATTCATGTCTTTGTTGTTTGCTACGGTAGGCATTGACAGTAGCCATTTCAAAGGGGTTTCTCTGCGTTGCTGCCAGGGCGTTTTGCTGGCTCATGTTTAGCTTGCTGTCCAGTGGGACTCCCAGGTCCTCTTCAGCAGAGCTACGTGCCAGGCCAGTCAGTTCCCAGCCTGTTACTGCTGTGTGGCATCCCAGGTGCAGGACTTGACATTTATCTTTGTTAAACCTCATGCAGTTCTTGTTGGCTTTGTCTTCCAGCCTGTTGAGGTCTCTTTGTATGGTGGCACTTCCTTCTGATGTATCTGTCTTTCCTCCAGTTTGATGTCATCCATGAACTTGGTTCAGGTGCATTCGATTTTATCATCCAGATTATTTATATAGATAATGAGTAGTATAGGACCAAGTATTGAACCCTGGGAAGCTCCACTTGTGACTGGCTGCCAATTTGACTTTGAGCCATTAACCATGACCCTGAGTTATGGAAGAGATTCAGAAGTCCTTGTCTTCTTACATTAACTGTGCGAGTGATCCAAAGGTGATCTGGTCCAATACAATATGTTTCTCTGGATACCAGACTGAGAACTTCTGACTAAGGGCAAGTCCCCTTCTGTGAGTTTATCATGTTCAGCTGAAGTTTAAGCAGTTTCTGGAAGATCATTCAAAATGGTAGTAGATATGCAAGACCAGGATGTAGCTCTCTGCTCATGCTTTTACTGTACAGTGTAGAAAGGAAAAAAGAAAAACTACTTGTCTGTAGCAGCTTCTTTGAGGTGCTTTTTTGTTTTCAGTCTGTAAGTTCATAGCTCATTTTTCTATGCTTCTTTAGAAATAAGTTAAAAAAAAAAAATAGAGGTTCTGTACTTAAGAAGAACTGTGGCAGATGAACAGACCCTACTCCTGTGAAAGGTGCGTGTGCAGCGCTGAATTTGAGACATAAGCGTTTCATGTTGGTAAGTTAAAATTCAAAGCTGGTAATGGTTGTGTGCAGGTACATGAGGTATAACTATAACAATATTTGCACGGGATGTGCTATCTATAAACTTACAGATTTAGCAGTTGTAAGTTGTTTTTTAACAATAAGCACAGCAAATATTTTTTATCTTGTTTCATAGCAGCCTTCTTCAGAGGCAATGTGCAATTTCAGTTCTTGTTAACTGTAGTAGCTGCCAATGAGACCATCCAGATCTGGTGCATTGTATGAGAATGTTAAGGAGTGATAAGCAATCATAAGGCAGCAACTGGTTTTAAATGGGGCTTAATGTGATTCTGTTTTAAAGACTTATATGTGTATTTAATAAAAATGCAGCTATTTATGCTTTATAAATGTAACTTTTAATAATTTCATGAATTTTATTAAGTATTTTATTCTGTTGATATATGGGAAGTGATTGCATGTTGCTGCTTTTGTTCAGCTGTTTTATATATTTTTTTAATGTAAAAGGAAAGATTAAATTTTGCTTGCTGTTTGAGCCAAATTTTATTTTAACATGCGTTTCTCCACTCGAAGTAGTTCAGTCAGCCATATTCAAAATCAATCAATGTACAGCACCTCCTAACAATGTAGATTTCTGGCACAATTGCCAAGGGTCTGTGCTGAAGATGTATTTTACTGCTAAAAATATAACAACAGCATTATTTATTTATTCAGCTATCATAATTGACATGGTTTAGTGCCCTTGTAGTGCCCTTGGCCTGCAGGTTAGTGCCCTTTTGTCTCAAGAGTATTGAGCTCCTAATAGCAGTTGATTCTCCTCTGCTTTTCTGCTGGTTGGAGGATATCAGCGTTTAAAAGCTAAAGTAATGTTGTACCAGGTGTGTAAAGTTTTGCTGTAGCCTGTCCTGTGTTGTTCCAGGATTTGTAAGCAGCAAGAGGTTATAATTATAACTAGATAAATATATCCTCTAAATACCTAAGTTCTTGTATTCAATCATTATTTGACTGTGGGAGATGATTTTGAAAAGTATATCTGTTACTTACCTGCATTCTGCATGCTGCTCTATTGTCGTCTTGTGAATTTCAATAAGTGTTTTTTCCTTTCATAAGAGGCGCTATGTCTTGTGCATCCACAGAATTTAGTGCCAATGTTCAATCACTTCCCATTTTTCAAACTAATGGAAAGCTGGGCAGCTGTTGTAAATGGCACCTCTAGAATTGTAAGTCTGAAAATAAACAAAAGTCCAGGGTCAGGTGCTCAATCCTTGCTCCTTGTAGGCAGATCCATGCAGAGAGCCTGTTCTGAGTGTTCACCTTCTGGTTTTTGATCCTTCCTTCTGCATGAGTACCAGCTGTGTTTGCTTCTTATGCTCTTGCTTGGAACTTTTGTAACTCGACAAAGACATGACATTGAGTTCAAAACTGCAGATTCAGAACTGACTTAGCAGTGCTAAGTTTTCCACAGGCTTTATTTTGGCATTATCAAGCTGATGTACCTAGAAGACAGGGTAATAGAATGCATAGTGGTATCAGCTTGTATTTGTTTCATGTTTTGTTCACATTGGAAAAATTCTTTTTCTAGAAATACAAAATCTGGAAGTATTTTTCTGTTTTAATTCTACAAATCTGTTTTCCTTAGTTCCCATGACTGCTGGTGGATTTCTTCCCTCTTGTCATTGAAATGTAGATAGGTCCTCGTCTCTAGCTCCTGAATTCCATTTTCTGAAGGATGTCTGTATCTGAGACTCCTCTGTCGTGATGTCAGCTCCACAGCGTGTATTTGCTCAGAAGTTGCTTTTTGTTATGCTGCTTCTCTCATTTCTAGTTCTTTAATTTGATTGAAAATGTGAATTTGAAGTTACGTTGCATTAGTGCTGCTTGGTGAACGGTTTTGGGTAAATGTGAACATACAGGGTAAAAACTACTGTGATTTGTGCATGCAGGTGTCGCTAATATTGTAGTTATTTCCAAAATACTGGATGCTCATACAGAAGTTGTCAGCTGAGAACTTGTGTAACATACAAATATAACAATTTCATTTGCACACACAGATAGCTTTCATATGTGCCCATCTTCAGCAATCTTTTTAAACAAGAGAATTAAGGTGTGTTTATAACTGACCTGGTAAAGTTTAATCAGTAAATTCCTAATGAGTGCAAATTGACCACTTAATTTTGAAAGGAGAGAAATCTGCCATCCCCAGGTGCTTCCGCTGAAATATTCAAAATAAGTGAGAGGAGACATGGAGTAATTCAATTGTCCTTGAGATACACATCTCATTTTGTAGACAAATAAAGACTGTAAAGCTGCTTTAAAAAAGCCAACTTAACTTTCCATTACAGAAGGTTTCAATCAAGCTGGGAAACAGAGTTCTTGCCTAGTGGCACTGTGTGTCTTTCATTATTTATAAATAAAGAAATAAAAGCAATCAGTCAGATTGGAGTCAGATTCTGTTTTATTTCTATTGGACGTAGTCTGCTTTTGGGGGGGATAAATTGAAAACTGTTTTTTGAGGTAAATTTACCGTTTTAGGAGAACGTAGTAATGTTGTAAGGAGGCAGATCTGTAACATTCACTCGTCTCATTTTTGAGAAGCTAAATCTATGCGACTTTTTTTTCTTTACCTTTGAAGTCAGGAGGAGACTATCCTTTCTTTTTCTGTTTAGAATTTGTGAAGTGTATAAACTTTAGTAGGTTCCTGTGAAATAATGGAATTTACAGATTTTAAAAATAGAAAAAAACTCATGAAGTTGAACCAATTAGGGAGGAAGTAAGTATTAAATACGTAGGTGAGCATATTTGGCTCAGCAAATCTTCAGGTCCTCTGTAAACAGAGCAGGAGCCATATGCCAAGCTGTCAGTCGTCCTAAGGCTGGAGCGGAGGCTGAAGAAACCCACGGAGAAATACTGGTAAAGGGACAAAAGCATAAGCTAGCCAGAAGTCAGACCTGATCTGCAAGTGACACATTTGTTTAGATGAAGGCCTCCCAGATCTCTTGAGGCCAAATGAGAACTACAGAGCACTGCAAGCGACGGCTCGCGCTGTAGCGGAACTGTGTCTGGGAAGGGGGATCCTTGTGTCCTGCTCGGTCCGAGTGTTGCTGAAGAGGTTGAATGGAAGCCTGGCTTTCTCGATTGGTGAATATCCTGAGCAAACGTGACATCTTTACTGTAGCTTTTTCTTAAAATTACAGCAGATTTAGCAAAAATACTTTATATTTGGGTATTAGTTGATGTAAAAACTATTTAAAGCTTTAAGGTCTTTATTTGTATGCTCTATATTTACTTGGAGCTACGTTTAGAAACATACTCTAGCACTAAATAATTATTGGACTTCTTATTTGGAAAATAATCATATCTATTACCAGATTTTATTGATAGGATATATTTAATTTTGAATTTTAATTGGTAAAACTTGCTATGCTTGTTTTTCTCATTTGAACAGAAACTCTATTCTTGTTAAGAAAAAAATATTTTAAATGGATTTTCTTGTGTAAACCACTGTGAAGTGATTAAAAGTAATAAGCTCTTCAAAAGGCAGTGTCTTACAGTATTTGAATAGCTTATATACTAATTGGTTTTTCAACTGTGTGTCTGGCTCACCTGTGACTTTTTGTTCATCAGCATGTTTTGCTACAAGGTAGTGTATCTTGTGATTTGCCCGCTGTCCGTTTTTAGACTATTCCCTTACTGTGTATTTTGCTATTTCTTTATGATGCTTTTAGTACTTTGTGGTGCTTTCTTAAGCTCTAACATAAACTTTAAAAGAGACTTTATTTGATATGTGGTAGAAGAAAGGTTTGCTTTTATCTGTTTCTGGAATAAAAATCAAAAGTAATTTCTATAAATTAATTTTGAGATATTTGTAACTATAGTTATTATAGTTATTTCATCACATTTGTCCTTTACAATGACATTTATACCTTTGCCTTTGGATGTTTTGATTTCTAGGTTTCTGTCTGTGAAACAGTAACTGGCTAGTGTGAAACCTTTTTTCTTTTCTTTGAAGAATTTTTTTTCTTTTTTTAAACAAACTATGTGAACAGAAAAATAATCTGAATGTATCTTGAGATACACAGCATTAACTTCCAATTTTTTAGTAGTGGTTAGTTTGAAGCTTTATGTAGAGCAGCTGGTAAGCCTTTATAGGGGATGTCATTAGTAATAAAGAGGAAAACTTTCACCTTTAACAAGATTTTGTCTTCTGTACAGCTTGCCCAGTTTAGGCAGCGGAAAGCACAAACTGATGGTCAGAATGCATCAAAGAAGCAGAAAAAGAAAAGGAAAACAGCAAGCATCAAAGATGAAGAATCAATACAAGATGGGCTTGATATCGATCGATCTCGAGGTGATGAAACATCCACATGCAGCAGCCGAAGGGGAGCAGCTGCAACTGCTGACTTTGCTGTTATGAGGACTTTGCATAGTGGAGAAATTATCAAACACAGCCAGACTTACACCAATGAGGTAAGTTTGTCTCAGGTTGTAAACTGTAAATTAAAATTTGGGCTTAAAATAATCTATTAATTTTGAGAATGGAAATAAAGGAGTTATATGAGACTGTAGATATTATTTCCTTGCCTCTGCTTTTGTCCTTAATACGTCCAGAGGAAGTGTTTTCTACTCGCCTGCTGGCATCACGTTTTCTGTGGTAGTCAATGTCCCTTAGATAAGAGAAAGTTTGTTGGTGCTGCTGTACTCCCTAAATGGGCAAAAAATGATTGTCTACTATTGTTTCATTTTATGCATTTTGTTTTATTAAAAGTTTACAAATTGCTGTGGATTTTTGATCGCTGCAACCATGGCTACAGCAAAATGCAAAGCTAAGCATCTTTCTTGTATTCATAATGTAGTTTGAGTCTTTCTGGTTAATGAGGACGACAAATGAATTTAGAAAACACTACTTAGAACTGGATGGCTTAAGAGACTAATAAACAGATACTCTACTTTTACTGCTTGATGAAGTATAATCCTGCTTGCTTGTGGTTGAACGTACATGCTCTAGGAAGGTTGTAAAGCACCCTGTGTGATACACACTGGCTGTGCAGGTCAGTTCTGAGTGGACATGAATTCACATAACATAATATGTTGTTCCCAATATGTATCTAGGGCCAAGACATGCTGATGCTATTTACAATAGGTTATAATAGGTTATTGCAGGCTTGAAAGCAGTGACTCTAAAAGGACATGAGTGTCACTTTGAAAAAGCAGCTCAGTTCAGATTCCCACTTCTGTACATGTGAATGTAGTCTTTTCTGAGAGAGGTAGTACAGATGATAGCTCTGCATTTTGATTTGTCAGCCCTGTGCTAGGTTGGACCATTTGTAACTATTTTGGCTCCATTATTTCATTTCCAGCAGCCAAGAAGTAATAGAGAATTGACACTTCTAAAAAATTCCTTGCATTCGTTTAAAAAAAAAAAAAGTTTACCCTGGGGAGGGGGAGGCAGACTAAACTACATGTGTGAACAAAAACTTGTAAAGTAATTGATCCATTTATTTTATGATTTTAAGCCTACAGGATAGCTGAATGCTAGATATATTGAACTTTATAGATATTTGCCTTTAAAATGTAGGTTTTCGTACTTAAAAAGTTCATGTCAGGGCTTCAAAACTATCTGTAACTCAATGAAACCATCTGTTCAATTCATAGCTTATCCTTGAGGAGGTAATAAAATTTTAAAAGAACATTTATTACCAGAATGACTGTTTTCATTGGTAAAGATGAGACTTATTTGTCTTTTAAGGAAAAGAGAAAGGTATACCTTGTGAGGATGGAAGAAATGAAATGCAGCAGGTATCTACAGCTAAGGAAAGAGGACTGCTAGGGCAGAGAGCTGTTGAGGGGGAATCACTTCAACTGTTGTTTTAACAATACTATAGTCTACATACATACAATAACTGTATGAAGAAAATTTCTTAACCAAATACATTTTGAATTACGTCATGATTGCATGTTCCCAGACTCTGCTGGTATACTCACCCTCAGTCAAGATATATATCTCTACTGCAACTGGAGAAATGGGGTAAAGTACAAAATCATAGAATAGTTTAGGCTCCAAAGGACCTATGAGGAAATGTAGTCCAATCCTGCACTCAAAGCAGGTCTAATTAGATCAGGTTGCTCCTTGTAGCCTATATTGGCCTCTGAATGTTAACAGTAGGAGACATTTATGGTTTTAAATATGAAGAAATTATGGTGCAGTTGCAAAACGTTACACACACAGATATATTCTTAAGATCATGCATTATTTTTTCTGAGGTCTGGCTTACTCTGACCTGAATGATAAAAGCCCAAAGCAGCTTCTCTTATGTTAAAATAAGTGAATATGAAGATGCTTGGTTTGGTTTGGTTTATAAATGTAGCTTTAAAAGAATAAGCATGGTGATTACTATTCATTTATAACTTGTCTCTGCTGAATTACTCATGACTTACTGAGTCCTAAAACAGTATTCACTTCCACTAAAATAAGCTGCTTCCAAATGGGAGAAAATTTTTCTTTGCTACATGTTTTTTATGGCCTGCTTATTCATTTAAATAAGTAATTGGTATTTTGGAATTGAAAGATAATTGCTAAAGTCTCTATCTGTGCAGTATTAATAGAAGAGGAAAAAATCTGAAATAGTCTTAACAAATCTCATAATTTACTGTTTTTAGTCTTATAAGTGCAGTGCTTTGGACAGTGAGCTTGTGTTACAGTAATTGGATTAGAGCTTGGTTAGTTGAAATGGCAGCCAATGTAACAGGCAGTTTCAGGCTAATCCCTGCAGTGGAGAATTAAAGACAGCTTCTTTGAGCTGTTTGCTTTTTCACCCAACATTAAATCTTTATAGGCTGCTGTGTCAGGAGAGTAAGGCAAGATTACTGGAGGCGTTATGCAGGATTACTTTCTAGATAAATTTCAATTCAATTTACTTCACCTTTTACTAGAATTCATATTTTAAATTGTTCTTTTTGTGCCACAAAATAGACTCAGAACATCTGACTATACTATATATCTATCTAAAAGTCTTGACTGGACTCTCTTCTGGTAGTTATGTGGATAGAAGTTTATCTCCCTGCAACTTTTCTACTATGAATTTTTAGTCCCCAGTGGAATTAGCATGTCCAAATATAAATAACTAAGAGTTCTCTTACTTGATATCAATAACAGAGAGTGAAATAGAGGTACTCCTATTGGAGCTTATTCTCCATCTGACGTTAGATGACTTCCTTTTCGCAAAGGGCAAAAGTCTGTTTAGAGAATAAAAGTTATTTTTTGCAGTAATCCCTTTTCCTCCACTCGGTTCTTTCCCCCTTTTTTTTCCTCTCACTTCTTAAGGGTTGATTCCTCTATCTGCCTGCAATCCTTCAAATTACAGGAACTAATTAGAAGAACTTTGGAAAAATTCTTTTCGTTCTATTCTTCTTGTCCGTTCCATGTTACCGTCTGCCTGAGCTTACCTGTAATTTCTATGAGGTTTTCCATCCTCTGTCTCAAGAATCGTTTATTTACAAGATTTGTTGGAGAAATCCCAATTGGTACTTCTCAGTTAAGTCTCTGGATCTGAACTTGTTGCATGTTAAATGCTTTTATGTTGAGTTTCTAGTTGCCTTTATTTTTTGGTCTTTACTCTGTTGAAAGAATCTTGTGGTCTTGAGATTCATGGTGTCCTTTTCTGTATAGAAATAAAGATAATCTAAAAGAGACAACTCAGGAAATAAATTGGATCAGTGAAATTCTTGGTTTTAGAATTGCTTATTTTTGCAATTAAAATGGAAGAAAAGTCAGTTCCAGGGTAAATAATGGATGAGATCAACTTCTTTGAGAAATCTTTAAATGATGTAGCAGACCAGACTGCTTTTCGAGAACATACTAGTGCCAGGAGAGCAAAAGAAATTAACCTGTGGCACAGTAAAATTGTCCTTGAGTCACCTGGGTAGTAAAAGCTATTAAACAAAGCTTCTTAGAAAAGAAAAGTTCAAAGTTCTGTGATGAAGAATACCTGCTAATTGATTAAGGTTGGATTAGTAACTCGTCTTTTGTTTTTCACAGGACAAATCCGTTTGGTAGTAGTTTAAGAATAGCTTAACTGTTTACTCAAGTAGATAATAAAGTCTGTATAGCTCCATGTTCATTGTTTCATTTCTATAACTTACTCCAATTGCTAGTTAGTCCCTCAGATCTGACAGGCAAGGAACAGAAATACAGAGTAAAAAGGAGACACTGGGTGGGATTCTTGAGGAGAAGTAAGGAAGAAAAGCGACAGTAATAAGGAAACATAAGCAGCATGGAGAAACAGAGAGGGCACCTCAATGAGAAAAGGTGTAGCTGCTGAATGTAGCTAAGGCACTCCTATGTTAGAAGTGTGAAAGCAAAGAGCAACCAAAGGCTTTGAATGGGGAAGACATATTCTGGGATGTACAGTAAGATGGAGAACCTGGAGGGGGGAGAGGGAAGGAGGAATAAAGAAAATGAAATAAAATGTAGAAAAATTAGGACAGGTAGTTCAGCTAATCTAGCACTGAAAAACTATTTGGAGAACAAAGATCCCTTTGCTAAACCAATGTTTGGAAATAATCTGTTCAATGATAAAGTGCATACCACGAGAGGAAATACTAGATTCTCAGCAGTGTATGGTTATGACAAAAACAAATAATCTAGCCCAAGGATTGCCAAGATATCTTGCCAATTTTCTTTGGTGCATACAACAAACTCTCTGTAAATAATGATATATAATTCAAGTTACCAACACTGAAATTATCCATATTGAAGAATAGTCTTTGAGGATATAACAGAGTTATTTTGTTTTTTAGCTTGGAAATTTATAAGGCTGAGTTCTGTATTACCAAAGAGAAGAAACCTGATTAAACACTCAGGTTACCTCTTTGTTGGTGGTGATTTTTGATACAGGAAATTTAGACACTGAGAGGTGGGGTACCTCACTGCAGATCATATTCAGATTTGGCAGTGGATAGGGACTCTTTATCAAAGAGTGTAGTGATAGGACAAGGGGTAATGGCTTTAAACTGAAAGAGATTTAGATTAGGAAGAAATTCTTTACTATGAAGGTGATGAGGCACTGGAACAGGCTGCCCAGAGGAGTTGTGGATGCCCCATCCCTGGAGGTGTTCAAGGCCAGGTTGGATGGGGCTTTGGGCAGCCTGGTCTGGTGGGAGGTGTCCCTGCCCATGGCAGGGGGTTGGAACTAGGTGATCTTTAAGGTCGCTTCCAACCCAAACCATCCTATGCTGCTATGATGTAAGAATCAGGGTAGTCATATTTAATACTGCATTTTTTTAGCAATAGCTAAATGTTCAATATACTCTCATTTGGGACAAAAATGTTAGACTATGTAGAGTTAACTCAATGGAAAGCTAAATTTTACAGTTGAGCTTGAATTAGTTTTGGGAGAGCAATAGTAGTTAAGCTGGATCCTCAGTTATCACTATTGGAAACTGTTAGCTCAACCGTTTACTTTTGTACATAACAGTAAACTTACATAGGGAGAACAAAAGAGAGATTAAATAATAGTTCCACAGGCAAATTTTGGTCTTCATATGGAAATTGTTGCTTTTCTTCTCACATGACTAAGGCCATTTTTAATTAATAATCCTCCTATAAATTTACCCTACTCTATAAAAACTGGAAGATACGTTACTATAGACTGCCAGAAGCCTATAAGTCAGAAATACAGCAAGATTCTGATTGCTACTTTCCTGTTAATTATAATTTTCTTGCAAACTGACCCAACTAAAATAAACTTGTTTTCACTTCTGCACACTAATTAATCCATGTTCAAAAATGAATCTAGAATTTTGTAGTTATGTTTGTATAACAGTTTACTCTGAGGTAATTTAAAAAGTCAGTAATTTACTTCAGGTAGAATTTTGTTCCATGAATAGTCTTGGTTCTCTCCCTTTAATACTCATCCATTGCAGTCGGAGTATGTTAGTACTGGACATCTTGTCTTAAATAAAACATTTTATTGTCACGTATGAAAGTTTTCAAAGGAACATAATCACTTCTCAGTTCCTGTGGCCAATTTAGTATTTGAGTTCTTTTCTGGGTCCTGCGATAATGTTCGACATCCAGTGCCAAAGAACATCTCTTCTGAGCAATGCTTAACTGCATATAGAAACAAGTTTCTCTAAAATGGACTTCCTGCTTTCCATAGACAGATTACCTCCTTTTTATATCATCTTGCAGTAAGTTCCTCTGAATGATGTTCAGAGATTAAAGTATTTTTGATTTTCTGAAAAGTACTTGCGTCTTGTGTGTTATCATTAAGGTATTAGCTGCATAGATGATAGAGATAGTTGGCTATGAAGGGCCTTTGAAATGTCTGTTCAGTGTATTTTAACCATCAACCATGTTCTCAGTAAAGAAACTATTCAATAAAGAATAAAAACATTTTGCCAGAAGAGATCAGCTGTTTGTACCAAGAAAATGCTGTGAGGCATAGGTGGTAGAATAAGTGCAAACTGAAGTTGTAGTGAAACAGACCCCTATTTCAAATTCCATAAATTAGTGGGAGAACTGATGAATAGCTTTATTGGCATTGTTCTATCAAAAGATGGTGTGATGGCTAACAATATGAGTATATATGAAATTTTTTGAATTATTTCCTTTTAAACTGGACCCCTGTGGTTCAGACAGATGAGCTACAAAAAATCAAATTACTTCTGTTGACCAAGAATAATTGAAGCATAGAGGGTGGATGGCTTAATAATGGAAGGAGATGGATTTTGAAGTAAGATTGGTCAGGTCTTAGGAAGAGAGCATAGCTGCTTGGAGGGCAAGATGAGTGCCTCTAAAATGTTGACGACTTGTAATGTTATTGATTGTGACTGCAAAAGAATAACATTAAAGTCTTACAGTGTTGAAGGCTGAGCTCATAGGATTTAAGTGTTTTAATTGATTTTTAGCAGGGTGTGGATTAACCCCTTAGTACTGAAGACATATCCATTGAACTTGAGTTCATTTGGCCAACTTTCTGTAGTAATCTTCAAATAAATGCCTTGGCTAAAATACTTGGTATTAACAGCCAATAAACAAATCTTGATTGTTTTGAAGATTGAAGCAGATAGTTTTAAAAGATTATTTATGCTGCTAGCAGATATTGCACAACTAAACCATGATGAAGAACTATATGGTTCCCAGTAAAAAGTATAGGATGATATGGCCATGTATTTGTTATCTGCAATGTGGTTTTCCCTGATTTTAAGCAAAGTAATCTGTTTTTATTTAAAGCTCAGATTTCAAGGAATTGAAGGTAGCCTTTGCTGTATATATTCTAATCACATTCATGGACACCTGTTATATTTTTTAATGCTGTCTACATTCTTGGAGACAGATGGAAAATGTCTTGTTTAATATTTTTTAGATTGCCATCATTGTAAATATTTTAATATTTTGTTTTAGCCGGAAAGTGAAATTTCCACTACTGTAGAAGATTACAGTTCTGAGGTAAGACTGAAGAAACACTTCCTTTCTAACTTTTCTTTTAACTTTTTCTTTTACATGTTTATTGAAATGCTGTGCACTGTTTTCCAAAAAGAGGAAGAAGGAGAGAGTACACGTGATGTTGTAGACAAAGCTGTTGCATGTCATTACTGGTATGATGAATGTATCATTAAAGCAAGCATTAAGTCAACTACATGATAGGATGGCTACTATAATCAATAATATGGTAGATTTATGAACTGTTGTAACAATGTCACCATTATGGTTATAGTAATACTTTGTGTTGCTATTGGAGTTGTGGTTGTGCATAATTCCTACTCATTTTCTGTTGAAAATTATTTAACAAGTTGATTACATTTTAATGAGTTCCAAAATAGCTGTTGCTCAGAGACTGGCTGGTCATCACTCTGCTGCTGGTAGGTGGTGAGTGATTGCCTTTGCATCACTTGTTTGCGGATTTTTGTTTGTTTTTCCCTATACTTACTGAACTTTCCGTATCTCAACCCATGATTTTTTCTTGCTTTTGCCTTTCCAGTTCTCTCCCCATCCTGCTGGTGGGGGAATGAGTGAGCGACTGGGTGGTGGGCTTAGCTGCTGGTCAGGGTTGCCCACTACTCATTGGCAACTACTCAGCTCTGTCACTTAAGAGGAAAGTAGGCTATATGAAGTTTGGTTTCGCCAAATGAAACAGTTTATTATGTTCATAAGGAGTGAACTACTTCATGTTTAACTGAGGGACAAGAACATGGCTGTACGAAATAGCCGTGGAATATCTGATTGTTGTAAAAATTGTTTGTAGTTTAAAAAATTAGTTTTTCATGTCTCAAACAGTAGCCTTCTGTAGTGACAGTCTGTTTTTTTGTTTTGCAGCTCTCTGTGCTAAGCACTTTGCAAAACACACCCCAGAATCTTAAGCTTGGCAACTAGTAAGAGGGGATCAAGTAATCAAACATACCTCCATTGCTGAAGTAAATTTGGTTTAGAATACTTACTGTGCCTCCCTTGACTTAGCCTTTTCTAAGAGAAGGTCACCACACCTTAGAATAACTATTTGTTCCATATTAGTATTATAAATGTTTATTGTGGACTCTAAGGGAATGTGCACACCTGACAATGCAACCTGGCGCACCATATGCTCTAAAAGTAAAATCGTTGCCACAGTGGGCAGCCTAGGCATGGCCAGAAAACTGAGAGGATCTTTCTCCTTCTCAGCTTAAAGTCTTGACTTACTCCTTCTCCCAGTCTGTTCTTTTGACCAACTCTTGAATGTGTTCTGTTCCCGAGCTTTTTCACAAAGAGTTTCTTACCTTCCCTGTAACAAACTTTTATTGATCTTTTCCCTTTCCTTGCCCTTCCCCATTTTCCACTTGCTTGGTTTCTTAGCTCATTCCTATAGGGTTCTCAGCCCCTTTCTGATCTTCCTTTCCCTTCCTTAGTCATTCCCAAGCCCAGATGCTTTGTCCGGCCTTTCCAGCTTCATCTAAGCATTATTTTTCCTTCTTCTTTATTTTAATATTTTTTCCTTCCTCTCCCTTGAAAAACTCCTTTCCTTTATTTCCTCCTCTTATGTCTGGGTGGTCCTAATGTTCAGCTCAAGTTGTCCTAGATGAAAGCAGTACTTCTTCTTTCCAGCCTCTGTCATCAAATCCCAGTTACAGTTTCGCCCACAGATTTTGTCTCAGTCTTTTTAGTTGGAGTCTTTTTACTGTCCTTCTCTTCCCCAGTTTGAATCTTTCTCTCCTGCTTCTTCCTCCTGTCCCTGTTTATAAGCACCCTCACTTTCTTCTGGTGTGTTAGGAGAAGGCAGTTGGGAGTACAGTGAAAACGTTCCCTCACATTCATTATTGGTTACTTTCATATACAGAATACCGAACCAAATGGACCCTTGGTCTGATCAGTTGCGATCATGCTTATGTTATGTTTGTTGTAATGCAAATTTAATCATAGAATCATAGAATATCTCAAGTTGGAAGGGACCCATAAGGATCATCGAGTCCAACTCCTGGCACTACACAGGTCTGCCCAAACATTCAGACCATATGACTAAGAGCACAGTCCAAACGCTTCTTAAACTCCGATAGGTTTGGTGCTGTGACTACGT
>VXAA01002963.1:201642-254824 GCA_013399115.1 Anseranas semipalmata | reverse complement strand
TGCCCCTTCCCAGGTGCAGGACCCGGCACTTGCTCTTATTAAACTTCATGTGGTTGGTGATTGCCCAGCTCTCCAATCTGTCCAGATCTCTCTGCAAGGCCTTTCCACCCTCAAGTGAGTCAACAGCTCCTCCCAGTTTAGTATCATCTGCAAATTTGCTCAAAACACCTTCTAGTCCTGCATCCAAATCGTTTATAAAAACATTGAAGAGAACTGGCCCTAAAATGGAGCCCTGGGGGACCCCACTGGTGACCGGCCACCAGCCTTATGTGGCCCCATTCATCATAACTCTTTGAGCTCTACCCATCAGCCAATTGCTCACCCATCGTATGATGTTTTTGTCCAGCTGTGTGCTGGACATTTTGCCCAGTAGGATCCTATGGAATCATATCTGAGTCAGGCATCTCTAGAATTGAAGAATCCAGTCCAGCTGCTTGGAAGTGCTGTAAATGAAAGAAAGAAAACAAAATTATAGAGGGATAGGTGCAAAGAATTGAAGCAAACTCCACATGGGGAAAAGGTTAAAGGTTTAACATTTCTCATAGATAAAATATGTGTTATTTTTGCATATTGTCCAAGGAATTAAAAAAAGAAAGAACAAAAAGAATCTGAGTTTGTGTTATGTATGGTAAGATGATAGGGCAGCGTGCGCACACTGTTTACTATTGAGAGCGAAAAAAATACACTTTTAAACAACTGCTGTGACCTTACTGGAACTTTTTAGAATATATGCATCACCATGGTATGTGATTACTGTAAAATGGAATATGCAATATGTGAAGAATGAACCTTTGAAAACAATTGACAATGGCATTGATGTTCATGTATCTTTACAAATGAGAGGTATTATATATATATAATATATATAATAAAATGAAATATATATCTTAAAATGAAATATAAAATGAAATAGGACTAAGAAAATTTGATCACTTCTGAGGTTGTAGGAAGCAGTGTTGGAAATTGATGGTGAAAGCTCAAGCAAACATATCTTTGCAGAAGGAGACTGAAAAGATATGGCATAATGCTTCATGATAATTGCAGATAAGTTCTGGTATGCGGATATGTTTTTAGTGTTTTATTGTTAGTATTAGTAGAATTCATCACATCTAAACAGTTTAGCTTAATATGATGTAATTTTTACCCTGCCTCATTCTTCAGAGATTTCCATAGGTGCCTACAGATTATGTTAGGGAGCAAATTTTTAGATACTAAAGACAATAGAATTACAACCAGACTGCCTTCTGAATGTTCCTTTAAAAAAAATTCAGATTTCCTTAAAAATGCAACGACACATGCATTTCTAGGCACATCTTATTCTCATCCCTCCAAAACAACTTTTTCTCTTCTATGAGACTTGTTTTCTAAAACAGAAGTAGGCAACAGAAAACTCGTGAGTAGTACTGGGTCTGGTGAAGAACAAACTGAAGTGGTAAGAGTTGCTACCTTAATAAGCTGTTTTTAATTCCAGTTCATTGAAGTTGGTTGTTATCTTCAATGAGGAAACAGCATGTTTAGGAATACCTATCTTTAGGAATTACACTGAATTTTCAGTATGTTTTGTATCAGCTGTTATATTACTCCCATTATGAAAAGCTTTGTTTACTTTCATGACCATCCTACAAATAAAGCAGTCAGAGCTCTTTTCAGGTGAGAAACATGAGAATAAGTTAAATTTTGTATATAACAGCATAATTATGAGGTTGTATCAAATCTTGAATTTACCTTTGTTTCAGATACATGACCTCCGTTTTGGAATTCTAAGAAATCACACCTTTGTACAAATATAGGGCTGCTTATCCATCTTCTTCCTAATTTTTCAGAACATCTGTATTCTCTTCAGTGTTTTTTTTTTTTTGTCAGAAATTTTGTTGAAGTGGAGGCTGTCATGCTTCAAAGCGAAATAGGTCATAAATCGTTTGCTTTTTTATAGTTGGTAAAATAAGCCATATGTTTTTAATTCTTCAGCCCCTTGTCTCGAGGATTTGGATAAAATTCAGTGACAAGTATTTCACTCTTTGAGAGACTTATCAGAAACATGGTTATAAGCAGTTTTCTAAGGAAAATTGAAGGAACCAGTGAATGTTTATGTCAGAATTCTTGTCTTAAAGGATTTTTTTTTTTTGTAAATATGGTCTCTTTTCCAGTTTTCTTCTGTCACCTCTCTAAATATCATAGAATCATAGAATCATTAAGGTTGGAAAAGACCTCCAAGATCATCTAGTCCAACCGTCCCCCTACCACCAATATTACCTACTCATATCTACACTGTTAGAGCTGGTGGCCAGACTGACAAATCCTTTATATGACCAGCTTGTTTTTTGTAATAAAATATTCAGTTTGAGCAAGATGGAGACCTACCTCCATAGCCTTAAATTAAATGATAATGGTGATTATCTATTTAAGGTTATGGTCTAAACTCAGAACTAAAGGAAGTTAGGCTTTAACAACAGTTAGAATTTTTTTTTTAAACTGCATAAGGTAAAGCCTCCATATATTTCCTGTATTCCTTAATTTTACAATATAACTGAAAGACTGATCTGCCTGGATTATTTTTTCTCTTATTGCCTCTCTTCCCAGTTTGCAAAGCGTACCTCTGAAAACATGGTTGATATGAAGATTACAAGGTTCTTTTTTTTTTTTTTTTGTAAATGTCAATCAAATTCTGTATGTTAACCTTTACATATAGCCATTACATAAAGAAATCTTCTGTTGTGGGCTACTACTGTACAGAAAAATATGTTAAGTCATAGTATTTTTAAAGGCTGTCAATAATGACTCTTCAAAAGTTATTAACCTTAGTTATATTATATGACTGTAATTATTTTCATCAGAAACTGAAAATGGTTTTAATTTATGGAGTTTAAAAAAATAACAGAAATTGATTTTCCGCGGTTGTCCCAATTGCTAATTTTAGCTAAGTTCTATATAGTCAGTTGTGACATAACTAGAAAACTGAGGAGAGGCTAGAAGTATTCCTAGCAGCACAGTCAGGCAGTGTTGGAAGCTTAAGTATTAATTTTTTGTAAATTAATTGGGTGCCCAAAATGCACAAGACAAGAAAAAACTAAAAACATGAGGTAAAAGTGTTAATCTATTCCAGACACTTGTGTATGTTTCTACTACCAAATCAAAGCACTTGTTTTAACCAGAATTCTGCTTGCCAGCTTATAATATGTTATATTGGCTTCATGCATGAGGGTATTTTTACATTTTTCAATGACTGCACAGTAAGTATTGATTTATGCTGAGCATGAGTTTGCAATATATAAAGAGAAGTCTCTGTAGTACTGACATTAATGTTAGCAGTAACAGTATGTTATGTGTAACTACGCAATATTTCTGAGGTACAGTTTCAGGTACTCCAAGGTCTACGGAACATTGTGGGGGAAGGGAGTTGAACTGGTAGTAAAGTGCAGTGATTTCATAAATTTAATCCTGACCTCTGGTGGCAGTTGTCATAAATTGCTGCCTTACTTAGTGGTGGAAGTTGTTTTTCCCTTGTATTTTTTAGGGAGAAGCTTGTGTTCACTTGTCTAAGCATATGTATTACTGATGTAATATAAATTATGCCTTTGTTTTTAGCCAATAGACTACAAACTATATTTTATATATTCTTATAATAGTAAATACTATGTGAATTATTTTGACAATACAAGCAAGGAAGAAAACTCGGAGAGTTAGAACACCCTTTGAGGGACTTCCATCACCTTCACTGGTTTCATGTCTTCACTCAAACAGTTGCTCCTGAGTAGCTAATGTGTTGTAAAATTGCATTTTTCCTTGCTTTGTGGTTATTTGTTTATGCAGTTACATTCAGAGCTCTTGTTATTCCTTGCTTCCATTATCTTCCATTATCTTATCTTACGTGGTTTGATTGCTTCTTTAAGTGTTTAATTGTACACTGGGGTATGTAACTAAGCACATCATAAAGCATTAAGGCATAAGGAAATTTCAGTGTTAAAGGTGAATTGCAAAGCTTTAAAAGAAGAAATAGTAACAATCTACATCAACACTATGGGCTTGCAGAAGAGCTCTGTACAGGTAAACCACTGGGCCCAGGAGACAACACACATGAGTCCAGTAGGCCTTGTGCAGACATCTGTTAGCACTCAAGTTGGTATCTGGACTACAGTCTTCATATATTGTAAATGAGTGGAAAAAATTATTTTGAAATGAGATATTTTGAAACTCGTATCCAGCCACAACAATCTGTCTGATCTGACGCAGCAGAATTTCTGTCCTGCCTCATGTTACAAGGTTGTTCGCATGGCTCCTGTCGGGATAGCATTTTGTAATGGTGGTTTGACATCTTTTTCGATAGATTACAGTGCAGATTGTTGTCTTGTCATGTTTCAACTTGCACTTTACGGGAAGACATAAGACGTTTGAAAGGAGAAGGTATGGGATGAGAAATAGAGTCGACTAAGGTGTTCGTATGGTTCACTTCTGTGATATCCAAGAGGTAGGCTTCTGTTAAATGAAGTGGGATTTCCAAAGTTCCAGACAGTTTTTTTGAATGTGTATGCCAAAATCCCTTTTATAAGATCTTTTTGTAGAAATCTCAGCTGCTACAGAGTCTGGAACATCTAATGAGATAAGGCTTTTATGTCTGTCCTAGCAGCTCTTGTGATAAAGCATCGAAGAGTCATTGATTGTTCCACACTGAAATGATTCATAGGAAGAGAAATGTGTCCTGTGTGGCAGTTTACAAGAATCATACACTACATCTTTAGCAATTAAGCCTAAATAAAATAACAGTTAAAAAGAAGGAAAAGAAGTATTTCATAATAGTTTCTCTTAAACTAGTAGGGTTATTAATGTGGGACATGAGCCAGAATCCAAATAAACACACTGGTGCCAGGCACTGTGTACACATTTTTATGTCTGAATGTGGAACAAACATCTGGCAATACACAAATGATGTGCAGTGCCTTCATGAGTTGCCCGGACTGATGTTTCTTGCAATTTTATCTATTCTTTCTAAAATAGGGTAGTAATCTCTCTGTGGTATCTTCCTTTTCATTGAGGAAGTCAGCAATTGAAATGACAGCATGTCAGCTCTGCAAATTCATGTCTAATGCAGGGTTATTCAAAATTTGATGACTATATTGATCCCGTTTATAACAGTATGCTTCCGTGTTGGGTGACTTATTGATTTGCTCAGACATGAGAGTTCTTTGTAAATAAGCTCTGATCTTGACTATGGCAGATGTCTGAGCTATATAGCTCCTTTTTGATGTAAACACAGTATTCGGACCTGAAATGATACAATACCTTTCCATCTCTGGTACCATTGTTTTTATTTCAGGCTCTGATGTGATAAAGAGCTCTGAGGGGAAACACAGCTCTTCTTGCTTTCTCATTTTAAAACATTTGTCTGCTGTTTTAAAAGCCTGCGTGTCTGTCTTACGGTTTCTCATGAATACACAGCATATTCTTTTTATCTGGATTTTTTATTATTAATTTATTTTTTAACCTATAACTGCCACTTTGGCTTGTGCTTACCTTTTGGAAATTCATCATTCTTGTTTTGTATGGTCTGTAGAACCAAAATTCTTATGGAAGCTGACAGGGGTTGCAGTGTTAGGTGAGTGAAAGAGGATCTTTTCAAATGTCTTATGATAAATGTATAATTTCTGCTCCTTTTTAATCTTAAGAAATTCCTTCAGATTGTGAATGTCAGTCTATAATACTGCCTTTTATCCACTATAGAGATATTGATCACTTTTAGGAATAGTAGATCTTGGGGTATATAAATATCTTTTTGGAAACAACTATGTGTAGTAATAAATAGAAATATTAAATGTATAATTTAAAACGCAGTATTACTGCATTTTAATCATTTAACATATAAAGCTTTGCATTGACCTTTAGATCTGAATTCCTTTGTTTTCTCCATTACATTTCTAATATGTGTTTTGCTTTTAGACAGTCGTATCTATTTTTGTGATTTTGGGGGGTTTACCTGTTACCTGTGCTGACCTCAATGCAATTTATTACCTAAAAAGCTATTTTGTATTTCAAATGAAATAAATTTTTGTAGCATAAGAATTCACACGGGTCTGCAGGAATCAAACAAAGATTCAAACAAAGCAAAAATAGAAATCAAGCTTTATTTCAAATAATAATATATTTAGAAATTGTCTTTATACAGGTAAATGGTTGCAGTTTTGTGACAAGAACAGCTATACCTGCAGACTTAATCAGGGTAGAGTATTGCAAATTGAATCGTAATACTAATAATGAATACTAAAAACCTCAAACAGTTTGTTTTGAACAAAAACTGTGTTGTTGACTAATACTTTGTTTTGCATGCTGTGCTCTGTATCTGCATTGCTTGATATATAAATATACTTTATCTTTAAACTTGAAATGCAAAACATTTTACTACTTGTATCAAGGCTAATATTATAAAGCAAGACTTGCAGAAACGCTTTATGTCAGTGCTTTTGAGGTGTGAATTATACTAACAAAGGAGGTTACCATGGCAATAAAATCTTCAATGCTGTATTATATGTTAATGTTCTAAGATGGCATTTGATACAGAATTTGATATTTGAGTTTACTTCTCTTGATAAAGCATAAAAAATGGCATGCTAAGGAACTTGGATTGATTTAGGAAGAAGAATTTGGAGTTGGAGAGATTTGTTCAGAACATGGAATGCAGCACTCTCAGATGCAGCTAGAGGTGATGGTGAATGAATTGGCTGGGAAACAACAAGAGATTGAAGATCTAAACAGAGAGCTAGAAGAAATGATGGCAGCTTATGGTACAGAAGGATTGCAACAGGTATAATTACCTTACGTTGCTTTCTACTTGCTACTTGGTTACACGCAGAAATGCAGAGAGTATCACCTGAAAGAGTTCACACTTAATGGCAGATGTTCAGAATGCAACCTATGTGTGATAATGGAATTATACGTAATTTATTTTAACCACATACCATGCTCTCTATTTCCTTGGATGGCATTTCCATTCTGTGTCCTTTTTCTCTATATTTGTGACTAAAGTTTCAGTGTGCTTTGCAGTGACTTTCTTCAAATCAGGAATGGAAAAATGATTTTCTTCGAGAAAAGTCCTAATTCTTCTTTAGTCGTGCAAAGACTGTATTTCTTTTATATCTTCTTGTTCCTCAAAGATCAAAAAAAATCATGTTTTAGTTCTTGAGGAATGATATTACTTCAACACAAAAGGTATGAAAATTTTCACAGTCTGAAATACGAGGCAACTGTGCCAGGATGTTTTAATAGACATTTAATAATTTGGGATTACAGCAAAGTATTTCTTAATTTAGAAATACCATTGGGATATAAAGTTAGGTTTTAAAGTAAAGAATATTAAATACCTCTCTTCCAGTTTTAAGTAAGTGCTACATGTTTTAAAGTCAATGCTTTGTCATGCTTCACGTCTTACTTGTCTCTTTCTTTTAATTTGGAGTCAGGTCATGTCATTGTATGCTTCTCTTTATTTTGCAAAGTACTATAGAATATGAAAATTGTTTTAAAATTCAGTCATTTTCACCTTCATTGTTACTGCACAGTTACAATTCTTTGCTGTTTCCATTTGTACTTTATCTGTGAAAATGGCTGTCATGTTTTCAACTATACTAGAGTGATCTTTGAGTGGTTGCCTTGGAAGAGGTGGTTTGTCATTGCTTTGTCTGTTGGTGAATCTCTGGTGTTGCATTTTAAGACAAACTTAGCTTCTAATTATTGTGTCTTATATCCATTGTGCTAAACATAATAGTCATAATTATAGCATAATAAAGAAGATAATGTAATTTTAGTTTCAAACAACTGTGACTTCTGTTAGTTTTGCCTGAAAAAGATTAAAGTGAAAGTGTTTGCATTTTTAAATGACTACGATTGCTGTTTTTAAAACAAATTAAAAATCTGTTTAAACAGGCTGCAGTACAATAATATTTAAAATTGTTCTTAGCTGCAGCATATTCTTTGTGATAGTGGTACAGTGCGTAATACCTCAGTTGAGCAATGCCTATGGTTTAATTTTCAGAAGAAGAAAGAATTGTAAAAAGGGGGAGTGCAGAAAGCATGTTGTGTGTGGTAGTTCTGCCTGTTTGTCAAAGAAAAAGGTCAAATAAAAAAAGTTGAAAAGGAACATGTAACAGAGTGTGGATTTGAATGGGTAAATTTAATTACTCAGTTCTGTTGAGCAAATGCAAAAGGAAAGATATGACACACTTAAGTTTTTGATCTGTTCCTAATTTTCTTTGTTATAACAAGCATCTAGTATTTCCACTAGATTCATGTTTTTAAAGTAGGAGTTTACTGCAGTGTTCTGAAAAGAACTTTAAAAGAATTTCCTCAAATTCTTTGCATAGTTTGGCATGTTTAAGGGCCTCTTGTTTTTTATGTTGCACTGAATAACGTCCCTGTCCTCTAAATCAGTAAGCTTTTTCTGGAAGCATTATTATTTTACTTCAATAATTGGCATATAACCTGGAGAAACTTCTTTTTGAGAGCAAAGTAAACAAAACAGTTACAGAAGGTGACTGATGGCTTGAGAAATGTCCAATATGTAGAGATGAAGCATGTACTAGCTTTGAATGGGTTCAAATCAACAAAGTGACTTTAAAGTGAATAACATATCTATGTATTTGCACATGAATACAGGCCAATTAATATTGTAGGATTTCTGGGTACCTGAATCTTATCTAACAAAAAGAGGAAAAAAAAAAACTTGCAAAGGAATTTTTTTCTGTTATTTTTTCATTTTTTCATCATTACAAATTATAGAAGATGAATCTGTGAAATACACTGCATCAGTTTTATTGCAGCTTGAGCTGATTTTCTTAAGTAGTTATGAATAAGTTCTGCAATGTAAGATACTGCATGGTAGCTATTATATGCCTTTGATACGATGAATGCAATTTATTGCACTTTGTGAGAAATGACATAACTTGCATTTATTGTGCAATTATTTATTTAAAGTGTGTGGACATGAATAGTTGGACAAAATTGATGATATTTTATAATTAGGTATCCTGGTTTCCTTTATGATGGTTTGTTTACATTGTCACACTCTTTAGGTTAAAAGCAAATTCTATGTTTAAATAAACTTCTTAAAAGTTCAGATTTTGTTTTTTGATAAGTATATTTATGGCGAGCTTGTACGCTGTTGTGTGAGGACAAAAAATGTTTCTGAAATACTTACAGATAAGAGATCATGAAATAAATTTTCCAGTATATCTGTGTGACATCTTTTTAATAGAGAGATCAGGGAACACGTATTGCTGTTTAACTGAACAAGTTAGTATTTTTTCTGTCTGTAGCTTTAATGTGTATTAATAGTTTAAATTTTATCTTTGTAGCTGCAAGAATTTGAAGCTGCTATCAAAAAAAGAGATGATATTATCACTCAGCTCACTACTAACCTACAGCAGGCACGGAAGGAAAAGGATGAAACTATGAGGGAGTTCTTGGAGCTTACAGAACAAAGCCAAAAACTGCAGATTCAGTTTCAGCATGTAAGTTACAGCACTAACAATGTTCATTTGGGTTTGAAAACTCCTGTCACTTTGGAGGATCCATAAATGACTGCTTTCTGCAGAAACACAGAATATTATGGTTTAGCATTTTTGAAGACTTGGTCCCTTGGTATAGATCTGCAGTTGATTTAACAGCTCTACATGTATCATTCTAGTAGCTGGTTGATTGTACTAATTCACTATAAAGTAATAGAGATTAGTCTGTTTTCTTTCCTAGTGTGTGTTGATAGCTGCTGATAAATACTGGAGGATGGCAATTGTCTTAGGGGGGAAAAACACTCACATAATTACTGTTCTCAAAGCTTTGGGCTGAAATCGAACCTGTTACCTTTCCAATCGAAAAAGCCAGCTGTTGGCTTTGGTGGGCCACCGTTTCATGCTTCAGCCCTATATTTTTGGATAAAATCTGTTTCTTTTGGTGTTATTAGTTTTAATTACCTATTTAATTAATTAAGTTAATTAATTAAGATCAGATTTAGGGGACAGTAATTACAACTAGTTCATCTTGCTATTTAGAGATTTTTCTGAGACCTAGCTCACCATAAAACAATTTAATATTAAATATTTTTTATTGATTGGTCTTCCAACAGAATGATATTTCAGTTCCTCCTAAAAGAACTTCTGAAATTTTGTGATTCTGTTTGTGCTTGTGAAATGGAACAAGAAAGTGAAGATCATAGCTATCTCTTTCTGTAGTGCAAGCAAGAAAAACTTGATACATTTTTGTTTTTTAACATACAAGTTACAGGCAAGTGAAGCCCTAAGGAACACCAGCCATAGTTGCACAGCTGCTGATTTATTGCAAGCCAAGCAACAGATACTTTCACATCAGCAACAGCTAGAAGAACAAGAATGTCTGCTAAAGAATTATCAAAAGAAGAATGAAGAATTTGAAGTGCAGATTGCACATCTTCAAGACACAATCAAAACATATGAAATGGTATGTTCCTTATAAGAAAAATCTGTTTTGTTATTCTAGTTTCTTTTGATGATTTTGTAGTTCCTTTTAAATTTAAGGGCCAAAGCACAGATTATGAGTGTGCTGCATATAATGCATACAGAGATTTTAAATCTTTGAGACCATATCTCTTAACTAACACATAATATGCATATAATTTAGAGCTGAAGTGCTTATGTCAATATTATTTATCATGTTTTAAACAATTGAAGAAATGTTTATAACAATTGGTGAAACTGTACTGAACATCAGAATGCCTTTATGAAATGACATCATTTTGTTAGAAAAAAATTAATAAGAACCTGCTTGAACAATCTTTTCTGTCTTGAGGAAAGAATTTCTTCACGTACATTTTATGTTTTCCATAATGGAAGACTTCTTCGAAGTAGCTAAAAAAAATTAACTGTCATTAAAAGTGAGAAAAGGCAAAGCTTTCGGTAGATTGTGCCAAATATCTTTTGAAATATCAGAGCACAACTGGAAAAATGGAAATAATTTTTTTGTCTGTTTTTTGTTGTTATTGTTTGGTTTTGTTTTTGTTTTTCTTTTGGAGGGCAAAGGGGAAAAGTCACATATCTCAAATGTACAGAAAACCTCCAAGAGAGGAAAACAAGTAACTTACATTTAGTTTTTATAAATGATCATTATGCTATGATATTCTCAAGAAAGGCATCATGTTTAAATAGCTAAGTGTATAAATGTTCTAATATGTTCAGAAAATGAACTAAAAATAAGAATATGTTTTTGCTCATTTTTAAGGAAAAGCAGAAAAATGAGGGAGAAGATATAAGTAAACTACAAGAAAAAGAAGCATTAGTTGAAGAGCTGGAAGCAAAACTTGGAGAAGAAGAAAAAAATTCTTTTCAGCTTAAGGAAAAATTATCAGATGTCAGTAAATTACATGAACAATTAAAAGAACAGATTTCACTAAAGAACCAGGAGATAAGTAATATGAGAGTTGAACTTACCACCTACAAACAGAAAGAAAGACAATGTTCTGATGAAATAAAACAATTAATGGGAACTGTGGAAGAACTGCAGAAACGATGTTATAAAGACAGCCAGACTGAGGCTGACATTGTGCAAAGAATGGAATTGGAAACACAAAGGAGACTGGCACAACTTCAGGCTGAATTAGATGAAATGCATGGCCAGCAGATTGTACAAATGAAGCAAGAATTAATTAAGCAACATGCAATGGAAATCGAACAGCGTCTTTCGCAACAAAAAGTAGAATTGGAGAAAACTTCAAGTCTGTGTTTGAATGACAATGTTAATAAAGATCAAATGCATTTAATGAATATTAAAATTAATGAATTGAATGTGAAATTGCAAGATGCTGATAATGAAAGGGAAAAAATAAAGCAACAATTGTCACAACAGATGGAAGTCATTTCAGCAGAGAAGTCTCTTCAACAAACTAAAATTGAAGATCTTTTCCAAGAACTGAATTTTTCAAGAGAGCAGGTTCAAAGAGCCAAACAAACTATAATTGATATGGAATGCAGGTTGAATGAAGCTGAAAAATATCAGTTTGTGATTGAAGATCTAAAAACTCAACTGGCTTCTGCCTCTGAATTTAGGAAGGAATTGGAATTAAAACATGAGGCAGAAGTCACAAATTACAAAATAAAACTTGAAATGCTTGAAAGAGAGAAGGATGCTGTTTTGGACAGGATGGCAGAGTCTCAAGAAGCGGAATTAGAGAGACTCAGGACAAAGCTTCTATTTAGTCATGAAGAGGAACTTTCCAGACTTAAAGAAGACTTGCAGAAAGAGCACATGGTGAACATGGAAAACCTTAAAGATAACTTGAATGTGCATCATAAACAGCAGTTAGATGGGGTACAAAAAGAAATGAGTCAAAAGATAGAAGCCATGCAGCTTGAAAAGGACAACTTAATCACAAATCAAAATCAGTTGATATTAGAGATTTCAAAATTAAAAGATTTACAGCAGTCTATTGCAAATTCTAAATCTGAAGAAATGACGCTTCAAATCCACGAGCTGCAGAAGGAAATTGAAGTGCTTAGGCAAGAAGAAAAAGAAAAAGGTACTCTTGAACAAGAAATTCAAGAGCTGCAGCTTAAAACTGAATTGATGCAGAAACAAATGAGGGAGACAGAAGATAGCCTTCAAAACAAATGTTCAGAACTTGAAATGCAAAATAACCTTCTTCAGGGGGAAAACAAAACTCTGGAAGAGAAATTAAAAAGCGTGTTGGTAATCTGTGAAGAAAATGTCATCTTTAATGACAGTGTTAGTTCTAAGTCAGAAAATTTGGATGTGCAAAAAAGAATAGAAAACCTGATTGCTGAAAATACACAACTTAAAAAACAAAACAGTCAACTCCAAGAGGATACTGAAAGGCAGAAGAGTGCATTTTTGTCTACTGAGAAAGAACTTGAAGCTAAGTATAAAGAGCTGCAGAAAGAATGTGACAGTCTTCTGAAGGCAAAAACTGAGTTAGAAGAGAACAAGACTAAGCAGGAAGCTGAATATAAAATCAAGCTTAAAGATTTGAGTGAAGAACTTCAGCACTTGCAAAGCAATAGCCCAGTTTTATTTAAAACTAGAACTTCCAGTTTTGAAGGGAATAAAGAAAACAAGGTGTCCAGGGCAGACACACTTGAGGCTGGAGTTGTTGAGAAAGATGCGACAGAACTTATGGAAAAGCTTGAGATTACCCAGCGTGAGAAACTGGAATTATCCCTGAGACTTTCTGATCTTTCTGAACAGTTAAAGTCAAAGCATAGTGAAATTTGTCATTTAAATGAAAAGGTTAAATCCTTAAAAGATGAGAAAGAACAAGTTCTAGCAAAATGTAAAGAACTAGAAGTTATAATTAGCAATGCTCAGAGAGGAAATACTAGTAGTACTGAACGTAAGACAAAATGCTTTAAAGGAAAAGCTGTAAAGACTGCTGCTCCAGCATCTGAAAGTAGAAGTAAAACATCTGGTCCAAGCAATGAAGTTGATGAAGGAATAAATGTAAGAGAAAATCTGGGCTCAGGTAAAGATACCAGTCATCAGGTAACAAGAGGAGAGGAAGTTCAGCAAATGTTGAAACCAGAACAGCTATCTCTTGTAGAACATTTTCCTGAGATGACAGACAGGCTGACAGATGAAACATCATTAATAGCCAGTACACAAAGTGAAAATAATATTCTTCAGCAGCAAGTGAATACATTAAAATCTGAACAGGTATGTTACATAAAACTGTAGAGAAAATAGTTTACCTACAAAAACTTTTAGGGGCTTGCCCTTGGAAACTTGTATCAGATTTTTCCTTTTAGCTCCTTTAAAGTACGTTTGCATGGTGATGGGTGCGTGGCAGAGAGTGGCCAATGATTGAAAGTGATTGCGTGAATGACCAGATCTATAACCATAGTCAATGTGTATAAGGATGCTGTTTTTCAGTGAAAGAAATACCTTTCTCTGACATTTAATTAACGACAACAAAAAAAATAAGGAGGAGAAGACATCTAAAGCACTTCATCTTTTGATATGGCATTTAACTTAATTACTTGAGATGAAAACTTACTCAGGACATATTTTTTTCATCTGTGATTAGCTTTTTAGTTCTGTAAGTACTCAGGTAAACAATGTGTAGAGAGAATGAAACTCTTGACTTCTTCAGTCATCTTTTACCAAACTTGTGAAATACTAATATTCCAGTATCAAAATTTTTGTGTATATGTGGTTGTCACTTCTTAAGTAATGTGTCTGGATGTGAGTGTGAGAAGAGAGATGGATTTCTAAAGGACATGGGAAGATGGTCTTAACTGATCTGAAGTTTGTTACTCAGTTAAGTCAAAATAGTCTGGTCCTCAGTCAGTTGAGAATTCAACAAACATAAAGGCCAAGTTTTCTATGTGATATCTGTTTTTAATCTTCAAGCACTGATAGCACTCAGTCTTGCTGGAGCAGTTTAAGTTATTTGGAAATCTGTACTTCCCAAGGTAATTAACATCACTGATATCTGTAATAGCAGAAGCTAGTTTTCAGCCACTCGAGGCATTTATGGAGTCATAGAATAATGTAATTTGTAAGGGACATCTGGAGATCATCTGGTCCAAACACTACTTGAAGCAGGGCCTGCTTAGTTCAGTTATTTTTTTAATTATTTTGTTTGTTTTTTAAATTTGTCCATGTCCACAGATTGAGGTAACATAGCAGATTCTGATCTGGTTGATGTGTATACTATTTAAGATGCTTCTTTTCAGTGAAGTTTCATTGGAAATCAGAAAGCAGACAGTCTCCTGTTTGACACATATCCACACTACCTGAAAATAAGGTGCCTTACAAAACAAATAATACAGTTTGCAAATGTTATTTGCTGTAGTGACTCCATAGAACGTAATTGGCACTGGAATGATCCGAGGCATACAAATTCTCAACTATATGGTAACTGTGAGGAAGTAATGTGTGTTGTCAATATTAAGTGCAATGTGTAAAGATCATTGTGCTTGCAGCTCTCTTTCCCAAGGCAGGAACTGAAGCATATTGTGTTTTGTGATTTAGTTTGATTTTCTATTTTATTTTATTTTTAATTTATTTTAAGTTGAAGAAGTGTCCTATTTTGATACAATTCAAGTTTCCAAAATGTGTGTATTTAAATTTATTTAGTGTATAATATATATGCAGTATTCCATTCAATATATTAAATATTAATTTCAGAAATTCACAAAGACTAGAATTTCTTGTTTTCTTGTTTCTCACTCTTTGTAAAATGTGTATTTTTATTCAAAGACTGATTTACAGCTACAGATGGAAGCACAGCGCATTTGCCTGTCCCTGGTTTATTCAGCTCATGTAGACCAGGTTCGTGAGTACCTGAAAGCAGAAAAAGAGAGTGCACTTTGCAGTCTTAAAGAGGAGCTTGTACGTAGTCATCTACGAGAGATGAATGATCTTAAAAAAATGCATCAGCTGGAGCTCCAGAACTTGAAAATTCAACAAGCAGGTAACTTGACCAAAATTATAGGAGAGAAGCTCTTGATATGACAAATAGGTAGTGTCTTTAAAAGAAAATAAGCACAAGAATGTGGCAGGAAGTACATGTAGGTGTCCAACAAAATATTTTTATAGATCATTTTAAAGTGGTTTTGTGCCAAATTATTTCCCCATTTTAGGTAGTCTATTACTTAGGATACTTAAAAAAAAATAAAAAATACCTATATATATAAAAAGGAAATGGAAAGTATTACAGCACGTTTTGCTTTTTGTTAGGTCAATTAATGCAAAGAACTATATAATAGATTCATCTATCGGTTTGTATTCCTTACTGCAATATTAAACGAATGCATCAACAAAATATTTTTTAGCTTGTTTCATTCACCGTTCTTTGAATTTCTGCATTGGCTTCCTGCCCACATTCAGTAAGTTTCTTTGATACTACTTTCAGGAATATTGTTCTTTGCATTTCAGCCTCAATCAGCTTTTATGTTATCAAGCTGCTTTTCTATCACTGTTTTCTGTCACTGCATGATTTGCTCTTGTGTAATTTTTTGGCATAATAACTTTTCTTTGCCCTCTAGTATATTTAAGTAAAGTTTGATCTTTCTAGATCTCACTGACACATGAAGGCATTTCTTATCCCCTATTCCTATTGAACATGCAGTTTTACTGTAATAATTGAATCTATCTCTGTGATGGAACAAGAAAGAGAGGAAAAAAAAACATGCACTTCTAAGAGCTGAGGAGGCAGTCTCACTGATGCAGGGGATTAGGCCTTTGAAAAATTGTTGTGCATCAAGTGTTTAAAAATAATATCAATAATTTGTATTCATAGGTGATGAAGTCACATCTACCCAGAAACTTATAGAAAAGCTGAATGAAGCTGTAACTGAGGAATGTTCTAGTCTGACACAGGTAAGACTTAGCAAAAAGCCTTTTTTAAAATGGAACTTTTGAAAATGAAGAATTATGTGTACAGTGAGTCATCATGTTTTTCTGCATCATCTTTAACCTGCTCTAGCTGACCCTGCTTTGTGCATCATCTTTAACAGGTTTTCTTTAGAGCTTTTCTTTTTGCCTTGATCTCTAGATACAGACTGTTCTTCCAAAATAATGTTGCAAGGGTTTTTGCATTTTTTTCCTAAACTGTCCATGTCCTTGTCCAGCAAATTCTTGTCTTATACCTAGTCTTAATCTTCCATCCATCCATTGTATTTTTATTTTTTTTATATCTTCCAGTTCTGAAGTATATTTTTCCTTTGGAAAAAAATTTTGGCTATAAGTTTCTGACTAAATAGCAGTCTGATGTCACACATGTTAACGCAAAGGACATCACCCTCTCATATCTGCAATAAGACAGTCATTTCTTTCTTAGCTACAGGATATCTTTCTAAGACTTCAAATGTTTTAAGAATCCATCAAAATTGCTGTCTAGATTTCAGTAACTAAATATTATGGTAAAAAATTGAAGATTATTTTTAGTCTGTGTTCTAATATCAGCCACCTATGACACTATTTTACGTTATATTTTTTGAAGACTGCTGGTAATCAGTGGCCCTTACAGGTGCTTTTTGACCACCAACCAAGTTAGTTATTACATTTATTTCTGGATAAATGAAGCTACATTCATCAATCACTATATGCCATGATTTTCCGATCTTTAATGCATTCAGTTGTTGGTATTGGTGGGGTTTCTTTTCTTTCTTTGCTCGTCTGTTTTCAACACCTTTTTTGAAAGGTGGATACCAGAATTACCAAAATTGTTTTACTTGAGAGCCACCATGGAGCAGGACTCCATGGCAGTTCACAGAAAGTAGCAGGTGGATGAAATTCTTTGGCATTATTTCAGAGCTAGGAAGAATGCTGCCAAACTGTATGAGTCCATGTTGAACTTTTGGAGAAATTATGATTTTGTTTTTGTAAGTTGAATTTAGTGTCTGTTGATGGCAAAATGTTTAAATAAAGAATCCCACTGCATGGCTTGCGCAGGCCAAGTTTCTCTTCAAGTATCATGTATCTTCAGAAAGCAAATCCGCCCACATACTTTTTGTAAATATGGCAGCTATTTTGCTGGCCACATAGAACCAACAAATGTGAGGCATTATTTTTATGATTTGCTTGCATTTTCTGCTGCCATCCCTTTTTATTGTATTTATTGAATACTTAAGGACAAGACGAATGGTAAGCTCTAAAAATATATAAATTTCTGCCATGGGGAATCCTTCTTCCAAGTAAAATTGGAGTTAAACAGAAAGAAATGTCTACAATGTAAATTTTCTTTCAGCATTGATAAAGGAAGCCTTACTTTGCAAGATTTTAATACTTGGCAGCATGAATTTAAATGGCTGTGCCAAAATATACATATTTATGTTTTAGCTGGAAAGTCTTTTCATACATGTTTCTTTTATCAGGAGTTTTAAAAGTTGTCTAAGAACATCTTATGCCATCATTTACAGAAGATAATACTCACAAAATACTAATTTCCTATCACCATTTTTCTCATTTTCTCTGTGAATTATCATTGATACATTAATAAACAATTCTTCATTTTTTTTCTTTCTTTCATTTGTTGTGCAGGTTTTGTGTGATAATTGGAATGAACAATCTTCAACTGCGGTAGAAGCTGATGACAGGGAACAGGATATTTTCCATAGACCTGCTGCTGAGAAAGAACTGAATGTAGAATTACCAAGACACAGAGGTCAAGCTCAAGGTAATGGCACTGTACTATCATACTGGTTAAAAAAATATTGATTTCAAGTATTTTAGACTGGCAATTATGCCATGAGTTGTTTAGGTGCTATTTCATGCGCCTAAATAGCTGCTTTAAAGATTTCCTTACTATTCTGAACAACTTTTATTATGAGTATTTTTTGGTGCTGTTTTCGTTACAGTAGAAATTAGTTTAAAAAAAAAAAAAAAGATTATTTGTGATTATTTGTTTCTTCTCCTGTAGAAGTAGCTAGCAGCTCTACCAAAAAAAAATCATATGTACCAACACTATATAAAAATGCATCCTAAAACTTGGAGGTGCCATCACTTGTTTCAATATGTTATGTTTATCGGATAACTCTTCAGTGAAGAACTTGTGAACAATATATTGTATTAAAATTTATGATAGAATGTTTGATTTCAACTTTTTTTTTAATTCCCTGATAATCTGTGTAATTTAGCTGTGCAAGAACACATGGAAGCACTTCTGCACAAGATAATGGAGGAATACAGTAGGCTAACAGCACTTCAAAGACAGTTGATGAAGGATTGTAAACAGGTAAACTGTTTATAGTGTTGGAGTGTATAGGCCTTTGAATTGTCTCTGTTGTGTGAATTCCTCCTGGCTCAGGGAAAGAACGTATTTGAAGTTGTGTTTACACATCCTGGTTGACTGGAGTAGCAATATCATGATTAGATAAAATGGAGAAGGCTGCTGCTCATGTCACAGAATCGCAGAATGGCTGAGGTTGGAAGGCACCTCTGGAATTTGTCTATTCCAACCCCTACACAAAGCAGGGTCAGCTAGACCAGGCTGCCTAAGACTATGTCCATTTGGGTTTTGAATATCTCCAGGGGTGGAGACTACGCAGCCCCATTGGGCAACCTTCTCTTCTCCAGGCTGTCTCAGACTCTCCTTGTAAAACAATTCCTCCAAGCCTCTCATCTCCTTTGCAGCCCTCTACTGGACTCACTCCAGATATATCTCACCAACTCTGAGTAAAGAGGAAGGATCACCTCCCTCATCCTGATGGCAACACTAATGCCACCCAAGGGGCGGTTGGACTCCTGTCGTAATGGAACATTGCTGGTTTCTGTTCAACTTGCTGTTCACCAAGGCCCCCTGGTCCTTTTTTGCAAAGGCACTTTCCAGCTGGTCAGTCCCTTGTATGTTGCTGGTGCAGGGTGGTTATTCCTCTGTAGGCGCAGGACTTGGCACTTCTCTCCGCTGAACTTCATCAGGCTCCTCTCAGCCCATTTCTGTAGCCTGTTGAGGTCTTGCTGAATGGCAGCACAACCATCTGGTGTATCAACCACTCCTCACAGTTTTGTATAGTCTGGAAACCTGCTGAGGGTGCACTCTGTCCCATCATCCAGGACATTAGCGAAAAGTTTAAACAGTATAAGCCCCCAGTAGCAACCCATTAGGTACACTAGTGACTGCCCTCCAGCTGGACTTCATGCCACCAGTCACAACCTTTGGAGTCCACTAGTTCAGCCAGTTTTCAGTCCACTTCACCATTCCCATTCCTCATCGATTTGTCTGTGGGCATTTAATGGGAGGCAGTTTAGAAAGGTTGGTCAAGCATAATTTCCCTTTCGTAAATCCATGCTCCCAAGTGGAGCATCTTCGTGGCTTTGTGTGTTTAGAAGTGGTTTCCAGGATTATTTGCTCCATCACCTTTCCAGAGATCAAAGTGAGTCTGACTGGCCTGTAGGTTCCTCAACTCTTCCTTCTTTCTCCTCTTGAATGTAGGAGTGACATTGCTTTTATCTAGTTCTCAGCAACCTCCCCCAGTCACCGTGGCTTTTGAAAGATAATCAAAAATGGCCTCGTAGTGACATAGACCAGCTCCCTCAGCACTCATTGGTGCATCCCATTAGGCCCCATCAAATTGCTCATGTCCGATTTGTTTAAATGTTCCCTAACCTGATCCTCCTCCACCAGGGGTAAGTCTTTCTTGCTGCAAACTTGTACACTGCTCACAAGGGCCTGGGACTCCTGAAGACAAATCTTATCAGTAAATTTGGAGTTAGGTACTTTGATGTATTAAATAGGGTACTCTAACTAGTTATATCTAAAGATGGTTGTAGGTCCATGTGTCGATGGATATACATGATTAAAAAATAAAATTGTGTGTGAAAACTGCATCTTGGGCCTGAAGAGGATATTAGTGTCTTCCTCTTCTTCTTGGAGAAGTATAGTGCTCCTGGAGCCAGAAGAATTATCACAAAACAGTTTATATCCAGGGAGAAGAGTTTGAGATTTATGGTGAACATTCTAGACAGGCTGACAAACTAGCTATAAATGGGTACTTGATTATTCAGGCTGTAAAATGAAATGTATTTGTTAGGCCAGTTACACTCTCTCATGTTCTGGCCACCAACCTTTCTTATATGTCCATAAATACAGTTAATATTTTTGCGTTATTGCTATGCAAATTGTTGTCCTTTGTATCTACTTGATTATTTCTTAGGTCAAAGAACTATGGCTATCATCTTCTGAACCTGAGAGAAGGAAAGAAGAGGAATCTAACCATCTGGAAACAAGAAAGGAATGTCTGCAAACCCCTTCACAGGGTCTAACGGGTAAGATGCATATGCTGTTTTTAATGTATGTATATTCAAAGGGAGGGGGGCTGGGGAGAGGGAGAGACAGACAATGACTTTAAATTTTAGCTGAGTCATAGTTTACAGCAACTTGAAGAATGAAATCTCTAAGAGATTTTTTCAGATTTTACAGTATGATGCTATGATTTTCTTAAATCTCCAAAATATGTTGGAATTACATTCTATGAAGCAGTTTTGCTTTGGTCTTTTTCTGTTTCCCACAGTTAAGAGTTCTATTAGCCTTACCAAATAATGGAAGAGGAAGGTTTTATTTAATTTTGCAAAATGGAAGATGAAGTTCTTTATTATGCAAAAGTAATTGATAGGGTATCTGGATAAATTTTTAACTGCTGTAATTATTCACTTCCATCACTGCTAATAGTTTGTGAGGGGGGTGAATTTATACTGTTGTAATTTAATTATTTTTCCCCCCTTTCCCCATTCAAATAACCTACATATAGATCCTAAGATTCACGAGAACTGTTGGAAGGAGACGGAGAACGTTAAAACACAACTTGAAGAACAACACGCTCAAGAAGTGGAGCACCTCAGGTCCTATTTCCAACAGCAGCTGAAAGAAAGTGAAGAGAGGTACACGGCAGAGATTGTTCATTTGCAGGATAAGCTTCAGAGTGCTGGAGTATCCTCTGACTACACGAGGTATTAATCAGTTCTTTAATGCTTGTAACTGTAATGCATACAAGCAGAAGTGTTCCAAATAACCATTCATGTAAAGCTATGTGTTTTACTTCAAAATTTGTGAAATTCTTTATAAACACATCACTCACGTTCTATTGTTCTTTCAAGAGATGTTGAATGCTACCAGGAAATGACATAAACATTACAAATAAGGTAGTGCAGCATTTAGAATTATGAAATGTCGTAGAATATGTAGTATTATATTTTTATAGTGAATAAAGGAAGATTTGTTAATTGGAACAATGTATAAATGTCATTTCATGTATATGAGCTTTTTAGCCATAATTTCAAACCATCCAACTCAACAGACCACTTGAAAATTGGAACACCACCCTTGAAACTCCAGGCAATGTGCTTGACATTGAAGGACACCTCGTGTAGCGTAGTTGCATGGAATCAATGATTTCGTAGAATATATAGCAATAATGTTTGTGGCAGAACTGAGGTCCACTTAACAGGTTCTGGCTTTCACCAAGTCCTGGGCCATGGGACATGCACATCAGCCTCTTCCTGGCCCTGGCCAGTATGGCCATTCAAACCTGAAAGAGGTGGAAGTTTCTTGGGGTAATCCTGACAACTGCAGAGCGTGTTTTTGGTTGGTTACTGATTCTTTAACTCATTGGATGTGTTCAAGGAGTGGTCGGTGCTTTTCATTGTGCTCTATTCATTGTCCTCTCTGGCTTCCTGTTCTTCCTTTAGCTTCATTTGCTATGCTCCAAATCTATTCAGTGTTTATGCATTTTTCATTTCCCTTGCTCTCCCTTATTTGAGGGAGAACTATGAGGGTTTGTTAGTCAGACCGGTGCCTGACTGTAGAGGGGAATCGATAAACACAGTGGCAATAAGAGATGTTACTTAGTAGGGGGGAAATTTTTTTATATGTTTCTAGAAATTATTTAGTATTGGACATAATTAACACAGCACTCTTTTAAAAAGGAAAAGGACTGTGGTAAGATAAATCCTTAGAGCTTGAGAGAAATGAAGATAAAATTATTTTCCTTCAACTGTGACCCATCAGAACCCGAAGAGTTGTTTTACCCTTATTGTTTGATCATGGCCTTTTCTCAACCATCTGAGTTTTTCTATCTTTTAAATGGTGTTCCTTTCATTCCTTAAAATCTATTTCTGGTCTTCATTCATCAAATTAAATATGAATGCTAAAAGTAATGAGTTAGTTTTTGTAGCTAAAAATGTCACAAAGTTTATAAAATTATTCTGGACTCCCATTTCAGGATTATCTAAACCAGCTCTCAGATTTGAGAAAGAGAAGCTTGATAGTTTCTGTAAAATTCTAGTTTAGGTAAAGTCTCACAGACAATGGTTACTTTCTAACAATCTATTTTGCACCTTGTCTTTTAGCAAGGTGTTTGTTTCTTTGTGGTAGCAGATCACAAAGACTAGAGGATAGATTTTTCTAGGTGGTTTGGTACTGTATCTTATCCATTTGGCAGTGTATTTCTGTTAAGTCTTTTTAAATATGTATTGAAAGAGGAACGGTGGTGTGTGGTTTTGTTTTGTTTTTACTGATTTGCAGCATGCAATATATGGGGTTGTTTTGTTAGAAAAAAGTCTCTGAATGTATTTCAGCACGTTGATATCTAAATACAAAATGAATCATTGAATTTCTTTCATATGCATGCCTTTTCTGACTGAGTAATATCAGCGAGGAATCATATCTTAATGATTCAAACAGGCACTGTAGTATTCATCTTAATTGTGGCTAGTCATCAAGCACAGAATATTCTCAAGTGGCTGTGAAAGACTTGTTTGTGTGGTCGTTGGCAAAACTGATGTTAAGAAGTGTTATGTTGAAAGAGCTAGTGTATGCTAGTGTATGCAAGGCAGATGAATTACAAAGTCATTGGTTATTGGTTATACCAAAGTTATTGGTCTTTACATACGCATTATACGTATTCAGATTCATATGTGTGCATATTTGAATAGAGGAAAAAATAATGTACGTTGAAACATTGATTTTATTTTAACCGTCTCTCCCTGCTTCTTTTACCTTTTTAGTATATCCACAGATTCACAAATGAAGCTAAAAGAGGTCTTCAGAAAAGCGAAATGCACTGAAAATCTTCATCAGCAAAGAGCAGATGTAGCACTGGAGGTATCATATAACTCAGTTAACAGCTAATATACGTATTATCAATATAATTTAGATGCTTTGGGTTCTCAGATGAGATTGAAATACAGGCTAATATTTGATAGTAATATAATAATTATCTTAATACTGTGCCCTACTATTGACAGACCACATTAGAGAAAATAGATATAAATTTTGCCAAAAAATATTTCTAGAAGTTATGAGCAATAAAGCTTGCTTTTATTGGTCCTGTAATTTCCATTTTAATTTTAGTTTTTTATTTTTTTTTTTTATTCTCTGAAACAAGAAATTTGGGTTGGGCTGCTTGTTATAAAAGTAGGAAAATATTAGTGCTCAAATTCTGGGATTTCTTCAGGAGTCGTTAAAATATTGTGACTTTTCTTTAAAGACTCGTTATGGAAGAAGAGTGATTTAAGTGAAATCCCAGTACTTTTTAAGTATAGACTGCACAATTTAGAAGAAATTTTGAAAAAATGTTCCCAAAGATCCTAGAAGCCAAATGCAAATGGAAAAGTCTCCATCCATTCCTCCTCTAGTACTGCTGTAAACCTGGCTCCAAAATTCTGCATTTTGAGAAACAGTAATGCTATTTTCTTCTGTGATCCTGTAGTTTTTCCCCTGTTTTCTTTGAATTTTGACAATTCAAATAGTGCTGGAAGGTTAGCTGTTTCAAACTGGACTTTTAAAATTAATTTTGGTGCAGAAATGAGGCAAAGTCCTTTACCCAGTTCTTTTATGTTGTGGTTCAAAAATATGTGATTTAAAAGAAATAAAGATAAGCTAATTGAGGGGAAAAAATCTCTTGAAACCTATAAAATTCATGAAATAAAATCACAAATACATAATTTGAGATTTACTGTTTTTCTTACAGCTTGCTAGTGAAATAGAAATGAAAAATGATCTGGATGTTGTTCAATTGCTAGAAAAACAGTACCAAGAAAGATTAGAAGAAGAAATAGCAAAGGTATTACTTTCTTTTTGTTACTTTAAAATATGTTTAAGAATACTGACACTTTCATTTGCTGTTCCTAAAAATTCACACAGTTGCCATACTGTATGCTAACTTTTGTTTGATTTTTTCTTTATCAAAGAATTGTTTTGTTCTGATTCTGAATATGAAAGTCTTTTTAACAAGCTTTTTGAAACTTTTTTTTTCATTGTAGGATATATGTTCATTTCTGTAGTGCCTAGTTTCATACATTTTCTTTTGTAACCAGGTAGTCCTTCAATTAATGTGCTATTCCTAACTCTCTCATAATGTCTTTTCATGTGCAGGGTGGTGGTGGTGTTTTCTTTTAAAGGTTCAGTGAAAATAGACAACATGCAACCATACTCACTACATGATTGGCTTGCATTTTGTTATGGACAGTCTAAGTTCAAAAAACAAACTTACACTTCCTGGGAAGGAAATTTGTGAAAAATTGAAAAAAATTGAAATGAAAAATGTTTGTTTTGTTTTGTTTTTTTTTCAAGTGTACATTTGTTACACTATCTTTTCACACTTTTTGTAGCTTATGCTGTAAACGTCTGGATTCTAAATCTAGCAAACATCCTCTCACATGGTTAGAAAAGGGGTTTCTTTGTCTTAGAAGAAGATGCTTAGCAATGTGAAAGTTACCAACCTGTTGTAACTGCAACTGCAGCTACTTAATGCCTGTGAAAGTTTCTTTCTGAAGTACATACCTGTGCTGACTATCAAGAACATGGCACTGTTGCCCAAAGTTCAATGTCAGTAAAATATTTAGGGATGATGCTTGGATAGGTAGAGGAAGCTTAGCGTAGCTGCACTTACAACAATATATAAGGACTTTTCAGAGTCACCTTATAGGATCCAGGCTCTTTTTTTTTACTTCAGAGAACTAGATAATTCCCTGCTGAATAATATATTTGAATTGAAAATAGCATCACAGTTTATTAGACTACCTTAAACACAGATGTTTGTATTTTAAAATGTGGCTGTTCATGGTATTGGCAAGGTATCTATAGTGCTTTACCTCTCTATTTTCTTCTGTTTAAAAAAAAATAGTAAAATCATAGTTCAGATCTTTTAGTACTTTTATTTATATTATTGATGGTGAGCAGTGAGATTTCTTCAGCAATAGGAGATACTACTAAGTATAAACTAATACATATTTTTTGTATTTATTCAGGTAATTGTGTCAATGAGTGTAGCGTTTGCCAAACAGAGTGAATTATCAAGAACTGCTAGGCAGAAGAAAGAAGAAACACAAACACAAATTGTGCATCAACAGGGAATGCATTTTGAAATCAAAAAGGAGTGTAGTGAAGACAATGTTGACAGTCCTCTTAAAAAAGTAACAGAAAAAGGCAGTAAGCATGAAGAAGAATTGAAATCACTTTGCAAGGAACTCATTGAAGAATCTGGTGAGATGAACTTACTTGGAAAACAGCTTTGTTCTAATAGCAAGTCTGGTTATGTGTTAGGACAGACCACACATGAATCAGTGATTTCTGAAGAACTTTTCTCCCATGTCAAAGGGCATATGGAAGAAGAAACATTGGTAAGTATAATAATAATAATAATAATAATAATGTAAAACAACATATTTGAATAATCTTTCAAATGAATTTGTAGTTCCATTTCAATGAGAAGAAACCAAAAAAGAAATTAAGATCAAAATTCAATTAAAATGTTTCCCTTTCACTTTAAAAGGGATGATGACATTCGATCTCAATTATCTACCTTCTTTCCAATGTTCTACCTCATTAACATAGTGTTATGCTATGCTGTGAGGAAAGGAATATGACACTGATTATACGAAAATAGACTATTCCATTTTGTGGTAAAACTGTATTGCAAACAATAAATTGTATAAAGACTTTTTAAACTAAGTGATTTTCTAGTGTTTATGCATGAAACGGATTAAAAGTCATGTTTAAAGAGTTCAGGTCCCTTGTGATAAAAGATATCAGCTGCACACAAAAATTATAAAAGTAATATGTAAAGTATATATCTAATGTTTAGCATTTCAGGAACATGGGTTGAGGAGTAAGGTCTGGAATAAATATGGTAAAAAGCAGTCATAAATTTTGACTCTATGATTTAATCCTGTTTTTTTTTTTTTATTGAATTTGGCACTAGTTGAAGCAAAATTACACTTAAAATTTGTGTAACAGTTAAATATTCTAATCTTGTATTATCTTGATAGTGAATATATCAGGAACTATAATGTTCCTGTTCGGTATGATACTGTTCTCTCAGACTTCTATTGCAGTACACACACATGTTCACTCGCTCACTCACAAGCATGTATGTCTGCCACTACATTTTATGTTGAGATCCCTGTCAGCTAAAAAGCATTAGAGTTGTTTTGAAAAGCTTGTCTTTTTAAATGGAGAACCTGGACCTTCCAAGAAACAGGCAACAAGATAATGCTTTAGTAATAGCTATTTTAATTTGTGAAAGCATTTTTTAAATGTATTTAAATATTTCCTAGAAACTGTCTTTGAACATGAAATGCTAAAATAGTTCCAATATTTCAGCGCAACAATGTGGTGACAGCATCAGACATAGAAACATCAAGTCAGCTGTTGTTGTATGAGGAACGTTTGGAAGACATGCGACAGGAACTAGTACGGCAGTATCAGGAACATCAGCAGGCAACAGAATTACTGAGACAAGGGCATATGCAGCAAATGGAACGTCAAAAAGAAAATCAAGAGCAACTCTTAGCAGAGCTTGAGAGTCTTAAAGTGCAATTAGCTGAGGTAATATGGTGCCTGACACAGTGAATTAATAGTGGTTTAACGAAGAAACCTCACCACTCAGATTTATGTTTATTTGTACTTATATGTCTATTGAGACATGCATGCACAGTTAATGTATACATACACATGCATATGTTCATGAACACACATACATGTTTGTGTGCATATATACACACATATATGCATATATGTATAAAAGGCATACTTCTTTAATCAAAGGTCAGTCAGTCATGGATTAATCTTGGCTACTCAAAACTTGGAGAAAACCTGCAGTGCTGCACAGCAGTCAGAAGAGTAAGTTAAGTGAGTGCAGCTGCACTGTAAATCATGCCACATTCCAGATACATGGCCCTGTGCAGGATGCAGGTTAGCAAGCATTTACATCAATGAAACCCACAGTCATGGATAGAAATACTACAGAATGCATTATTTTCCTCGTCCCCACTTAAAGTCCTAACTTGAACAGTATCTGTGGCTTCCTGCAGAGCTCTCTTCCCCACCATCCATTTTCCTTCCTCCCACTTGTGGCTTTTTGTGGTTATTTCAAGGGCTTTGAGACACAAGCCTGGTGAGTATGGGGAACACAGGCTTTCAGTACTCACTTTGGCTAGTCTGATTCCTGGTTGTCATGTTCCCCCCCCCCCAAAGACAGCTAATCCATATTGTGGAATAGAAGTTTGTCCACATGCAGCATAATCTCTTGCTTCTTTAATAAAATCTAAAGCATACCTATAGGAGATGCTTTGCTTTACTTGAATAGACCAAGGCTTTGGAAGCTGGCAGGAATTTCCATGTATAGTTGGGTGCCAACTAATGCCAAAGACATCCTGGATGGGAAAAAAGACATTCCAAGTACGACAAAGTGTTTTAGCCCGAAGTGTGGCTTGGTGGGAAACACCACTGTGTTTCTTTGCCTTTGAATACTGCACGTATTCAAAGCCTATAGTAGGTATGCTAATGGAACTCATTAATTTATCTTAGTAATTAAATCTTCAAAAATAATGTCACTTACAAACCCTTGAAGACAATTTGAAACACAAAGTAAACAATTCAGAAGAATTTGCCTTGCTCTGATTTAATTTCAACAATGTAACATTACACATGGAAATAGTAATCAGTGAATTCTAAAATTCTTTGATTTCGCTCTGGAGTGGAACTTAGTTTCCATCAGACCTTACCCAAACTGTTCTGCTTAAGTTTGGGCTCAAGGAGCTTGGGAATCTAGAGAGCGAGTCACTTGTATTCCAGTTGTCTGGTTCTTCTCCAGCAGTGTCAGGTGTATGTTTCTCTTAGCTGCTTTGTAGGCATCTTTCTATCATTTATCCCGATAATCTTTCCTTTTGATTTATACAACATTTCTCCTTTATCCCTTTGTCAACTTGCAGCTACATCAGGGCTAGCAAGTTATTGAAACTGATGAAAAATATTAGAAGTTATGCTGCTGGCTTTTCTTTGATCTATTTATCATGTAAAGGATGTTTATGCATAAGAACTGCATAGGAATTTATGCATCGTGTTTAAGCCATCAACACTTCTAGCAATTCTGAAAGAATATGAGTGTAGGCTTTTTAAAAAATAACTTATTTTCATCTTTTTTTACTCTCTGTTGTGCAAAATATATGCACTATGGCATGTAACATTTAGAAGTTAAACTTCCACTTTACATTATGACTACCATATTTCATGATGAGCATACAAATTGTATGAAAACCTTAAATAAGCTATAAGATACCAAAAGAATTTACTAGCTGTATTCAGCTAATAAACCATTTAAACCATTCAGATAATAACGCTTTTAAAGAAGTGGACTGAATTTTCATTGTGCAAAATACGTAAAAAATTAGAAGTGATAGGACTCAGTAATACTCAGAAGCTTAAAAACCTAGTGTATGCCTCTGTAACATTTCTTTCTTAGCGTGTCTCAATGGAGAATGACAGCCTGGCTGCAGAGAGAGAGAGAATGCTTTTAGAAGAACTGGAATCATTAAAACAACATTCTGTACCTGCAAAAGAGAGGCTATTCCGTGAGCTACAAAACAACAGCACACAAACAGAGGTAAATGTGGACTTTGACTTCCTTGGCAGCTGTGGCATATAAAACTAGTAAGATCTGGCTTTGCTGCAACTGTTTTTGATGTAATATACTTTCCTAAAAGATGTTGGGTACTTCTTGAACGGAGCAGGTATAAGAACTGGTAGAGTTTAAGGTACTGGTAAACATGGTTTTTTACTTCAGGTAGGCAGAAGCAAGTTTAACAGCTTGAAGGTGGGGATTATTAATATAGCTGTTTGCTCAGGTAAACTCACGTATTCATATTGCTATAGCAACAGCAACAGAAAGCACAAGGACTGTTTAATCAGCATAACAAAGTTCTTTCTAATAAGCCCTGCCTTGAACTTCCTGTTTCATTTCTGTTTGGTTTAGTTTAATTTTTTCCACATAGGAAAAGTATTTCTTGATTTGTGATTTCACACAGAAGTTTTATTAACAAAACACAGCCAATTTCCATTTTAAATTTCATATTCTACAGTGTGTCAGAAGAATATGTTGTTTCTGGCATGACAGGATTTCTCTCTATTTTGTCTTCTCTCCCTCTGCAAAAACTTGCGCAGAATGAAAATGAAAACCAAAATGATGTGAGAGAGCAAATCTCTGTGGATGAAGATGGAGGAAGAAAGCCTGATGAAACATCTTCAGCTCTTCTTTCTAAAGAAAGGTGCTTAGAACTGTTAGTTAAAAATATATTTAAAAAAACAATCTTGAGAGTGATGGTCTTGCTGTTAAGTTAATAATATTTATAAGCTGTATTCTGACTGAGGTTCATTATAATGGTATTTTTGATTCTAGATAACCATGTTTTTAAGTTTACATACTTAAGATGAAACGAAATCTAATGTTTTATACAGCCTAATTTTATAAAGGCATAGAGGATCCAAATCTTAGTCTGTAGACTAAGAGCATAGACATAGAGCCAAATCTTAGTCTGTTTTACTCTCTTTCATATTACACACATACGTAGAATTATGTCATTTATAAACATGTATATGTAACGCATTGTATGTACTTATATGAAATAAATTTATATGAGTATAATTGTATTTGATAATACATTTTGAATATTCTGTAACTTTTTTGATCTATGTAGACGAGCAATCTTTAATTGTCACATTGAGAAAAGAGTAAGTTTTTAATGAATACCAGGCAAAGGTGGACCTCTGGCCATTTTAAAAGAAAAACTAGAAAAAATACCAAGATAAAGTACTAAGTTTGATAAATAGTTTCAGTTTTCACATATTTTGTAAGAAAGAGCTGACTTTGAACACAATATAATATTTTTGTATGTTATGTGTTTTCTAGTCTTAAAAAAGAAATCAATTTTATGGATTCAGCTGCAATTTTTCCTGGTTGTAGTGGTGTATGAGGGATAAAACAGACTTTGAAAGCAGGGGAAAATCAAAGGTCTGATTAATTTCTGTCCTGCAGGCATGTTTTTCAGAAGGCTAATGAGAAACTCATGAAGATTCTTTTAGAAGTCGTAAAGACAACTGTAGCCATGGAGGAGACAATTGGTCGCCATGTTCTTGGGTTACTGGATAGGTCTGGGAAAGTCCAGCCTTCCAAACCAGCCGGATGGGACACAGAGACAGAGGACTCAGTAAAACCTTGTGTCCGTGTGGGATATGAAAAAGGTACTTATTATATGGTTTTCTATTTCATAACAAGTAGCATTTGCATATTTTCTTTCTGATATTTAAATACCCTTAATTTTGAATTTTTTAATTAAAAATAAACTTTTTTAAAAATAAACTTTTAATTAAAAATAAACTTTTTTTTTTTTTTTTTAAACTATCAGTCATCTGAATGCATATAATATCTCTGCTTCAGAGACATCATTTCAGGGACAGGGACAGCATTTCATGACCCAGACACAACTCATAACTGGGGTCCTTTTGCAAAGCCTGCAACAGAATGGGAAAGTGAGAAATATAAAAATAAATATGTTCTTGTTGAAGGAGGTAAAGAGAAAGAGAATGAAACATAGCTCCATGGAATCTTGTACCAACTTGACACGTTTCTCTGTATGCATGGGGAATGGGGGCTGGTAGCAAAGGCTGTATCTCTACAAGTACATGTAGTAGGGATGTTGCTGGTCACTGAGGCCAGCTGGCATAGGACAGCCTGTATTTATGCTTGTGGACTTCATTAGGCTCCCAAAGAGGGTGGCTGCATGCAAACAGCCTTTTGGAAACAGTTTGAGGAACTTTGTAACTGCCAAGCCTTGCCCATCAGCTGTTTGGAGGAGTGCTAGTTGGCACGAGCCTAAAGGAGCATTTTAACGGTGTAGTTAATTGCTTACCAGTGCATACAAACTTTCCCAGGCATTGCTTAATTTGCTGTGATACAAAGATAGTGTCTGTTCATTTGTCTTTCATGCAAGAATAGGAACTCTGTCATATTGCTGTTTAGGTACCCATGGTACAAGAAGCCATTGTAAGGATGTATATGTTTGTCCTGGGTCTTAGGGGTAGGCAATGTGCAACTGATCAGTTTAGACTAAAACGCATCATGCATCTGTTTTTATGTCTGAATTTTAACTATTGTGAATGCAGAAAAGAACTGTAAGTCAAGTACTATTTTTCAGTATTAAAAACCCATATACTACAGAGTAATAATACAAATGGTGAATGAAGATGAACTTTACCTCTTTCATACAAAGTATAGATCATTAAATATTGCTGATTCCTTATACTGTGAAGTATAGGTCACATTAAGCCTTGGGGCAAGTTAAGAAAGGATGTGTGACTTGTAGCACAGTGGCATCTCTTTCAGTTGATTTCTCAAAAGGTTATCTGCACTGAAATGTGTACAGCTGCAGTCTAAGGATTCTTGAAGTTTTTGAGTTAACAGCAATTTTATGGTTCTATAGTACTGTTGTTTCATTAAAAAGCCTCAACTTTTATTTTCTGCACATTTCACTATTTAATTGTGAAGAAAATTAATATGCTTTTTGAAAACTCAGACTTTTGAGGCTTTACCTTTTTTTCACTACATTTTAGATTTGGTAACTAAGCTTCTGGCCTAAATTTTTGGTACGTGTCCAGGTACTAGAATTGAAGGAATCACTTCATTCAAAATGGAGTATTTTTGCATTTTACTTTGGGGTGGGAAATGAAGGGAGTAGAGTTTGCATATGTTGAAGCAGTTCAAAGTGTGTTCAACCACTACTAGCTATCTTCCACACTGTCTCTTAGCCAGATGGTAAAAGTAGCAATAACCAGGCTCAAAGTTTATCACCTCCTTTTGTGTTATGAGGTAGTCTTTAACTTTATGTAAATTACATTTTAAATCAATTTTCTGTATTGAAAACAGCAATTTATAAATATTCTTTGTATTCTTCATGTTGGCATTATATAGTGTAAAAAGCTTTGGGATTTTCAAAACATACATTGCTCAAAGAACTAAAAATGTGTTCCAGTTATGAAGGAAGTGATTACAGGCCATCACGGTTATATTTATTGTGTTGTTACCTGGCGTGTTCACTGAACCTAGTTCATAATTATATCATGCCTATTCATAGAACATGTACTGTTGCTTTTCTCCCTCATTCTCGTTTGCTGAGAATATTGCTCCCTGTTTTCAGACAAAATATGCATAACTATATGTGTGAAGTGCTAAAACATCATCACTGCCCTTTGCTGCTCTCGTATGTGCTTGCTCTGTGCAGTCATGTATGATACACAATACATGCATTCGCTTTTTGCCTGCTCCTGCACAGCAATGTGTATACTTATCGCTAATTATTGTCATTATCAATTCTTAATAGGGATTATTTGCATTACATATACGTGGGAGAGCACAGAAGACTACCTTTATTTGGTATTTTGGGTGGGTAAAATATGAAATTATGCTTATTATCTAAATGCAGACCCTGTTCTTATGAAGTTTTCTGATGAAAAAGTACTCTTAAATAGAAGGGAAATGTATTACATTCCACTAGAGATTAAGATTGACTATTTTAACTCTTGTGTTTGCCATTGGTGTGTTTTGAAGAGGCATGTAAGGATCTACTATTCTTTAACAAAACAATTCATTTGTTATTGTAATGCCTCCTTAGCACAGAGCAGCCCTGGAGTATCAGCCCTCTGCATACCAGGTGTTGATTTCAGTGTTCTTTTTCACGTTCAGAAATAATCATATAAAAATGAAAAAACAAAGGAAAGAGTAAGGATTAAAGAAGACCCAAAGTTGCAGTGATTATAATGGGTGAATGCATAGTCTGTAATTGATTTCTGATGTAGTATTGAAGTTCTCTTTTTTTTCTTTCTTTCAAAATACAACAGCATCCTTGCTGTGCACATAGTTCTGCCACTGGGGTCAGACAGCCCTAGTAGTGATTGTACTGTTTCATCAGCTGAAGTATTCAAACCTACTTCAAATAGAAATAGAAGACAAATTCTGCTAGTGTTTTCAGGAACAGGATTGTTGTTACTCATTTCCTATACTCCCATGGAATGGCCTGAAAGAACATAATCTTTAAAGAAATTTTACCATTGATTTCTGGAAGAAAGAAATAGACAGATACTATTTGTTTATTTTAACCTGTGCATGTTACTGTATTTTCCAATGCCTGACCAAACAGAACTTCCTTTTTAATTGCTTAGGAAATTTGTAGGAATAAATTTTTATCAATAAAAATCTGGTAACAAAATAGAAAAAAATGTGTTCACTAAAGAGAATTCTCTCTGACCTTCTGAACATAATCCATATTTATTGACAAGCAAAGCCCAGACTGCAATTTCTGCCGAGTTGTTTCAGCATTTTACAAAGCTGAATCATTAAGGTCACATGCTTATAAACGTAACCTCATTTATAGAGTGTATAGAGGTTTATCTGAGACCTTGTCTAGGGTATTGGCTAACACAGGATTTTATTTGTAGCACAGAGAATAAAGTTCAAATTTCAGTCATAAAACATATAATTTGAAGTGAACAGCATTTGTGCAAATTAATCCAGTGAGTTAATTACATATGGAGATTTGGTCCTGGAATCATCATGACAGAGCCCCTTAAGTGGTTTGGGTAGAGGGGCTGCAGGAATGCACCTTGCCGATGTGGTTATGGCATCCCATGAACACGAAACCTTCTCACCTACTTCCTGGGCTCCTTGTTTCCTGTGTACCAGGAACAAGGTAGTGAGTAGTTGTATTCACCAAACTGTCATAATACTGATTTTTTGTTTGCTTTCAACTTGTAACCCCTAATTCCTTAATGGAATCCCAGGAGTAAACCAAGACATTAGCTCAAAATGACACAAAATATGCCTCAAATGAAATAGGTATTGCTTCCTAAATGTCAGTTGACAGCTTGAGAACAACATCGGTATCTGAAACTCCTAAGTAAGCACTGTATGTCTTAAGATTTAGTGGGCCATTACATCTTACATGCTGAACTGCAAACTTTGTGGCAAAGGAAAAACGATAAACCTTTTATTTTTCATTACAATGAACAAGATTACACTAGGAAAAGGCATTGTTACTTGTGCTGGTTATATTCTATTTATTATTTTCTGTCAATGAAAAAAAGAATTTGGGGAAGGAGAATTTGGTTTTAATGCTTGGAGCAGTGATGGTGTTTACTGTCATTACAAGGATTAGTACAAATGGGGGTTAGGTATTCACCTGCAATAGGGAATTAATCAGATTTAACAAAATTTCCATTTCTTGCTTCCACCACTGAAAATTTTCTGGAAAGATGCTGTGCCATAACACTTTGGTGTACTAAGACCATTTTCAGGGAGAAAAAATGCAGAGACTTTCATTTTGCAGTTAGGAGACGCTGAACGTGAATTCCTGTTCTTAAGTGCCACTTAATAGAAATTACGTTATGGGTGTCTACATTTATCATGTCATTGATTTTTTTCTACTCGAGTTGCCAACCCCACAGTACAAACAAAATTATTGCAGTTTTTGAGTGTATTGGATACTTTTTCCTTTTTTGAAAGCTGTAAAGTTTCCACATACCAAATTATACTTTAGATGACACCTCTCCTTTTCTTTCCTCATTTTTAGTAGTTATTTCAGGTAAATTATGATGTTCTGTTGTGGGATTTTTCATATAACAAAATTAGATTTTAGTATTGCTTTATTTTGTATTTATCTAGAAAAAATGGAAGTAAATTACAAATGAACTGATACAAACAAAGCAGGAGTTTAAAATATCATCGTTACTTCTTGGAGGCCAAATTATACTCTTATGGTCACTGGCAAGAAGAAATAATAATATTAGTGATACTATTAGTATAAGAGACATATTCCAGACCTTGCTTTTGAATGACATGCTGAGTAGGCATTGATGTTTTTAAATTTTTCTCTAAAAGTTTCGAGACAGCCAGAAGTTCAGATGATCTTGCAACAGACTGCATAGTTCTACAGTTATTTTGTATGTTTATTTTTGTATTTGACTTGCAATCATCATTGCACAATTCAGATGTACCTATCAGCCAAGTAATTCACTAAAATATAAGGGTTATAGAACATGAATTTTAGACTGGGTTAAAGTTGTGTATACTGAGATTCACTTTTCAGTGGCAAACTTTGTCCACATTTGTGAATGTATTCAAAGTTTGTCTGTCTTTAAAGCCAGTACTTTTTTTTAGGTTGGGAAGTTGAATTTTGAAAGAATTTTTAAAATTTACTTAAGAAATAAAAGCTGAAAAGTAATATAGGAATGTTACATAGATAATTTGTGCTCCAACAGGAGAGAACTAGATTGTACAGTATCTAACATGTTGTTGTTTTATTTATCTTATTCATAGCTATACTCTGGGCTTTTATGTTATGAGATCTCTGAAGCTAAGCAGGGTCTTACCTGGTCAGTACTTAAGATGAGTGACCTCCCAAGAGCATCAGGTGCTGCAGTAAGTGTAGTGTGTTGGTAGCTCAGTAGGGAATATTTTCCCTCAACTCAGACTATAACCAATACTTTGGCATAGCGTTTGAAAATACTTATGCTACTGGATGTCCATCTGAAATGATGGTCCTTTCTACTCTGAGGATATTAAAGCTTCTGCATCACTATTGGTATATTGAGACACCCAGAACCCTTTAAATTTTGGGTGCTGAGAAATCAGAATGCTATTCAATGAAAAATACAGAATTGTTCATTTTGCAGCCATCCTTACATTGCAGAGGGTTGGAATATTAAGATGTTATGAGAAAGCCTTTATTAAAGCCTCAGACCCACTACAAATGTTGATTAGTGTGCTAGCAGAAAATGACTGCCAGCCACTGCTACGGTCACTCCACTACAGTAGTTTATGACCAAAATTCCAAAGTACAGTACTCAAAAGTGCTTTGAAATCCTGTGTAGATGAAAGGTGCCATGTGAATGTATATTCTATTTATTTGGTTATTCATTCCATTCATGTATATAGTGAGTTTTCTGTTTTTTTCCCCTTTGGAGTGTGAAAAGATTCTGTAAAATTATATCCCACATATCTAAAAGGAGATATGAAACAGTAATGATATAGCTTGAAGAAAAAAATATTCCATTTTAAAAAGTCTTACCAATTATAAGATAAAAGTAAACAAAACTAAACCTTTCTAAATTAAATTTGGTGTAGATTAGTTTGTTGTATGTGGGTCATGAATACAGCTGCATCCATAATGAAATAAATGCATGAATGTGTATTATCAGAAGGTATGCAGCTGGCTAACATAAGTCAACCAGATGGTCAATCATGTTGCTACTTGTTAAAAGAAAAGTGAAACCAACCTGGAAACTAGAACTTTCATGCTGGGTTCAAACAGCATCAACAAGAGAACTTGTATTTCCGATGTTATTTGCATGCCTTTTTAAGAGAGTGTAAGAGTTAAGAGCAGTATAAGGAAATTGTGTCCAACAAGAGTGCTATCTACATTTTTAAAGGCAATTTGTAAAATTGACCTATTATAATTTCATTTGAATTTCTGTAGCTAAACAAACCGTTCCAGTTCAGCTGTCACAAATCATGGAGTAACCAGGAACTTAATTTCAAAGATAACCCAGTATTGTAACTTCATTGCTCAACAGGCATTGGCTATTCTTAACTCATGTAGACATACCACTGTTTCCAAAAAAAGAAGGTATTTTTTGGAGAAAACCTTAAGGAAAAAACAACCACCTCTAATTGTGTAAAAAAATATTTTTTGAAGATATTACAAAAAAATACTTTATCAAACTAAATATTTCCACAATAACATTTGTTCTGGCATTTCAAATCTAACAGTCTAATGATATAGCGCTTCTTCATTTTTAAAACACTACATCAACAATCTACTGTTGTAATGTACTACTGTATTGTTATTTCATACTGAAAGTGTGATTTTAAAATGTAGCCCTGAATTCTAAATTTAGCAAATTTACTGTTTTCTAGATGAATTGCTATCAGTTTCGTACTATAGGCAAATTTTGTGTCTTCCGTTTTCCAAACAAAATGGATAAATGCCCTTAAATGGAATCAGACCTCAGGAAGATTGAGAGTAGGAAGATGCCATATTGCCCATCAGTAGGGACGGTTACAGTTCCCCTGCACTGTACTTGATTTGTTCAGCTACCCATTTTAATCAATTTTCAGGTCACTAATAATAATGCTGAATGTTGGTGTTCTGTATTCTAGTCTGTGTCCTGGGAAGTTGTCTGAATTACATGTGTGTCGTTCCCTTTACTCACTTAAGCCTGTGTTTTTGAATTACTAACTGGAACAATCGTGTGTGAAAGCACACTAATGTAGCTGGGCACTGGTGAAACTGTGACTGTTGGTCTGGGTTTTCTTTACCTGGTCTTATTTTAAAGACAGTCTTGCAAGTCATTACTGCAAGTTATTCCAAAGAGCAAGGATTAGTGAGAGGAACAAAGGTTTACAAGGTGAGATTTAAAGCCCAAAAGCATACTGAGAGGATGTCTAAAATATTCTGTTAATATCTCCTTTTCTTTCTGCCTTCTGCTTGTTTTTAGTTAACACATTGTGTATCTTGTTTGTCTAAATTTTAGTATGTATTCCCCTTCTGTCTTTGTGATCAATACAAATATTTTTATCACACTATGACTTGTCTTTCTGATTGTAAATCTGACATAGTTTTTCATTTATAGAAGTTCTAAGAGTCTATGTGTAAAGATAACTATTATTTTTCCAGAGTCCTGTTCATCATATCATGGTAGTAGTGTGGGAGACGATGATATTAACATGTGGTCAGGAGCAACAGATGAAGGACTGCTGAGCCAACATCTTGCAGAAAGTGGTGTGGAATTAGATCCTGAAAATGAAGATCTAATTCTGAATATTAGTTCTCGACTACAAGCGGCTGTTGAAAAACTTCTGGAAGCTATCAATGAAACTTCGAATCAGGTAGGGTGATCTAATAATAATGTGTTTGTGATTTTGTATCTTTTTTTTTTTTTGTTTTTTCTTTATTTTCCTCATGAATATATTCTTATACGCCTAAAATCTGTAGGCTCATTTTGAAAGCTGGAACAGTACTTCAGGTGCCTAAACCAAAAAAAGCTTTTTTTACTCATGAATTTAGATTCAAATTAAGAATTGGACTTGGACTACAAAGGATGCCTGAATTTAGGCATGTTTATCAATCTAGGGCATTCTTTCATTCCTCATACAAGTCATCTGCATTCTACCGTGATCCAGAGATGAGACAGGAAGTGTCAGAGCACATTGAGCTGGCCTATGTGAAGAGGGAGGTTTAAAGGGAACTGTGACCAGTTCTCTTGACAAACATTTTAGTCAATTGACTCAGCAAAAAGATGGAGCTCTCCTACCATCTCTTCCAACTGTGATTTAAACATGGCAGGTTAAGCACGTAACTACCTTGCTATCAGAAAGGGAGTCTGCACTCCAGCTTTCTAGGGTGTATGTGAGGTACATGGTTCATGAACAGCCTCCAAAGAAGAGGCAGGGTATGGGTACTCCTTTCTTCTTTGCTGTAGGGGGTATTTGCATGGTGGGATTTTAATTGCTCTCTGGAGTACTTCTCTATTAATTGAAATGGGAGTTGTGTGTCTAGCTCACACATTTTGAATCACACTGCTTATACCATGTACTTAACTTTCAGATGATGTATATCTCAATTTGCAGGTACCCTAAGTAAATACTCAGTATCTCACTGGCTATTTTTGTCTCTGTCTCTTGAAGAACTGTCTTCAGTTAGCTCTTTAATTTACTTCAGACTAGAATTCAAAGGCTACAGTGTGTTTTATGCTACACACTCATCTGTTAGTTAACTTAGTAATGATATTATTTAAAAGTTGTTGTTTTCTTGTCTCAGGGTGTAAAATATGTAAATCACAACTATTGGAAATGAAGGAGAAAAAAGCTACAGTGATTAAAGTAATATGAAAATTCTGATGTCTAATAAGTCAGAAATTTTAGGCATTTAAGTATTTGTTGCTTTTGAAAAATACTTCAAAAATTGATTTTTTTTTTAAGGAAAAAAAGATAAAAGGCTAATTTGTGAATTACTGAAGTTAAAAGTAATTTAAATGCAAATTCAACCCTGCCCCCACCCCAGCTTACTAAAGCAAGTAGTCTGGTGGATCTTGTAAATAAGTTTCTGCATTGCATTTGTTTGCAAACTGATTCTTCAATAGATCTCTTCTGTTTAAGCATAAGTTCAGTTAAATAGAGATGTTTGGCTTTTTGAGGTGTTTCTTTGTTTGTTTTGTTTTTTAGCTTAAGTCCCAGCATTACGTAATATTGAAAAAGAATACAGATACTCTAATATGTGTAGTACTTAAAAAATATTGTTAGATGTCAGTGGGAAGTCTTGTTAAAGAACAGACAATGCAGACAAAGAAAAACAACTTCAAAGTGTTACAGTAATTAAAAATTCATGCTGCAGCTATAGAAATATTGACGTTTATTCCAGTTGGTGGTTCTTTCTTCAGTATATTTTGCTGCTGGTATTTAAATGCAGTAGTTTTGTACATAAACCTAAGTTATTTTATTTTCATGACTGATGTTTTTACAGTAAGTACTTACATTTCATGATACCAGTGAAAGTAATCAGTATATTCTAAGCAGCTTATTTTTATTTGTTGTCAATCGATCTGGAAGATTTATTTTCCCTTCATAACTTTGTAGTTGAGACTTTGCCAATACCAGCAACAGTTATGTTTCAGCTCAAACACATTTTTTTCAAGAGAATGAAGTACACAAATACGGATTTATCTCTAAAGATCTTTTTTTTTTAAATAAATAAAATGCTAATCTGTTTACACATTTTCCCGCAGTATTTAGTATAAATCTTGACATCTTTTCTAGCTGTTCTGCAGAGGTACTTTGCAAGAATTCAAGCTTGTCTGCTTTGCAATGTCAGTTCTATGGTTACTGAATTATATACAGTTTGATATATAGCAAGGGTTTGTAGGTGACTACAATTATTTTTAAATATTCAGAAAATGAATACTTCATAAAATACTGTATAATGGAGAAAATAATCTAAATTAATCACAAACAGAAAGATTTTAACCTTTCCTCTTGATCAGTTGTATTGTGCGTACAAGCATGTACACATTTCTTAAAATAGACTTAAAAGAGTGAGAGAAACCTGGCAAAATCTTCAAAGTAACCATTTGGGACCTGTCTGAACACACACTTTCAGACCTGAAGTGCAGTTTGACTCCTTTCAGGCAAGGCGTATAGTGGGTGTATTAATTCAAATTCCACCTGCTGGTGTTATGTGTAGGTAAATAAATCAAGCCCCTCCCATGTTCTCTTTCGGTTGGGAGATACTAACAGGAAGCCTTGAAACTAGCTGAGTTTGAGAAAACTCTTCCTGTTGAATTAACTCAAAGTACAAGAATGAAGGCAGACAATGACATATCTGTATTTCTCTTTCATTTGCCGTAGTGGAGGTGGAAAATCATTTTTCTGTTCTGCTAGCTTGCTTGTCTGCTGCAGTATACCTGTTCAGGTAAAACAAAACTATGCTTCCTTGTCTTGGAAATTACCTGCCAGCTGCTATTGGAAGATTTGTGGTGCTTTTTCATGTGAAACTACTCTAAGAAGGATTTTTAGGAGTGACTGTATGAAGTTTTTGTGCACCGCTCTCTATTTTGGATTACTGTGCTCCTGAATTACTTTGCCTGAGAGTGTGATCTGAGGCTTCCTGGTGATTCCGAGTAGGTTTGTCACTGACACTAATGATACGTGTTTTCAGACTGTTAAATGTACGTGTTCTGTTACAAATTGCTCTTAGAAACTTCTAAAGCCAGCATAGCTAGTGCAAAATACCTATGTGACGGTTGAGAAGACAGTAACAGCAGTATTTTTGGGAATGGATTCTTACCGCACCTACTGGGCATCTAATCTGTTTAGTAGTTTGTGGACAGAAGGCCAAGAAGAAGATGCATATGAGGTTGAATCTCGTGTGCCTTTACCATATCCTTTTCCTTTCACTGAACACTTGGATGAGAATAATTCTGTAGTTGTAAATACTTCAATTTTTCACTTCAGACACAAAAAAAACGGGCACATTTTAAAAGTTCTCTCTAAAATCTCCTTGCCTACACCTCCCTACTCAGTAAGTATAAAAGTTTTAAAAAAAAATTATCTTAACCTGCTTAAATAGAAGAGAATGCAGTGGAAAATGATTTAAACTTGTCTCTTTGTTGTTAAACTATGTACTGTTAACAGGCATTTTTCCTAGACAGTTTTACTGGGCACTGAAACAGCTTTAGATATACAATTCACCGTGTTCTTTACTAAAAAAAGAAATTTAGCAGACACAGAAGTATATTGATTTATATAGATTTGAGATCTCTTTTTAAAGTACTTCAGTTATACTTATTACATTACATTTTTTCCTCTATAAGCAATTTAAGAAGAAGGGTAGGGCACTGCAGTCAGTTAAAAAAATGTTCCTTTATAGCTTTCATGCACTGACTAGTAACATTAACTAGCACAAGCTTGCTAATGCTTCCCGTGATCCCATAAAGAAATTTTTATACTTGAAAGATTATGATTATGTTCTTGTTTGTTTTTCTTTTTCAATTTGCCCTCTGATATTTTGAATAATACCTTTATTTTTTATTACTGAAAAGAGCTGGTGAACAATTTTTATTCTTAGTTTTAGCTGGAGTTGCATTTGAATGCATTTAATACATTTGAGTAAGCCATTTTTATGGTTGTCTGTGTACACTAAATCTATCATATGTTTTCCTTTAGCTGAGGTGGGGCTTTCATACAGAACTTCAAAATGTAAGAATAGAGTAAGAAGACTGTAATTTTTAAAATATTTTAATCCAGTGCAGATATTCAGCTGCAGTATTTATACCATTTTTTAGTTCTTGTCAGAATACTCTTGTTCAAGGTGATGATGTCCATCTAAAAAGGAATGGTCTAGAAAACAAATCAAGTCTTTAAATTCAGTGTACAGTAATAGAGAATGTATTGATTATTAAGATGTTCTTTTCAATTTTATTTCAATTTGATTTTATTTATAAATAGGTAATTTTGTGTGTAATTTTCTATAAAATATTCCTAACACATTTTTTCAGGGATTTTAAAGCAAGCTAATTCTACTCATGATCTTAGCTGGAGATGGTGAGAAAGCAATTATTTTTTAAAGAAATTGAGAGAGATAATACGTTCAATAGAAACTGTAGCAAAGGCACAAAAGTTGCTGTTCCAAATATTTGCCAATACCTATAATATTAAAGAGAAAAAAAATGAGAGGGGAGCAGGAAGTATGTTACTTCCTTTTCTGAAGTTGAAATGTTGTCTTAGTTTGAATACCAGACACACCAAGAACTCATGCCCATTCATCTCTGTCGATTTGTATTTGTGTCCCTCCAAGAGAAGGATGTAGGCTGTAAATGTTAACAGTTGAGAAGTATGGATCATCTTGGTAATTGACTCCAGTTTGCTCTTGTGTTAGATGAACATCTTGTGTAATCAATAATTCTAGCATTAATGTTCCTTCTTAACTATTTTGCTTTTGTAATTCTTATTTTAATTCTTTTTTGAAATCGTCACTTGAGGTATGTCTAAACCGGGCCATAAGCATACACTTTTATGCATTTCAGTCCTGGTTTTCTCGTTGTCTAGGTGAGTGACTCATTGAGATTACACTATATCTGTGGTAGTACACATTATGTGTTAATCAGACAAGCAGAGAAGAAAAAAAATTCCTAATGATTCTGTTAGGCAGACACAGTTGGAAGAAGCATTGCTTGTTGGTTGAAAGGTGCAGTGTATTCAAAATTCACATTTTTTCTTGGTGTCCTCATTTATCTTCATGTTTAGGAGAGAAAGGGATAAAACACTTATGTCAATTTATATTGAAACTTCTGTCAGTTCTATGCAATATATTTAGCCATTCTAAGCATATGGTGCATGACAGCTCATTCATATACATATTTAGTACAAAAGTCGTGTAAATAAAGGTGAATCTAGTGTAAACTCATAAACCAGGAATTACTGGAACAAAGACTTGGAGTTAGCCAGGTGGCTCATTCAGTTCACTGCACTGAGAACCATCTATTTGCATAGGCTTTTGTGCTGAATCTTCTTCCTATTGTAGTCTGTAAATATGTGTTCAGTAAAGATCTTACTGAATGCCCAGTGAAGTTATGTGGGACTTCTCATCACACTGTATAGCCACTGTTAATTAAGTATGAGTGTTAGAATAGTTATTTATCACAAAGTTTTTAATTTATCTAATCTGTGTAATTTTCTCCTGTGGTAGCTTGAACATGCTAAAATTACCCAGACAGAGCTCATGCGAGAATCCTTCAAAAAGCAACAAGAGGCCACGGAGTTTATCAGGTATCAGGAAGAACTGCAAGAGCATCTTAATGAAGAAACCAAAGCCAGAGAGCAGTTGGCTTTGGAACTTAGTAAAGCTGAAGGTAAGTAACTTCTCTGAGCTTTGCACTCACTAACCTATTAATTGGGTAAAGAAACTGCAAATTAGATCAATTTCTTAGCAAACTTTAGGATGTTATCACCTTTCTGGTCATGGACAAGATGATCTCTGGAGGTCCCTTTTACAGCCTCAGCCACTCTGTTATTCTGTTTCCCCAACTTTGTCTCACTTATTAAAATCACTTATTATTAAAAATAATAGCTTGGATATGTTGTTATCCTCAAAATTAATTTATTTTGTTATGTGCAGACAAACTTAAATATTAACAACTTAGAATCATAGAATCATGAATAGTTGAGTCTGGAAGCCACCTTGGAAGTCCATCCGCTGCTCAGAGCAGGGTCAGCTAGAGCAGGTTTCCCAGAACTGTGTCCAGTCAAGTTTTGAATGTCCGTAGCCTCTCTGGGCAGCCTGTTCTAGTATTTTACCACCCTGAAATAAAGGAAAGGGGGGGATTTTTTTCTTACATTTAAGTTTCCCTTATTCCAGTTTGTGCCTGCTACCTCTTGACCTTAACTTAGTTCCACAAAAACATGGATAAAACTTCAGCTTGAGTTTGATGATATGGTGGTTATATATTTCAACTTGCAGTATGTTTGAAGTGGTCCTTGTAAGTGTATTTGCAGCTGCATTAAGGAAGCAATTAAAAATGCTAACGTTCAAGGGTGTTACAAGGGGGGAAATGTAACATCTTTTTTGACATCAGAAAAATATATACAAATCTGACAGACAATTTGTTTCAATGTCTTTTTTTTGTGGTCAAGAGGCCTTTATAAGTAGCCTTACTGCTTTAGTGTCTGAATGTTTTGTTTCCATCCAGCATTTCTACTATTATCTTTATATAGTAGTTCACAATTGACAACTGGAAAAGATGCAAAAAATGCCTATCCTATAGGTAGGATCTCAGTAGGAGTTAGAAGAAGGATACATTGGTTAGTTCTAAAGCTCAGCAGACTTCTCTGTTTCAAAGTGGGAGCACAGACTTAGTTTCATAGCTAAACGTTATTCCTGGGGAACGAATGCTGCCCTGCCAGCTTTCCTCTTCTTTTTACATAGATAATCCAACATGAGTTCACGTTATCACTAGTTGTGACACACATAACCAGGAAAGAAGTGTAGGTTTCTAAGCCTAAAATGTGGTATGAGGGACTGTCAATTCACAGAGCATAAATATTGTGTGTCATCAGCACTAGTACGGGCTGCAACATTTCAGTAGCTTTAGCAAAACTAGAAAGGGGCAAAACTTATTTCAGTGAGAGATGTATTGAGCTAGAGCAGATTCAGATCTGAAAGAGGCATTATTATTATTTTTTAAAAATATGAAATTATCAGTGAAAATACTCTTGTGTGGAACACATACGCAAAAGAGAGAAACTCTTCCACCAAAATATAGATGACATAAGAACTTATATTTTTGCACGGATGGAGTTACAAAACTGTCTAGTACTGATGAATTTCAGAAAGTAGATGACTTTTGTGTCTGCTGCTGCTTTCCTTGGAGGAAAATATTTTTGTCTTGATAGAATTTTTATTTATAAATCTTCAATAGAAAGTAAAATAGACTAATATATTACAACAAGGTGGTGAGGTTAACTTTACGCAAGTTTTATTTAAAGGCAGAAATCTGTCGTAATACGGAGCTGTCACAGAATGAGACCTGGTTATTATCCATTATTTATTTTCATATNNNNATATATATATTTTTTTTTTTTTTACTATTATTGGCATCCTGTTACCATCAGACAAGTAACACATCTAAAATTAAGTAGATTCTTCTCTTGAGCAATACACTTCTGTTATAAAGGTTGCTTGTGCAAACAAACTAATGGCAGGAAAGAAACTACGAACTCTTACTAGATGCCAGTTTGTAGTTAATGGAATTGAACATATGTAAATGAAGGCAAAATTTACCTGTACAATTTTATAAAAGGCTTACAATATTCTAGCAGAGCCTAGTTTGGGTTTAGAGGTCTAACACAAGATGGGGCAAGGATGTATCTTTGCTAGGAAAGAATGCATATTAAAAGCAAAAATCTAGTGAGAGCTATGAAGCACGCCTTGCAATCTGATTTTTTTAATCTGATTTTTATCTGATAATGTTTTATTAGGAAAAAAATCTTGGAAGCATATAAAATGGAAATCTTTGAGACATTTTAACTGGAATTTAAATTTAATCGTAGCAAAAGCAGTGTCAGTTTATAAGACTTGACAGACTGGCTGTGTTAATTTGGTTCATGATGAGTTCTGAATTATAAGAGACAGAATTTGATTTTAGTTTTCGGCCTTGATAGATATATTGCACATTTGAACTTGTAAGTTTTAAGATTTATGTCACATGTACAGATTTAATCCAGTTCAGTCTTTTGCAGAAATTCAGCTAATTTTTCCCTCTTATTGCTTTAATGCTTTATTACTTCTGAAATTAACTCACTTCTAAATGACAGACACCTTTTTATGTGTTGATGTAACAAAACAAAAATGCCATAGAACTCTCTTTATTTAATTTTTTCTGCTCATTGAACTGAGCTGTGAGCATACTCTGACAAAGCCAAAATACATTCCCTTATCAAATTCCTTAGATAGGCATGCAAAACAATGTCTTAGCTCATTATACATCTGATGGTACTCTGTCTTCTCTTGAGATAAAATGTGTCAATTTTGATCATTTCTTTCTTATCACAAAAACTGCTGCAGATGAGACATTTTCAAACCTCTAATGTTTTAGTGGCATCAGATATGACATATCTAGGGAACGTGATAGAAAAGCTAATGCCAATTTGTTCACTGAACTCTGACAACTTTCATTACATCTCTTTAAAAAAAAAAAAAAAACAGGAACAAATACTGTAACACAGGTGATCCTACCAGACTTTTTTCTTTGTTGTTCCTACCTTTTGGTGGATGTGGGCACTCCATTTAACCTAGGACTGCGCTCTCAGCTTCTAGTCTGCTAAGTACTCATTGTGAACACCCACTGATATAGTGGAAGTAATTACTAGAATTTGTATTGTCTCAATTTTTTGAATTGCTTTTAATGATATTTCTCCACCTTTGGAATGGGCAGCTGAGGGAAGGGGTGGAGTCCCCATCCCTGGAGGTGTTTGAGACATATGGATGTGGCACTAAGGCACGTGGTTTAGTGGTGGGACTCAGTAGGTCAAGTTGATGGTTAGACTTGATAATCTTGAAGGTCTTTGCCAGCCTAGATGATTCTATGATTCTAGTTTAGTATCTTTTTTTCAACAGTTAGTCCCTCTATGCAGCTCTGCACTCTGAATCCAAGTCTGGAAAAAAAGACTGGCCAGCAGTGATATTTGATGATATGCATAGGACCAGGCCTATGCTTTTCAGACTATATATGCAAAGACCACTATTACTTAATTTCCTTCTTGATAGCTTTCATCAGATACGGGTGTAAGTGCTCACAGAGGTCTTACATTGTCTACATTGACAGCCTGTGGAAACATCTTTAGTTTTCCTATATTCTCAAGCCAGGGTTAAATCCATGTTGATACTGGCTCGAGACTGTAGATATATACTGACAAAGTTTACTTTAGTATTGGAAAAAAATCTACATAGATTCTTTGGGCTTAGTAAGAAGCAATCTGTAAGATAGGGGTGTGTGTCCAACTGAGAAAGTTTAGACATTGTATGAGTGATGTCCTATCTGTCCTCTAGAACCATCAGTATCAGACAAGACAGAACACACCTTCCCATGGAAATGTGGGAATCTTCCCCTAAATTTTCCAGGAGTGTGCTCTACATATTTAGTATTTCCTGTCGCAAAATAATAATGTCTTTTGTGTTCTGTGGTTAAATATTTCTGAAAGGACTGATGTGAAACTTCTCATCCATGCAGAGGCCAATACATTTACAGGATCTTAGATTAGTTTGTACAGCCCTCAAGGAAATTTACTCTTTTTTGTCTAAGAATTTAGCTTTGTGCTCACTTCTGCATCATTCCAACATGGTGCCATTTCTTACTGCCATAATATCATTCATCAAGCGAAAATGGAGCTCCCCTTCAGATTCCTATGTAAACTGTTTCATTGCGAAGCAATTTTTAAAAGCATACAAGACATATTCTGAAGTTAGTGGCCCAAATTCTCTGTTAAAAAGATCATTAATTGCTCTGTGCTGTTTTAAAAATGAACTTAACAAAGAAATGAAATTGTTTCTTACATGGCAGCTGTTACGGGGCTTTTGGGAGTGTTTCAGCAGCAAAACTTGGACACCTGGGGTCAGTTTAGGTGCCTTATGATATTGGAGGCATCTGTATGATACGTGACTGACAGGAAATGCATGATTGCCCAGAAACTGGGGATTGAGGTCAGACAAATGTCTTAAGGCACCTAAAATGGCACCAGGCATCTGAATTTATTTAAAATTTCTTATTTCTCCTATGTTTATTACACACCTATTTTTTCTTGGCTTTGGAGTTCCTGTTTGCTACCAAGGTCTTAAGATGCAGAGAAGGTTAGTTATATTTGGTCACGTGCTGTCCTTTTTATTGTTTGTTCATCAGGTAAGAAGAGCAAGGACAGGAGCAGAATTTCTCAAGTACTGAGTATCTGACATGCATGTGCATTCATGTGAGATTACTGTAGTGACTTGACCATGCAAAAAATTCAAATTCTTATTAAATCTACCCCAAAATTGATGTTCTACAGGCCTCATTGATGGTTATGCAGATGAAAAAGCATTTCTGGAAAAACAACTCCAGGAAAAAATAGATGTAATTGACCATCTTGAGCAAGAACTACTGTGTACAGGTAACAAATTGCAGGAGTTAGAGGCTGAGCAGCAGCAGATCCAGGAAGAAAAGGAATTACTCGCCAGACAGAAGGATGCCATGAGAGCAGATGCGGGGCCAGTAGAGCAGCGTATGTATTCCTCAGAATCTTTCTATAAGATTTTCTCATATTTTGAAATAAGATACGAATTTTTTTGTTTTTTTTTCCTCCGTTTAATTATTAATAAAAATGTGAAGTGGCAAACCATATTTTTATACCTTGTGTCTAACACTAGCAGGATAACTTTTCTTGACATTTGAACAAAAGATGACTGAATTTTCAGAAGTGTTGAGCAATTGCAGTTGTTCTTGAAGTCAGCAAAAGCTTGATCCCTATGAAAATCTGCTTTTATTTATATTATTGCTGGAGATGTAGTATCTCAAAGCTGGCACCTGTGTATAAAAATACTGGTCTAAATATTTTCCAAACAGAGTTTTAGAGGCACTAGCAAGTTTACCTACCGGAATGTGATTGAACATGATGTCCATACTTACTTTAGGCACCAAAGATATGGTTTTCTAACAAATTCCTCTTTGGAGGAAGAATGGCACAAGACTTGCATAATAAGGAAAGGCTGTTACCACTAAGGAAAGTTGCCTACTCAGTTCTCCAGAAAGTAAAATACATAAATTAAAAAAAAAAAAAAAAGTGACAGTGAAAATTTCAGATAAATATCATGTCAGTTTCATCTAACTAACTGCTTACTCAGGAGAAAAAAAAATGCCTTGATGAAGTAAACGTGTCTTTTAATTCTTCCTTAAACTAATAAATTAATGTTTGTTTGACAGGGGAAGAAAATTAGAACAGCAGTGTTTAAGAAGTACTGCTCTATTGAGGTTTGCAGTGCTTACATGAAATAAGCATTTTATTTAATGTCTAAAAGTTTATGGCAATTTATAATGTTGCTAGTTTTGTAAAGTGTAATAGTGAAATTTTAAGAACAGCCAGTTGCTTGCTACTTTATAGTAAAGAAGAACCTTGTGTATGACTCCAGTTTGAAGTTATGTGTTTTATGCTTTATATTTCTGAGTATTTTAAAGTTATTTTCATTTATAACAACTTTAAGGATAAACAATTCTATAAGTGTATGTTTAGGTACTTATATCATGCATACCAGAATAACCTACCACATTTCCTAAGTTATCTCAACAACTTTGTCATTAAATGCCACACTCTCTTTGGCTTCATTTTCTCTTACATTGTTGCACCACAAGAAAACTATAGCTGGCATGTGAATTACTTTGCTTCTTTTTTTTTTTTTTTTTTCTCTCTCTCTATTCTCCTAGGCCTAGTAGATGCTGCAGTCGATGCAGCTTCCCAAGCAGGTGTGTTTGTATGTTGCATGGCCAATCTGTAACTGGGTGGAAGATTTAAACGTACTGACATTGTTAATCAGGATTATTGGGCTTTTGGCTTACTGACATTACTTGTAATTCTTACTGGCCTGCAGCTTTGATGTTGTATTTCATACTCAGTTTCACATTTCGCTAACAACATTTCTTACAATTTCTAAGCATAATAAGCAAATTCATGAATAACCATCATCTTATTCACCTATGAATTACATATACTTAGATGGTATTGGAGGGATGTTTTTGTAGTTTTTTCTTTTTATTTCCAATTATAGTAGTCATTCATTATGATAACTAAACACTGTGTTATATTGACATATAATAGTTGCCCAAAAATGAGAATTGGTTAAATATGATGTAAGATGATGGTGCCTAAAGGATATTTCTTCTATAGTGAAAGTAAATTGTATTCTGTCTAATTATCAGTCATGTTTTAAAGATTCTCCAAATGTAATTGCACTTTACAGTTTGGATTTTACCTCAAGGGATGCCTTAACGGTCAGTTAACATGTATTTCAATGGGCTGTGGCTTAAGAATCTTGATAGAGTGGTTTGGGGCTTTACTATATATGTGTGCCAGCATTTTCATGAGGAATCAAAATTGTGCATGCCGTCATTGATTTTACAAAGGTCCGGTTACAGGTCAGTAATTTCCCTCTCTGCCTGGCAACCTTGCTAAGTGTTTCAGAATTTCCTTCAAATTATTTATACATATCACATTAAAATGATAAAGACTGGGAGTGGATTGATTTTAATCACACCAAGGAAGAGAGAAGGATTGGGTTTCCTGTACTTTATTGTCAACCCTTGTGCTGCCTAGCTGTAGTTTGAATCCAGGCATTTTTCTTTTCTGTGCCAGTTATACAAGGACCTTTTAATTTATATGAAACTTCAGTGGGGAAGTGATCTAATACCACTTCACTAGCAGTCCTCTGAAGACTATCTAAAGGATAGTAATTCTAGTATGAATTTGCTGTAGTAGTTCTCTTAATTATTTCTCAGAAGAAAATGCATTCTCTAAAAGTGAAAAATAGTAAAAACCCAAACCAGTTCATGTTCTTCTGCAGACTACAGCATGGATACATGCAACCTTGGGGAGTGGTTTTGCTTTATAACTTTGATGACTATTCATATCTAAAAGTAGTGTGTGATGATTTTATTATAACCAGAATTACTGGAGGAAACAGAAAAGCTAATGAAAGAAAAAATTGAAGTACAGCGTCAAGCTGAAAAAGAGTATGATGACCTTCAGAAGCAAGTGAAAGTCTTGGAAATAGACTTGGAAGAACAAGTAAACCGTTTTATAGAGCTAGAGCAAGAAAAAAATGCAGAACTAATGGACTTGAGGCAGCAAAACCAGGCTTTGGAGAAGCAACTTGAGAAAACAAGAAAATTTCTAGATGTAAGTATGGTAAAAAGCTTATTTCATGAAGATGGGTGGGCACCTGTGCTGAGGTTTGCTTCTGCAGCAAATGCTCATTTTTTCAGACTTTGAGTAAATACCTAGAAACACGTGATAGTAACAAAACTATAGGTTGCAGCCCAAGAATGTAACAAGTGTTTTAAAAGTTGAAAGTTTGACTGAGATGTTTGCATAGGACTGTTCTGCATTTTTGAGTATAAGTTAGTAGGCTTCCTAAATGTTGTTTAAAACAATGAGAAACTTCTAAAATTAATAAGGAAAAATATATTTTTGTGACCTTCATTTGCAACAATCTTTGTGGAATTTCCATGTTATATAATAGTTGGGAGTTTCAGTGTGGTCTGTTGGAATTAAGTACTCAGCTTCAGTTGTACTTGGAAATTGAAAGCGTAATTTCTCTAAGTTTCTTTTATAGGCTTCTTTCATAGCATCTAAGAATCTACCTCTAGATATTAAGCTACGCCTCCCAGCCAGTTATATGTGTATTTGTCCACATTCACAGTGGCAGTTGCCTCTTTGATGTACCCAGTTTCCTCCTGCCTACGGGCTGTCTCAGCAATTTTGTTTTAAACACTACTTATTTTTCAACAAACACCATCATCCCTGCCTCCTTTTCCCAATTTTTTCCTCGTAAGTGTCTTACACTTGCGAGAAAACTATCATTTCTGTGCCTTCTCAATCAACTCTTCAGTTACTAGTAGGGTGGAATAATTTCATACATAATAAATATAACACTGTGACACCACCATTGCATTATCTATTACGAAGCAGTATTAAAGGAGAGATCTGTCCAGTTACTTCTTATCGCAATCGTGTTTGCCTTATTTCATTTTCTACAGATACAAGGATATTTTTTACACTGAAACTGGTGTGTTATATAGGACAAGATTCAGAAGTTAAAATTCCTATTACAAGTCTCATAGTCATAAATGCCGGTATGGTTTGGGCTTATCAATAGCATGAACTGGAGAATTATGGACTACTGAGATGAGTAGTCATTTTTAATAGCAGAATTAGAATTCTTCTGTTTACTCTGAAACAGCAGATGATTTTTTTTTTAAATTTGCAACTTGTCAAGGTTGATGTTTTATCCCAGCTTGCTGGATTTCTGCAAAATGTTTTATTGCTTGGCAAAAACATTCCTCTTTTTATCAGATACTTCAGCTAGTTTATTTTACTGCATCTGATAATGCTACTTTGTAAAACAGACAAACCTTAAAGGCGATCTTTCACTGGATGCTACCAGTTCCATATCATTTTCTATATAAAAATATATTTCACAAATGTCAGACTGGGATATAGCAAATGAAATTGGTCAAAAGAGAAAGTGAAATGCAAAATTTGAACAATTTATAAATATTTATAATCTTGGTGGGTTTTTGTGGTTTGCTTTGTTTTAGTGGGTT
>VXAA01002963.1:171287-201613 GCA_013399115.1 Anseranas semipalmata | reverse complement strand
TTTTTTTTTTTTTTTGCTGTTGGCTCTTCATCAATATTAACATAGAGTTAATTCATATTCTTAATTTTTATTTGTGCTACATATATCAAAGACAAACATTAAGAAAGAAAAACCATAAAATAGTGGCTTATTACCATTTGTGTGGTTTGCCTGGCACAGAAGAACGGAGACTGTCAGTTTTGTGAAATAGTACTGGCTGTGTCTGTGCTGTCTTCATTTTTTAATAAAAAGTATGAACTGTGAAAGCTGAAAGAATTTTTTTAAAATCATAGCTGCAAGAGGTTCTGCTACATCAAAAATGCTGACATACTGTCGCCAGCCTCACATTACCAGAAATAAGAAGTAATAATATACTTAATTTAGATAGGTTTTTAAAATCAAATGTTGTATCCATGTGATTCCTTAACTTTCAGGAGCAAGCAGTTGACAGAGAGCACGAGAGAGATGTGTTCCAGCAAGAGATACAGAAGCTGGAACAACAGCTGAAGGTTCCACAAAGGAGTCAGCCTGTCAATGAACTTCAAAACAGAGAGGTAAGACACTTTATTACTTCTACTCAGTGAATATATATGACAAAATGACAACTATAAAGGTATTATAATGAAACTATTTTATGGTGTATCTAATCTGCATCCATTTACAAGCCAGGAAAGTATATCCCTACAGATGAAAGTGCTAGGGGACAAGGCTGAAACTGTGTTTGGGGTTTTTTGGGTTTGTTTGTTTTTTATAATAGACTTACAGAGACTTTGTATCTTTTGTATAACTTAATTTAGAAAGTCCACTCTGTTTTCAAAAGCCTGTGGAAACAGTCAGGACTACTTTAGCAATTTAATATGTTCTTATATTGTTTTTTGACATCATGTTCATAGCACAGGTGCACAACTGAAGGAATTGAGTTACCAAGGTTGAAGCACCTGAGATGTAGTAGCTCTCTCTGTGCACGCTTGAACCTCCCCAGTTATGCTGCAAGTGAAATTCTGTCTCCACTAAAACAAATGTAGTAGCTATAGAACAGCAGACTTAAGGGGAGTCATAGAAAACTGTTAGAACTGACAAAATCAAGAAGCGGTGCAAATACTATATGTTGTTAAGTTTTTGCATGTTTTGTTTGACCAGTTAGGCAAGGAAATTGCCTTTTTTTTGGTCATTTCCTTATGTCCTACTTTTTGAGCAAGGCCTGTATTTTTCCATGTTTTTTTTTTTTACCTGATTTTCAATATAAAAATGTCTCCTATTAGATTACACTGTGATTTTCAAGTGGAAGTTCTTACTGAGGTAGTTCAGTTGCTGTAATTCAATTCTTAAATATTAGCAATATTTAATATTTAGTATTTTGTAATAGGGCCATAGACAATAAGAGGACATAAGTTCATATATATGAAATACAAGTAATCAAAATGTTTATTTACTTATAATTCTCAGATTTAGGGGTGTATTTCATGTTTATTTTTAACATATGTTAATACAATGTTTGTGGAAAATCTTCCAAAGTATTCAGTCAGTCCTTTGTGGTATGGCTACTACTGGCCCCTGTGAATAATGAATCTTTTGGAATTAGCTGGGTGTGTGTTCTGATGTTACAGTGTGGCTTATGATACTTAATAAATACTCATTTTATCTTTATCCGGCACTTGCTCTTGTTAAATTTTATACAATTGGTGATTGCCCAGCCCTCTAATTTGTCAAGATCTCTATGCAAGACCTCTCTGCCCTTGAGGGATTCGATAGCTCCTCCTAATTTAGTATCATCTGCAAACTTAATTAGTATGCATTTGAGTCTTACATCCAGATCATTTATAAAAGCGTTAAAGAGAACTGGGCCTAAAATGGAGCCCTGGGGAACCTCACTAATGATTGTCTGCCAGCCTGATGGAACCCCATTTACTATAACCCTTTGAGCCTGACCCATCAGACAATTGTTCACCCATCATATTATGTATTTATCTAGCTGTATGCTGGACATTTTGTCCAGAAGGATACTATGAGAAACAGTATCGAAAGCTTTGCTGAAATCCAAAAAGATCATGTCTACTGGCTTTCCTTGGTCAACTAGATGGGTAACCTTGTCACAAAAGGAAATTAAGTTAGTTAAACGGGACTTTGCCCTCATGAACCCATGTTGGCTATGATCAATGACTGTGTTGCCTTTCAAGTGTTTTTCAGTAACTCCCAAAATAATCTTCTCCATAATTTTACCAGGCACTGAAGTGAGACTGACTGGCCTGTAATTACCAGGGTCTTCTTTCTTACCCTGCTTGAAAACTGGGACAACATTTGCAAGCTTCCAGTTGACTGGGACCTCTCCAGATTCTGAAGACCATTGAAAAATAATTGAGAGAGGTCTTGCAATGACATCAGCCAGCTCTTTCAGTACCCTGGGATGAATCCAATTGGGCCCCATAGACTTATGTGCATAAGATGTTAGATGTTAGAAATATCTTGATAGTGCACTGCATGGGATGCATACATGGGACTGCATACAGGGATGCCATACTACTTGCTTTTAGATGACTAGACAGTCTGAAGGCTTTGGAAAGACACAGTCAGATCTAGAGAGCAGGTGGTATAGCACAGAACATGTGACTTCTTTGAAAATGCTAATTGTATTTGTTGGATATAGCACTACAATATCCTAATTTTGCATTCTGTTTCACCTAAAGAGTAGGAATTTCACTACAAGAAAAAGAGGGATTCTTTTTCTCTATAAACAGTGAGTGCTTTTACTATTGCTAGCAAACTTTCCCAATCTACTATAATATATTCATCTTCTTGCCATATTGTCACCAGGTCGAACAGTTAACAAATCATCTAAAAGAAAAAACAGACAAATGCAGTGAGCTTTTGCTTTCTAAGGAGCAACTTCAGCGAGATATACAAGAACGAAATGAAGAAATTGAGAAATTAGAATGCAGAATAAGAGAACTGGAGCAAGCCTTAATTATCAGTGCAGACAACTTGCAAAAGGTATTTCTTGGTCTAAAATTACCATGTATTTACTCCTATCTTATTTTCTTGAGAACAAAGCAGTATATCCTTTTGGTTTTTTTTTTTTGTTATTAAGCAAGTAAAGTAACTAATGTATTTTTAAAGGTGGAGGAAAGGAAACAATTTGGCACCATCATAGTAAAGGGAGAATTACCTCTTGAAGTACAACTGCAAGCTGAACGAGAAGCTGTGGACAGAAAGGAAAAGGAGGTAAAATATCTATGCAATGTTCCGTGTTTCCTCTGATATTTTCTATTGATAGTTTTTGCTTTCTGTTGAGTATAATGAACTATACAGATGAATTTTTTAAACAGATGAAACAGCTGTCCAAATCCCCTTGAAATTCTCTTGTGAGCCATGATAATTGTTATCATCTCTGTTAATGCTTATGAGTTACAAGAGTGTTTCTGGAATTAAAATTCAGTGAAGACAAAGTTCATAGTAATTTCAGCTGATTTCTAATAGGTTTTAAAATTCCATTCAGTTTAAAGACTCAGAATGTCACTGAGTACACATTCTATTGTTTGTGCCTACCAAACTAGTTTACAGTAGACAGTACACTTGAAAATTATGACATTTAATTTTTGGTATGGCTATCTATTGCTTTTTCACCATTTGTTTGGTAACAGGTCACAAACCTTGAAGAACAACTGGAGCAGTTTCGAGAGGAGCTAGAAAATAAAAATGAAGAAGTTCAGCAATTACACATGCAACTAGAAATTCAGCGAAAGGAGTCCACTACACACTTGCAAGAACTTGAACAAGAGAACAAATTATTTAAGGTAATTGTTTAACAGAGAAGCCAAGGACTTTATTCTCCCTTCTCCCCAGAAATAAATTTGTGGAAAATGCCAAGACACCAAATTCTTATTTTGCAGTTCAGTTTGCAAAATACTAAAAAGCTTATATAATTACTTCTCATTCCACGCAATTTGTTGCTCCTATACCTTAAATATTCATACAAAAATATGCAGAAAATGTTATGTACAACTGTAACGTGGTTTGGGGTTGGTTGTGGTTTTTTGTTTGTTTGTTTTGTAGTATGAAATGGAAATACTGGGACTAGCTATGCAGAAATCTGAAGATGGCACCATAAAGGACCAACATTTAGTGGCTGGGAGACTCACTCACATCATGCGAGAAAAGGAGCAGGAGATAGATCATCTTCATGAACACATTGCAAAACTGCAACAGCAACTTGAAGGCACAACTGACAACAAAGTACATACTTTTGAAATCTCTTTTCAGAGTCCTACTTTATGTTGCTAGCTTTAAAAATAATAATAATAATATATCCCTCTCCCCCCCATCAATCACAATATCTTCTATTGCTGCTTTAATTTATAAATGAGAATGCTTCAGTATCAAGCAATGCTTTAATGCTAATCTGTTTTTCCTCTTCTATCATGTTTTTTACTATGGATACTTTTTACTTGCTTTCTATTTATTATTCTGCCTTACTTCTGCTTCAATTTTTGTCTTAAATTCTTCATTCCTTATTCTTCTAATACTTCTGACCATTTAGTAATATGTAGGTAGCTGGATTGAATCTCAACATTCATTCTGCCATCTTCCCTGCAGTGACTTGTTCTGTGTTATGTTTCAGTGACACCTGCTGGACCTGTACTTACAGGTGTTTTTAGCAGCTGAACTTTTATTCTTGTAACCTTATGTAAATACTTTGTCATCATATCAATGTTGGCAACATGTAATCCAATTTGAAATGTGGTGGATGTGCAAACAGCATGCTGTGTTCTATTAAAAAAGAAAAAGTAGAGCAAGAAAGAAACAGATTCATCTCTATCTTATTTACTGAGGTTTAACACATGTAGTTTTCTGTTATTTTTCAATTATATATTTTTATAAAAATAAGCTTCATCTTTTAATGGCTTGCTTCTATTTTATACAGATTTAATGCATTTGATTTCAATAGATATACCACATATTTTGCGTTGATGTAAGTGATAGCAGAGACAGGCCTCCAGTCTCACATTTCTTGTAGAAAAAACATTAGATCTCTTCGGTGGAAGAATTTTGCACTCTGACCACTTTAAACATGAACTTTTTTTTAGTCATAAGTTTTGTCCCCAAAGCCCATATTATTCAGTAAGATAAGAATAGATCTGCTATCCTATCCCTCAGTAGCTGAATGTTTAGCAGAACATTTTCCGTGGATTCAATATGTCTTAGTGAATAGAGCTCTGACTGAGCTGAATAATTTCACCAAGTTTTTCTGTGCTATTTTTAGTTATAATGAACCTCAGTGAATAATGACAAAACTTTGAATTGGATCTAGGAAATTGGATTTAGGAAAAATCATGTTTCAAGAATCTGGAACAATTCTGCTTTATACAGTGACCATGGTAATAGGGTTACATTCCTTGCCTTGAGGAAAATGCCCAGGATTTAAGTATAATTCATCTTATTGATTGGTTCTTCTCCTGTAGTATGAAGTTCCATTTTCTTAATCTCATCCTCTTACTCAGTTATATTTTCCAGGACATTAAATAATTACTCTGTTTGCTTGATTATGATATCAGCATTATAAAATGAATAGATCATCCTTAGTTAGTCCCTTTCCTAATCGTGTAGACATCTTCATCCCACAAAGTGCTTTTCATTTAATTGCTGTACTTGCCTTATGTAGTCCTTTACACTGTTACGCTTTGAAGAACAGAAACTGTTGTGCTCACTGGATTGCAGTCAGCAGGATCACTGCTCTTTTCTTCTGAAAACCAATGCCTTATTCACATTTTCTTTAGTGGTGTTGAGCTCCTCCAGTCTCTGTGGATTTTTAAAAATAAGTTCTTGGTTGGCAAATCAACCCTTCTATTTTATGTGGTCACATTTTTCATTTATTCTTAAACATATTATAATTATTACAAAGTCATTTTATTTAACTAACTAAACCTAATGAAATACAGAGAGATAAAGGGAAAAGCACAGCTATTTTTGTAATAAATTTAGTTATCTTTCTTTTTTTCCTTCCTAATATTTAGAAAAGGCCTTTTTACTGTTCTTATCTATTTTAGGTACCATAACTGATTTCGTTCTATACTTTCCCTTTCAGAATATTCTTGACAGTTTTCCTTCTGCTTTTTTTCATTTCCAGTGTATAAGCACTGTTCATTTCAGATCTCTAGACGTTCTCTTAATATATTCACTTAGTTTCTTAGATTCTTACTACTTGTAATCTGGTCTATCTTTATTTTGACTTTTGAAATGATTTTTCAGTATTCTTCTACACTCTAATGAGATTTTGCTCTCAATGCAATTTAACAAGCAGTTTTTTTAATGAATGTTATAAAACTTATTCTATTGGAATCTGTAACTTGTATTCAGCATACCTCTGAGTATTATGAATGCTTTCACTTCATTTGATACTTTAACACATACAGAGTTCATTATATTCAGGCTACTTTATCAATCCTATATGAAGATGTCTTGATTCTTATAGAGCTTTACAAGAGACATCCCATCAAGAAGTTCACTGATGACATACTTTCTTTTACAAGACTGCAAATTGTGATTAAACTGCTCCTATGAAGTCCAGGAACTGGATTTAACTGAAAGTTTAATAGTTCCCCATTATAAATTTTTAAATTGTATATTTTTTCAGGTTTTTGAAGAGCAAAATGAGCATATACGGGAGCTTGAAGCCCAGGTAGAATGTCTGAAAAGTGATCAAGAACGTGTGAAGAAAAAAAATGATGAGGAAATAGAGCAGTTGAATGATGTAATTGATAAGCTTCAGCAGGAACTGGCAAATATTGAACAAAACATACCTGCAGGCAGTGCTGCTTTTCATGAGGATGCTGACAGTCTGAAACACACACTTGAAACAGTTCTAGCAGAAAAAGAAGCTTTGGAGAAGCAAGTAGAAAATATTAATGTAGAGGCATCTCGAACAAAGAATGAGCTTCAGGAAACTAAGCTAAAAATGAACCAGCTAAAGCAAGAAATAAACATGTTAAAAAAAGAACATGAAGGAGTAACAGAGAAGTATAAGTGTGCACTGATGAAAAGTGATGGGGAAAAAACAGAAGACAGGAGTGACGGGAAAATTGAGAAAGGGGATGAAGGCTCGTGTGAGATGATAGAATTGCTAGATCAAACCCAGCTCAGGTCTTCAGATGAAAATACAAGGGTCACCATTAACAAGATGGAAGTACAACTGCAGCAACTTCAGGCATGCATTAAGGAAAAAGATACAGAACTGTGCCAATCCTACAATGAAATAAAAGACCTGAAAGAGCAAGGCAGAGCTGAAAGAGAAACACTTAAAAATAAGATATTAGAACTAGAGAAAACACTACTGGAAAAAGTTGCAGCTGCTCTTGTGAGTCAGGTTCAGCTAAATGCAGTTCAAGAGCAAAGAAAATTCCTGCAGGAAATTCAGGAAGCTTCAAAATGCGTGGAGGAAGCAAGCAAGAATCCCCAAACGGAGGGTTTGAGTGATATAACTGAAAATGAGATGGAATCAAAAGTATCGCTCTTAACACAGAGGCTTAATGAGATGGAGGACCAGCTGGCACAGGTAAATCATAACTTGGAGCTAGAAAAAGAAAATGTAAAAATTGCACAAAAGGAAGCTAAATTGAAAGAAGAGAAACTACTAGAACTTCAGCAATTGCTAGAAGAGGTTCAAGAGAAACACAGAAGAGAGATGCAGAAATACATTAAGCAAGCAGGAACACAGACATATCTGGTAATTATATGCAATTTTCTTTTGGCTTGTTTTCACTAAAATCAGTTTTTTCTGTGTGTGAGTGAACTATAACGAATGAAAAACTTCCGAGTGAAACTAGAAATAGGAATATTCTACTGTGTGGGGTAGATCTTCGTTTCTCTGTTATTCCTGGAGTTGCAAAGAAGAAAAAGATTTTATTTCAGGTGAACTTTACTATCAATTTCCATTTTGCATTAATTGATTTTGAATTGTGAATAAGTACTTTCTTATTCTTACTTTGAATTGACATACAATGGGGTAAATTACACTTACATGACAAGGAGGTAGACAAAAGGGAGTGATGGCAATTTGTCTCAACGTTTTTGTTTGTTTATATAGACTTTCATTTTGGTTTACTTTTGCTTACTTTCCTGCCTTGATTCCAAATATGTTTCCCATTGGTAGCTTTTACCAATGTACATTTGTCCTGATTTCCATCCACCACTGGTTATGTTGCATCTGAATTTAAAACCTTCACAGTTGACTGTGCCTGATAACTAGTTTTTAATTAAAAAACGTGGGCTTGATTGGCGAAACTCATAAGTTCAAAGAGATCATGAAACCTAATGCTGGACCAGAAAAGGTTCAAAGACCTTTCATCAAAATGCAGATTGAATGAATGTCATGTACGTCTTATAAATTCAATAATATCATCAGACTTCATTTCCCACTGGCTGTTGACCTTCTTCCCCATGCTTTCTGGATGGTCTAGCCCATTTCTGCTTGTAGTAAGCTGTAAGAAGATGGTCTTTCCTCCCATACATAATTGGTTTGTGGGAGTTAATCTAGGAAAATGGTCTTTCAGTCTTAATTTTTAGAGAATGTGTTAATCCAAATAACATACATTTGTTTTCCCCAAGGGTGTTTTCATTTGTGGCTTTAATAAATTGGTGTGAAAGTAATCAGTGCTGTTAATACTTGATTATCCATAAGATTCTTTACCATTTTCCATATCTTTTGCTACCATGTAGGTAGGAGCACAACTCATGGAAAGTCAAAAAGAAAATGAGCTTATTAATGAACTTGAACTAGAGAAAGTTAAAGAAGAGGCAGCTGCTGCTAAGGAAGAACTGAGCAGTTACAGAGAAGAGGCAGAAAAACTTCAGCAAGAACTATTAGTAAGAACCACATTGTTCTATAATGTATTTAAAGCATGGTTATACAGGATTTATAATAGCCTTTATGCATGCTATTTTTTTAATCTTGTACTGAGCATGCCACTAAGAAAAACAATTACTCAGTACCTGCTGTCAGTGGAATAGGGCTGATGGTGGAGAACAAAACAGCATTTAATGCCAAAGTACAGAGTTCTACAGTCCGCTATAATGCAACAGTGGATCTAGAGCTGTATTTCTTGGAGATGAGATTTGTTACTGTGTGTCATAGCCTCTTTAAAATAGGACGAAACTGAGTTGTAATTGTAGAGAGGGTTGTTTAGGTTTTGTATATTTCCAAGTATTTGGAGGGACTGCAATTCAGATTTTCCATATTTTCAGGTAAAAGAAGCAAGTCTGGTACATCTTCAGGAAGATCTGTGCAAAGTCAAAGAGAAGCTAGTTCAAGTAGAAGACAAGTTTGCAAATTATGTGAGAAAGGACAAGGAAATGGCAAAAACTGAAAGCAAAAAAGATGCAGAAATAGCATGTGATTTGTCAACCAGTGAGTCTACTCTAATTAGAAAAAACACATCTTCACAGACAGACAAGAATGTGGAAATCAACAGCTATATCCAAACTTCACCAGTCCTTGTTAAAAATGCAGAAATTCAAATTGACTTGCAAAATGGATGTTCTTCAGAAGAGGTTGCAGAGATCATAAGAGAATTTAATGAAAAAATTGACCAAATGCAAGAACTCCATGCTGCTGAAATCATGGACATGGAGACAAGGCATATCTCTGAATCTGAAGCATTAAAAAGAGACAAGTTTGTTGCAGTGCAAGTATTAACTGATGAATGTAATGCTTTGAAGGAAGTCATAGAGAGTCTACGAGCTAAAGAGGTATGTATCCTATTTTATATTCATTGAACTACTTTGTTTTCTGCTTTTGCTTCTGCTACAGAAATTCCCATTTTAAGTCAAAGTGTGAACCACCATTAATCAACATTAATATAAAGGCTTTAAGTGTTCTGATGTTTCCGCGGTCTAGGGAGAGATTGTGAACCCATTCCTCAGCAATTTAAATTTGAGAGTGTGCTCAGCTGTTAGATGCTTCTTTGTGCTACTGCCTTGAACCTGGCCTGCTCTGTGAAGCGGGGACGAGTGTAGGTCACACTGTTGAACACCAACTTTCTAGTTTCCATTTTGATTACTTTAATTGCAAGGGAAACTAAAAAGAGACACTCATAGAATTTCATGCTCCTGAGAATTAGCACCCTTATTGGGAGTGGGTGTCGGGTGATTCAAGGTTTAACTGTTCTCTTTTCTAAATATAGGGTATCCCAATTTCTGGATTGGTACGTTCTCCACCATATCAAGCTAGAGATGGAGGTTCTAGTGGTAAGAAGCTTGTTTTTGTAGATTTCAAATGGTCAGCATTATAAATTAAATTTGCTTTTTTAATAGTAAGTTTACCGTTAAAGAGTTTGTGTCCTAAGGAACAAAAGCAACTACTCTCCAGATCAAAGCAGAACCCTGTCACACTTTAAAAAAAAAAAAAAAAAAATGCCACTGATCGTACCATGTCTATTGAACTGTTACAGAAGAAAAATGACTGGATTGGAGATGGGTTCAGTCAAGGCATCATACACTAATTTTTTCTTCCAATTGGAGTTTCTATATTCTTCTTACATATTCCAGCATCTCTTCAGCATAGCTTCATCATGTCTTGATGAATCGAAAGCTACAACTCCCTAGCAATGAGAGATGATGACAGGTACTGACTTCCCCAGGAGCAATAGAAATGATTAATCTGGTCCTTTCAATAGGCAAAGACTAAGCATATTAAGAAGGGTTATTTATCAGACGTATTTGTGCAAATAAGTTGTTTTTCTTTTAAAACTAAACTGGGATTTTTAAGTTTCACATTTTGTAGGGCTTTTTAGTTTTTTGTTTATTTTGCTTTGTTTTTTTGCTGTCACTGCTTTGAAACTGAAAAAGAAAAATTATAAAACAGGTAGTCTCCAGGGGCAGAATTGGCTGTGGTGACATGCAACCACCTGTTACAACAATTTGAAAAAACTTTTTTGATGTCTGTTCTTCAAAGTTTCGCAGTAATCCAGCTTTAATGTTTTTCTCTCCTTTTATTTTAGACTCCAGTTCAGACTGGAGTCAAGGAATGTATCTTGCTCAGACCCAGGGATCTGACACGGTATCTGAAGGAATAGATGAAGGTGAAACTTCAACAGATTTACTTCCTCAAAAAATTAAGGTAAAGTAGAGCTGATCATTTTCATTGTGGAACAAGAGTGATAATACAAAAAGCTTAGGTTAGTTACTGCTTGATTAGTGAAAAGCGAATCTTTTAGATCATTTTAAAGTGTTCGGTATTTAAATACAATTTAAAATACTCCTGATAAGTGATATGCATTCTGTTAGAAATGTCTGTAGCTAGCAAAAGATTTTGTTGAATATGCTGTTTCAGTTAAAATGGAATCTTTCTCAGAATTTCACGTTAGATTAAGTTAAACATGAGCTGTAGCTGTAGACTTGTTCTCAATTATGAATATGAGAAAATTAAATTATAATTATAACGTATTGTATTTCTTACATATTAATAATAATGTCAAGATAATCTATTACACAGTTGTATAAGTTCTATAATTATAGGCGTAGAATAAAACCTACATTATGAAAGTAAATTAATTTGTGTATTATAAACAATAAGTTATCATGCTTTTAATTATATTGGGGAGAAAAAAAAAACACAAGCCTTTTCCAACAAAGACCTAGCTTAATGGTAATTTCAAAAAGTGAATGGCAAAGCTTGCCTGGAAGCTTCACAGGACTCTGTTTTTAAAATGTTTCCATCAGCAATCAATTTGGAATTAGAGTATTGATTTGACAGATAAACTTTGGGAATTTTCATTTGAAACTGAGGAAAAACACATCTATTTAATAAGTTCCACTGCTTGGCCAACTGGGTGAGATTTCTATCATTGGTACAAGGAAGCATAAGTAGTTTCCTTATGCCGATCAATTTAGAAAGTACCAGTATTCCAGTACATATGAAATACCATTATTATTTTTAGGACTGACATTACTGATTTCTTTTGTATTTATTGTAGGGTTTGTTGAGAGCAGTCCATCATGAAGGCATACAGGTGCTGTCTCTCACTGAATTTCCATATGGTGAAAGAGAGATGCCACCTCTTAAGCAAGGGCCAGAATCTTGGCTTGAGGAAAGGAAAGCCTTTCTAAGCACCATTTCATCTTTGGAAGACCTGATTTCAAAAATGCAGCTTCATAGAGATGCTGAGGTATAAACAATATCATAAGAGTCTTTCTAAATCAAAAATAATTTGAGAACCTTATTATAAGCACATTGATAGTTCTGTTTTAAATGCTGTAAATATATTACTACAAGGCAAGATTTCAGAAATATGCAGTAAAACTGCATGTTGCACTTTCTGTTAATAAAATACACCTTTAATTACAGCTTTCATTTGTTCTTCTATGCACTGATAGCTTTTGACTGTATAGATCTACCTTTTAAAAATAATTTTATTTTAAAAGCATGTTTCTAGTAGCTATTAAAATTATACTATAGTGAGAGAACAGAGAAAAAAGTAATTGTTTAAAATATAAAACAAAATTAATATTAATCAGTAATCAGTTAAAACTTACTGGGATTTGCCTACCTGTAGACTTATTGGTTATAAGTGGGTAGTTTCCATTACCTCTGCATTTTCTTCAACATGCAAAATGTGTGTGCAGGGAAGGGAGGTGGAGATTAACTTTACATCATTATAAAATTAAATCTTCATACACAGTATCTGCACACTACCATATAGCTGTGTAAGATATACATGCATGTAACATTACAAAAATTAAAAAGGTAGTGTGATACAGTATCTTTTATAATAACTATATGGGGCTAAGTTTTCATTTATAAAAACTAAATTGCTCCCATCTAAAATGCAGATACAATGTTCATGAAGTTGAGCATTTGTGCATGCAGAAGAAATCATAACATGTACAATAGATGTCTCCATTTGCATGAATGAATTTTATGTAAGAGATCCTCAATATTGCACTGAAAACACACACTTTGCATAAATGATAACGTCTGTTCTTGGTGTAATCTTTGAATTCTGCTAAATGTTTAAATTGGCATTATGTACCGTTGTAGATTTATGCAAGTTCTGAATCTCCTGAAGGCGACTCAGACTGGCGAGGAGAACTCCTGCGTGCCGTTCAACAGGTTTTTGTGAGGGAACAAAATGTTCTTCTTGCTGTGTTTCAAACTGAACTTGTGGAACTTACAGGCACAAGAGATGCAATGATATTGATGAATCAGTTAGAGCACAGACTGCAAGAGCAGGTAACATAAAACATACTTTAGTAAAGTCCTGTTTAAGTCTATGTTAGTTTTTAATTTTTAATATATAAATCCACTGAAAAATATATGTATTAATAGTAGCTGTGACAGATCAGACAGGTGAAAACAAAGTATGTGTTGTAGGAAGAAGAGAATTCTTTACAAAGAAAAATTTTTGGATGCACAAGCTGTAGAAAAAATACAACTTTCAGAGATACATTTGAATTAAAAATTGTTGTCCTGAGTTTGATTTCATTAAGTTAATTATGTTATGCTGTCTGAGATAAAAGGTATATAGAGATAGAAAAGGTATATAAAGATATATCTTCTATATATGAAGAAAGTTATAAGAGGAAAAGATAAGGTTGATGTGGGACAGAGGGAGGTCATTTATCTCCTGTGGGACGTGGAAGGATTAGTGAGGAAAATCATAATTTGCCATAAAACCGATAGCTCTTCTGATTCTATAATTTTGATGCCCAGCAGAGTAGTTAAAAATAAATAAATAAATAAGAGAGAATTCTTTCTAGTATTATAATAATGTGTTAATCATGGTTTAACTGAAAATGTTTTGAATATATATGCACTGTGAATATATCATTAAATGTAATATCCACACAATAAATATTCTAATAAAATCTGGAGTTTTACTCTCAAGTGTGTTTTCAATGCTCACAGGCTACTAATCAGAGAGCAGCAATGGATTGTCTTCAGCATGCAGACAGAAGAAGTTTACTAATGGAGATTCAAGTATTGCATGCTCAGATGAACAGCATGAAAAATAATCCAAAGAGAGAACAAGAGATTGATTCAAAAAGCCAAGGTGATTTATGTGGTAATTTATGTCTATTTCTACATGTTTTCGTGCCAGTGCTCATATAGTTGTAGGTGAAGAACTGTTGACTTTTTTTGCTCTCTGATTATGACGCTCAACTTACGTTCTGAGCATGCTTGCTTCTCATCTTTTCCATCTTATTGGAGTAATATTCAAAAATGAAAATGTAGCCTGTGTAGTTATCACTTGTATCAAATTAAAAGTGATGTGAAGTTATTTCAATTGCTATAAAAATTGAGTTTGTATTTTAAGGTTATTTTCTGTGCTTCAGTGTTTACGTTCAACAGCTTTGAAATTATCAAAGTTATCAATGTAATGAGTAAACTAAGAAGTGGTTAGAATGAGCAGCAAAAAGTTCAGAGAACAAATGTATTTTAAACTTAATCTGTAAATGCTTTCAGTGTTTTGTCACAAATATTTGGCCAAAAGTATATATACATAGCTAACTTGGATTATGTTGGTCATAATCCAAATGATAAATAGTAATATGGTTGTGCATACAGTTTTTAAATAAGTTTAAGAGTTGAAGTGATTTCTTGGAAAGTATGAAATGTATTCCAGTATAAAAGACATGGTTTTACTTTCACCCCACTATTTAAAGATTTTTTTTTAAATATCGCTGTTAGCGATAGCCTTGTAGTCATTCTCTGTGCTAAGGGAAACTTGATCCAAGTGAATGGTGTTGTTTGATTACTAGACTAATTTCCTTGTTAATGGTGCTCCCATTAGAAATGCTGGAGTATAATATGCAGCAAAAGCAGTCACAGATAATGGAAATGCAAGTGGAGCTCCGGAGTGTGAAGGACAGAGCAGCTGAGCTTCAGGAACAGTTGAATTCAGAGAGAATGATGGGTGCTGAGCTGAAAAATGAACTTGCACAAGCCAAACTAGAGCTTGAAACAACCCTGAAAGCACAGCACAAGCACTTCAAGGACCTAGAAACCATCAGGTATGGCTTTCAGTGTCAGGCTTTCAGTGTTGACAGTGAAGATGATATTTTCTGTGTCACCCCAAGTCATAATACTGATTTTATTAAGGAAGTTGATCTCATGTAATGTAACTGCATCTCAGTTTTTCTGTAGAACATGCCTAACAAAAAATAGACTTACGTTCCATTTGACAAAAAAAAGTAATTCTATAATTAAGAAGATCTGATTCATAGTTTGATTTAATGACTTACTAATATCAGGTTTTTTAATTTTGACACATTAGACTGCTGTATACAAACTAATACGTGTACCATATTTATTAAAGGTTTTTTTTGCTTCTAAAACAGAACATGGAGAGAAAATTGCAGAGTTGAGATGACTTAGCAAGTACTTTCATATGAACTTCATATGACTTGAAATGTTGCTTTGCTATGGCCAACAGCAGAGATACCAGGCAAAATGTGTGGCACTCAGGAAAGCCATTACTACATTACTATTAATGTCTTTACCAGATCGGTATGCCTGTATACGGTATCTTAATGTTCAGGTCAGTGATAACAAATTAAGACAGAGTTCAAATTCGTATTGCCTTATAGATTACATTATAACCTTTACAAATCACCAGGAGCAAGGTTCTTTGGCTTTTCTTTTTGTTTGTTTGTTTTTTCTTTTTAAATTGTTTTGCAAAGAAATTTTTTGCTAATTTGCAGAAAAGTGCAAATTCGGGGCATAAATTCCCGCCACCCCACCCTCTGAGCCGCCAAGAAAGAAAAATCCTTTGATGCACGTGGCAGCAAGATGCTTTTTGGCAACCTTTCAAATTTTGGCCAATGACTGGATTAAGTTGAACACTAGCTACCTCCGAGCCACCAATTCATGAAAAATCGCAGCTACAAAGTTAGGCATACAGACACAATTTTTCTGTCATTTTTGAGCTATGCAGCTCTGTTTGATGTTTGAGTTAGTCTTGCTTTTCTAAACAGGCTTTTCATTGTTATGTTACTACATGAGCAGCATTCTCAGTTCACAAAATGAAGTAAGTATCAAGTAACTGATGTTACTGTGGTAGCATGAGAGCCATGGTCTAATGGAAAGATTGCCTATTTCTTTCTTAGGACTGAAGTCAAAGAAAAAGCAGCCGAGCTAGATATTCTCAAGGATACTATGGCCAGCGAACAGAAGAAGTCAAGAGAGCTACAGTGGGCTTTGGAAAAGGAAAAAGCTAAAATGGAACGCAGTGAGGAAAGACGAAGAGAAGAGCTTGAGGTATTCCTTCCATAATCCCAAATGGCCTGGAACGTTAAGGAGCACAGAAATATTCTTTTGGTCAACATTTAATCTGGACTTACATTTTTGTCCAATGTGTACTCCATGTTCTTGTCTTGAACAAATTTAGAGTTGAAGAAAGATGTACAGAAGCTGTGTGACAAAAAAAAAAAAGGCCTTTTCATAGGAATTTTACAACTGTAAATATTTCACTCTTTATAATAGCCCTCAGCTATTCAAGGGGACAAGACACTGCTAACATGGCTACAAGTAACCCTCACCACAACCTAACTCGTTAATAACCTAACTCAGTATGTCGTTTGAAGAAATATGTTGTTTGTCTCCATTTTAAAAGTCAGTATTCTCACTTCATGGAAACCATACAAGGGAGTTTACTTCAGGAGAAAATACATTAATAGGTTCCTTGGTATCTCTGCAGTATCTGATGTAGTGAGGGAGAGAGTAGGTATCCTGTACCTTATTAAGACAAAAAAATCATTCACTTCAACAGCATAGATTTATTTGCATCTTGGAAACTCACTGTATCTTTTAAAAAAGCATATTACAAGTATTCTTACTTTATAAGATGATCTGATTTTAAAGACGCCTGTAATATATTTTAACATCAGATGTATCTGCAGTATTCAGAGTATTGGCATTAATTTGTGAACAGCAAAACCTGTTAAAAACAAAGGGTGCCGAGCTAGCGTATTTGTGATTTGCAGAAGATAATGCAAAGTATACACAAATGGCTTTAATAATTTTTTTCTTCTGTTTTCTTATGGAAGGACTTAAAATTTTCACTTGAAGATCAAAAACAAAAGAACTTACAGTTAAATAAACTTTTGGAGCACGAGAAACAACTGTCAAGTGATCTGCAACAGAAAATTGAATCCCAAGAAGCACTCAGTGCTGCCCAGCTGTCACGTGAACGAGGCCGTAATTCTGAGTTGCAGGTGCTTCTTGAATCAGAGAAGGTTCGAGCTCTCGAAATAAGCAGTGCCCTAGAAAGGGAAAAAGAGCTATGTGCTCAACTTCAAAGTGCTGAAGATAAGGGGCAAGATGGAACACCTAATCCATCTGAAGAATTACTTAAAGAGCTACAGAAACAAATGGATGAAAAGCATGACCGTATAGTGGAGTTAGTAAGTGAGATGGAGAAGTATAAACTGGAATCTGTGCAAATGAGACAGCAAATGGAAAAAGAGAGACAAATCCAGAGGAAAGCACTACAGGCAGAACAAGACGCTAACATAACAGCACAGAAGAAACTCCATGAACTGGAGTCCAAAGTAGAAGACCTTCAGTGGCAACTTGGACAGAAGGAGCAAGAGGTTCATAAATTAGGGAATGAGACAAAGAAGTTGCGGGAAGTAATCCAAGAACTACAAATAAAAGAGCAGGAGAGTGAAGGAAAAAAGGAAGCCGGAAGAACACAAAGCCACAATCAAAATGAGGTACAGTAGGACTGAGAGCAATGTGTAGTACTGAACTATGCAATTTTGCTTTTAATTCTCTTGTTCAGTTAGTATTGTTTGTCACTGTGCCTTTAATCTATAAAATAGCCTGCAGATTACATATGCCAAAATACAGGCATCAGAGAAAGGGAAAGCACTCTTGTTTTGCTGCCTAAAACTGTTCACACACATCCTCTGAGAATGAAGCTCCAGAGGTGTGTAAGGAGGCGTGTGAGCAGGAGAAATGCATCTGGGTGTATACACACACTTTGTATTTTAGTATAGTAGAAGAATAATATTCCCCTCACCCAGCCTCATGAATGAGCTCAGGAATGCTCCTGATCAGTGTTCTTAATCCTTAGTTCATAAACCACAAGTGGTCTTTGACACATCAAAAAGTGATCTCCTAACAACTGCAATAATTAAATGAGTATATAATTGCACAAGCATATGCATGAATATGTATATGTTAGTGAACAAAATAGAAAGAAGAAATCGAGGTAAAAAACTAGTTTCAGAATCTAGCCTAATTTTTGGATGATTTAAAGTTGGAACCACAATCGCATGTAAGTTTTTCTCCCTCATAAAAGGTTTGGGCAGTTCTATAATGGTTTTTAAGTGACTTAAAACTCTTTAGGAACTTCCCTGTAAGAGGTAAGTGATGCTCAGTGAGTGATTTGTGGATAGTCCCAAAAAAGGCGTTTGACGGGAGACTTGCCTCTTTGCTAACCATGTTGTTTGCTGGAATCATTGCTTTCTCTTAGGCAGCTGTTTCTCTCTGGAGCCAGGAAGGACGTTTTTGTCTTCGTCTAATTTGGCTACTGTTTTTAATGTTCTGAAGCACTGAAACTATCACAGCTAGAGGCAGGATGTTGAATGTATTGATAACTCTGATAGCATCAGGCTTCCTGCCACTATCAGTTTGTGCACCTTGCTGTCCCGCTCAGAGGTAACTGCCAGCACTGTGGTCAAGGAACAGTTTTCCCTTGGATCAGGTTGGCAGTGGCTTCTTACCCCCCTTGGCAGTAGGCAGAGTGATTTGCTTTTCAGGGTCTGCCTAGAGTTTCAGATAATGAATCTCCTGCTGCTTCCTGTGACATGTACAATACCCTGCTTGTTTTGTTTGTTTGTTTGTTTTGTTGTTGTTGTTGTTCCTCATTGATACCACGATATAGACAAATATTCAAAGACTGTGACTCCATGACCATGTTGGGCTTTTCCAGTCCTGTTTCTCTGTGAATTGGTCACTGAAACATTTCGGCACAGTTGCCCAAGTTCCAGGCAAGGAGCTGATGATGGAAAAAGCAGAAAGGCTGGCTGGCTTCTTATCAGCTGAGGTTGCTGAATGGATTCACACTCTAGATCTGTGATTGCTAGATCTTAATCAAGAAAGGCATCACACTGTACCTTTGACAAATAATAGTTGTAGTGATACACTACAACAATAGTGTAGTCATACAACATTCCTTTTGGTATCAGAATTGTTTACATTCTTTAATTTTTGAGTGTATTTCAAAATTAAATATTTCTATTTTAAAGCACTATACATGCATTTGATGTGTATATGTATAAATATATGTTTATGTACAGACTACTTGGGATACACCCAATGAGAGAACAAGAAATTGGGTTCTCCAGCAAAAAATGGAAGGAGCTGAGACAAATGAATCAACCTACCCCACGCTGACAGGAGGAGGAGGAGGAGACCTCTCTGCAGCTACTGAAATTCTGGAAAATGTCAGACAAAAGCTGCAAAATGCATCTCCAAAGCTGAAGAAGTTGGCTCGAAAGGCTGCTAGCAGGTTAGACCAGTCTTCAGCGACTTGTTTTTGTTAATAGCAGCCACCAAGCCAATACATTTGGTTTTAATCTTAATTCACACACTATAAGCCTAACTAATTTTTCTGTTGTTCTATGTCTATAGTATATGCTTCTTTTTACTTCAGATGTAAAACAGGATCACAGAGTGTCAAGTGCTGTGTTAACTCTTTCATGTTTAATATGGTGCTTTATAAGTTACAGCAAAATTGTCTTCTTTCTCTGCAAAGTGATGAGATTTATTTGGGTATGGTGTAGGTGGAAGATCATTTTAAAACAATTCAGTAATTAAACAATTCATTGTGTAAGGGGAAGAATATGGGAGTTATTGCTATGGATATTCCCCTAGTTCCCCCCTGAAAAAAACTGTATTTTGTATTCAAGTGAAATGGATCTTGATTCTTATTTTCTCAGGTTAATGTCTCCTTAAGGGAAAAAAAAACAAAATGTGGGGGAGGTTTGAGTCTGTTTTTCTGTTGCTGTGATGGTGATTAATATTAAACATTTATTCTGAAACATTTGGGTAAAATGAAATGCATTATATCTCGAAAACACCCTAAGATTTTTCTCACACAGATATAACAGGTAAGTGGGAAGCCGAATATCTCCAAATGTTCTTCATGTAGAATATTCTTTTCTTAAAATTAGTAGAAATTGTTCAATGCAAATTCACTATACATTTGAGCCAATTTCATTTAAATACCTAAGAGTCACTGAATGACTTGAATAGGTTGATGTGTCTCCAGTAACTACCCTGACATGATTTGCTAAAGGTCCAGTGTGTTCACTGAAGCAAAGCAGCTGCTGCATTACTCTGGCTGTGTGGTGTTAGACCATGCACACTGTGAAACTGTCGCTGTCGTTTCAGATTGCAGTTTGAAACAGCAGATGATCAAGACTTTATTACAATACAAAATGCTATTGAAGAAGTTATTTCAGAGCTGCAAAAACTACCTGGATTGTCCTATCTGGAAGAGGTGAGAGTGCAATGTTATAACTTTCGTGGGAGATTTTGGATGATGAGATGTGAGTGGAAAACAACAAGGAGTTACTAAACCTGTGGTTATCCAGGTCTGTACTTCATAGAGGAAAATCTCCTTCAGTGAGTGTGCTGCTTTGGAGCTGGTGAAGTGTAAACCTCCCCCCTCATTCCTTTTATTATTATTATTTTTAATTTTAATTATCTTAAAACTGAATCTTCAACTTTCAGGTTAAAACTTTTCCATTATAATTACTAATTTTTGAATTTCCTAGCTTTTCTTTAGTAAAATATATTTTCTTTTCAGCGGTATTTCTTTTGCTGAGGTATCTTTTCTCAGTACTTCCTGATATTAAAATCAACATTAAAATCAATATTTACCATATTGTGTTGATACAACACATTTATGTTAATTGCCCTGTATTTACCAAAGGAAAGGCAGTAGGAAATTGTGCACTTGTATAAAACATGAAATGAGGTAAACTGTTATAAAGACTTCAGCAATATTTGATTTTAACTGAGCTTGGCTAGGTCCTTACCTGCATTTTAAGCAAGTGTATTCAACATGACTTGTAAAAAGCTTTGGGGTTTTCTTTCCTTTAAGTTAGATAAATCTAAGCATAGTAAAAAAGCTTTGCACGTTGTTACAGTTGGAGTAGCTGAGCTTGCATGAAAATGTTCTCCTGTTATATACAGGATAAGCATAGAAGAAAAAGTCACGTTAACAAAAGTGTACATGTAAACTGTAGGTTTTCTTTAGATACGTTATGACAAAGTTGTTGCCATTATCCACAAAAGGATTTTTACTGTAAGCCAAAGTTATTTTCAAGTTGGCGACTCAGATGTAATGAAAATGGTGTTTGGTTTTCTTTTTTTCCTTCTAGCTGAAGCTAACGCTGCCACCAGGGACCCCATCTAGCTCACTGACTGAAAGACTGCTGCGACAAAACGCTGAGCTGACAGGCTTTGTCAGCAGACTGAGTGAAGAAAAGAATAATTTGAGGAATGCTGTTATGAAACTGGAGGAAGAACTGAGAAGATACCAGCACAGACAAACTTCTGGAGACTATGTATGTCTTTAGAGGCACTGATATACTGAAGTATATATAGGCATAAAAGTATTGTGCTGTGAAATAACCCTAATGCTCTTTGTCCTAGTCACCTAAATGGGAGCGATCAAGCTATCTGTCTTTCTCAATTTTCTTCCTGCAGAGTAAATGGCTGCGAGTTATTCTTGTCCTATGGTCAAGACATCCTGACTCACTGTTTACTGTACACTTTGTGATTTTAACAACCTTTGTCTTGTTAACTTCTCTTTTCTTTTAAATTCCATGTGCTTCTCACTTTGATTTGTATCTCATCACCCGGATGAGCAGGGATAGATCCAGGTAGCTTCAAGATCATGAAGCTGGTGTGGTTCAATAAGGGGGATTTTTTTTTTTCTGGAGTGGCTATAATTTTCTAGGATGTTGAACAGGCTGCAAAACTCACTACATCTGAGGTGTTAGGATACCAGTGTGCCCTCAGATCCTTTCAGTGGGTAGTTTTTTCTCAGTAATTTTATGAACTCTCCACCAAACTAATGACTAGAATGACATAGCTCAGGCTTCTCCAAACTGAATGGTTCAAATTCAATTTTTTTCCCCTTCAGTCTTCTAGACACTCATCAGATCTTGGAGTTAATATCGATACCCTTGTTGCCTCTGAGAAGGAAAACTGGAACAGAGAAAAGCTATCACTGCAGAAGTCTTTGAAACAAGCGGATGCGGAGCTGTCCAAGCTGAGAGCAGAAATCAGGAGCGAAGCTTTCCTCAGAGAACTGGGATCAGATTCTGAAAATGTTATGTTAAGGGTAGGAAGACTTTGTTGCCTGCATAATAACTGTGGCTGGGTATCTTTCATTTTGGTTTGGGCCTATTTTTTTCGGAGTTCACTCTGCTTATTCTAAGTGAGCAGATTAAATTCAGATTTTAAATTCTTATCTTCACATACATAACTGTGTCAGCTTTTCTCACCAAGAATGATAAGCGAGCACCTATGTTGTCATTTTGCTCGTGCTCCATTTCTTGCTGCTTGGGTGGTCCTCAAACTATGAAGCTACGTTCAACCAGTGTGAGCTGTGGTGCAGTCTTCTCCATGACAGCAAGAAATGAATAACCACAGCAATGCTGTACGAGTAACAGTGTCAAAAGTCTTAAGACTGTAACCATCCTTGGAGCTTATGGTGCTTCTTTTGTTTTTCATGTTGTAGAGAATTTATGGCAAATACCTACGAGCAGAGAGCTTTCGGAAAGCTCTCATATATCAGAAAAAGTACTTGCTGCTGTTACTAGGTGGATTCCAGGAGTGTGAAGAAGCCACACTGGCCCTCATTGCACGAATGGGCGGACAGCCTTCCTACACAGACCTCGAAATCATCACACACCATTCAAAGGGTTTTACAAGATTTCGCTCTGCAGTCAGGGTGTCCATTGCAATTTCAAGGTAAACTGGAGGAAGTTAAGTTCCAAACAGATGCGACTGTGCAGTTTAATGTATACATTTCTAGCTGGGCCACTGACTCTATAATTTCTCGTGTTCCATCCTGCTTCAACTGTACATTTTTGGTAGTCATGAATATAGTAGGTACTGTGTAGGATGACAAGTTGAGCAGAGCATGGGTAAAACAGGAATAAGCTGTTTGAGATACTCAGCAGTCTGATTCTAGTTGAAATAATCATGGCTCTGTATTTGATAATCAAAGGTAGAATATATTGGATACGGTCATAATTTTAGAGAAAATAATTAGTAGCAATTCTAGAGTGTGCACTCATTTACAAAGGTATTTTCTGCAACTTAATTTCCCTTAACAGTTAAATTCTTACACATAAGTATAGTACAGATTCATGAACTAGTTTTATCCAGCTGTGTAGTCCTTTGAGCCTCAGGCTGCGGATGAATAGGAATAGATGAGGAAGAACAAGTGAAGGCTATTACTGTCATAGTACTGCTGTGTTGCCAGTAAACCTCCTTCACAAAGGTTTGAACTCCCGAGTACTTCTGCTTGCCATTGATCTGAGGCTTGTATGTGGTATGAATTCTAGGAGCTATTCATATACCTATTGTAAGTGGGGCTTTTACTCATAACACTCGCTGTTGCGATTTTGGGGATGTGACAGGGCAGAAAATGTATTTAGTATGATTTTAAAATGCTGATGTCCTGCTGTTTAGGTGCTTGAGCCATTTGCTGTCCGTTTTGACTTATGTAGTACCCCTGGAATCAGTGGAATTGCAGAGGTGAAACCGAAAGCAGATTTTGGCACCAGAGAGTTTGCTGAGGCTCTAGGGATGTGTGTAAGAAAGTTTCCTACTTAGTTGTCAGGTTTTAAATGACTGTCCATTAACTTCACTTGCTGTTCAAGGAATTTTTATGCCTTCTAAAATATAACAAGCAGACTTTTTTTTTTTTTTAATGACTATTTCATTTATGCTGAAGTTTGGGGTTTTTCTTCTTTTTTATTTTGTTTTTCAATTCCAGAATGAAGTTCCTGGTTCGTCGGTGGCACAGAGTTACAGGTTCTGGTATACTAAGTATCAATAGGGATGTCTTTAGCCACAACACAGGTAAATTGTAGTCCAGTAATGACTGAAAAAATGCTGTTCACAAGTTACACCACTGCTTAATGAAGATGGTTTTTAATTTGCATTTTCCTCATCTGGACTGAATGGGCTGCTGTTCTCTTCCTTTTGCTATAATTGCTTGGATTAAGCTGTTTCTCGGGTTTCTGACACCTAGCATAACCACTAGTCTATTGGCTTTCTCTTCAGTCTTATTTTGCTCCATTGCAGGTGAGGTTTAAAAAAAAAAAATACAGCAACTTTCCATATGGAATGTGTTTGTAAAAACAATGTTAAATGCGTCAGTGGGTTTCTCTCAAGGGGTCTGCACCCCCAGCTCTGAGAGGGAATGCTGAGGACAGGGATAGACAGCAGCTACAAGTCCCCTGCAGAGCCACAGGCAGGACCAACAGAGCCTCTCGAGCTGTCCTCCCTGGCCTTTTCCTCAAAACAAAAGTCTCTTATTCTTTTGTTATAGCTTAATGTTTAGGAAATAAGGTTTTCTGTTTGTCAAAAGGTATTACTTTTTTTTTTTTTAGTTTTCAAGACATTGCTTTTTGTATGTTTAGGTAATGAATTACGGCCCGATTCATTCTCTGGTGGCATGGATCTTTATGGAGAACAAAGACATTCCTATAGATCCCGATCAGACATGGAGCCTCCCAGATCTCCTGTAAACTTTCAACATAAGTAAGTTTTGTTTCAGATTATTATTCTCTGTCAGAACACTGTTTAACTAAATGAATGTATCAGTGCTTACTGATAAGGTTTGTAATCTTTGATGCCAGAAGGTTTTTAACTTTTTTCGTAAGGAAATATAACAAATTGCATCTCAGCCCTTTGATGTGCTTTTACTCATCACCTGATCAAGGCCAAAGCTTGCAGACTTCTGCTGATTTCTGCCGTGTTGTTGGACGATGTTACTGGATGGAACTGCTGCAGATCTACATCTGCGCAGCCCAGGCTTTGCAACCAAGCAGCCACTGCTGCCTGCCCACCTTGCTGGGTGACAGCGGGTGGTGGCCTGGGGAGGGGCTGCCTCAGGTGCCCTCAGCCCGAGGGAGGGAAGAGCGGGGCAGGGCAGCTCACCGCGGCTCTGGTTGCTGTGGGCTCGGACGAATTACCGCGGCCTCATGGCCAGACCCTCGTTAGAAGCTGCTCGTTAGCTCGGCTTCTTGTTCTTGTTTCAACCCTTTTGGTTGGCTGTACTGAGCTGTGATACCGGAGGTATCGGTGATTCAGATGCCAGTGAAATCAGTTGGTTTTCACCAGAGGCAAGGCTTATAGGAGCACCGTCAGCCTTGGATAACTTCATATGGAGCTGTGGGCTCTGAGCTTTACTGCAGATAGGATTCAAGCCAGTTTGGTTCTTCATTTTTTATATAAACCACCTCAATATTTGTGATCTTAGTTTGTGGCAACCATAATATTTTACATTAAGAAAAAGAATATTTAATCTATTTTAGGCAATTTTGAGTTTTACTTAGAGAAAGTACTGAAGAAAGCCAGAATCCTTTAAAGCTGGCTGTGTCCTTGTTCACACAAGCTTCTTAACAGAAAATCTACTACAGCTTCTGCTGCAGTCTCAGTAGCAATTTGCAGTCCTTGTCCCAGAGAAATGCAGGAACAAATCAGGTGCCGTAGAAAGAAGAGGCAGCTGGGAAAGGTGGTATCTCTGGGGGAGGCAGTACAATGGCTCGGGCAATAAATGGCAGGGAAGTTAATGGGTATGACGTGCTCTGTAGGTAAGGTAGCAGACACGCATCCAGTATCTCTGCTCACAGTATCCTGCTATGTCTGCTGATACTTTTTTTTTTTTTATTTGACATTTTGGTTTTTAAAAACGTCAGTGTCCTTCTGCCCCTAGGTTCCACAGTATGCATGCTGATTTGAACCCAGCCTCATTCGCGTGTTCTCAACTGCAGAACTATGATCCTGAAAGAGCTTTAACAGATTATATCAGTCGGCTGGAGGCACTACAAAGGCGACTTGGAAGCGTGCAGTCAGGTAAGGGCTCGGGCAGTCCTCCCCGGGACTCCTGGGCAGCGCACGGCGCAGTTCCAAGTTAGAAGGCATCTGCCAGTTCTGTGAGATGTAACAAACAGCTCTGATTTCAGGCATTTTCAGCCTTAAACAGGGGGTTATTCTGCACTGTATCAAGAAGCACAGGAAAAAGAAAATTGTTGAATTCTTTGAAGGGAGGCCTGCAAGTGCGCTTTAATTACAGATTTTGAGTTCATTGGTAACACATTAAGTTTCCCTGGTCTCTAATAAATGTGCAATAGGGATTCAGTTGGCATCTTTCTAAGAGTTTAAGCTAGACAAAGAAAAATACACCCAAAAGACTAGGGAATTGGGGTGCAAGGGAAATTTCTTTATACCACTTTGATTAGAGAAGATAATGTGATTCCTCATCTACTTATTCCAAGTACTCTGATTAAAATCTTTCTCTGTCTCACAGGTTCGACTTCATACACTCAGTTGCACTCTGGTATGAGAAGATAATACCTTTTCAGCATCTCCATCACTGGCAGTGATGTTAACGGATTGCCTTCTGTAAATCTGTGCTCCTTCTGTGCTTTTGTATGATGTGTATATTGTGGGACCAATATGAACACAGCTGTATGGATGTATAAACTTCCATCCTGGCACACCCATGCAGACTGGGATTTATGTATATAGGCACTTCGTGTTCATGCAAAAAAAAAAAATCATTAAATTACATGTATATTTGTGGAATGCTAATTTAAATGATTAACTTATGAAGTGTGTATTTATCAAAAGGGTGCAAAGACAAAACTTGTGTATTAATGAAATTGAGCTACATTCAGAGAAGTTCACTTGCACTTTTTCTGGCAAGGCTACTGAAGTTACACGACTCTCGTAATATTTGCTACTGGCAGTGCAGACAGAATATCACTTGTAGAGACCTATTTTTGTAATGGTAGAAGTTTTGAATTTTATGGGTATTTTGTCAAAGTACTGAAATAAAGATGACTTCATGCTTTTAACTGTGTTCTACTCTTTGGAAGTTCTTCAAATTCAAGAACCACTCCCTTACTCACATTGAAAATCTTGCTCCTACCGGTGCTCCTCTTAGTTTTGGCAGCTGCATCTTTACTGTTCATGGATTCCAAAAGTGCTGCTACTTACTAGAAGAGAGGATAGGTATAAGCTTGGTTTCTGAAGACCCTGGTCCTGCCATACAGGGCTGGAAGGGAAGATATTCCACTCCTGCAGTTGCTGTGACTGGTGTGGAAAACAAAGCTTTGTAACGGTTACACCCAAGTTTAGAACAGGGAAGACTGGGTAAGCCCTTGCTCCAGTGAGCACTGATGAAAGGGGCAGGGGAGTTGGGGTGGGAGTTGCATGATTAATGTTGTAGCACACTCATTTCTTTCTCATAAGTATGGATTTACTTCTTAGAAAGCCTTTTCAGCATTGACAGGGTGGAGCAGAGAAAAACTTCCACAAGAGGTTTCTTTATAAATTTAATTCAAAATTTCTGAGCCAGAGCTCCTTACCATTTATCACCACTCGTGAACCAAACACCATTTAACAATCCTGCACGACTCGGAACAAAGGGAAACAACATTCAGACATTTCATTTATGACCATTTGATACATCATCATGTTATTTACAAAAATAATGCTGTCAGCCTGTTGTTACTTTCATATTTATAATCAAGCTTTCAGAGATGATTACCTTTCAGATTTTTTTTTTTAGAAAATTAGCTGTTGCTTTCTGAACCTAAGCATTTTACAACTGCTTCAAGTTAGACATTTAACTTGTTGATTTACAGAAGACCTTTCTATCAACATTGTTGTAGTCTGCCTACCACTCAGCTGTACAGTCACTTTTTTTTTTAAATAATTAAGTGGGCAGTTTCAAGAATCAGCCAAGACCACAGGCAGTTCACTTTGATATGTGCTTCTGCTTCACAGGAGGGCACCAAGCAAGTACATTACCTGATGGAGTTACTGTACTTGGATACAGAAGTAAGGTACACAGTCTTACTCCTCATCAGCTGGGGAAAAATGATTTTCAATTATTTTTCAAAAGCAAAGATTTCAGTTGGTAGAAATAACTTATTTCTTCACCGTAAAGGGGTCACATGCACCGTAAGTGTTACACAAATAGAAGACAGTTTCTCTTTCAAAAAATGCACCCAGAAGTTGGTAGAACAAGCAGGTATACACAGCAGCATTAAATGGGGGGGGGGAACCAAACAAAACAGATGTGAAGGCATTGCAGTTGGCAGATTACTGTTGCTTTCCTACAGTTGGAACAGTTTCCATTTGCCATTCATTTTGTTACAATTTTATGCAAAAGTCTGTTAGTTCACACAACTTAAGGTTTTAGCTCCAGACTTTACACTGACCTCCTCTTATATCTGATAACGGGGTTATTTGGTGTATGTATCATTGTTGTATAATTTATAGTTGGGAAATAGTCATTGACGAGGTCAAATTCATACAAACGAAGCAAAGTAGACCAAATGGTCTTAATCTGAACATAAGCAAAGTTTTCTCCAATACAGCGATGACGGCCTAGGAGGAAATCCATAAAAGCAATTAGAATATTTACTTATTAAATTATCACCTTTGACAAGTTAACTTTAAAAATTCTATGTGGACTGTAATTGCTGCTTTTTAAACAATCTGAGGCTCGGCGCCTGCAAACATGCTATGATGTAACTTAGGAAAGTCTTGTTTTCTTAACCTTTTACTGCATAAAACATGCTGAGTATTTTGAATGAGACTGTGTTGTTCTGTTTGCACCACAATGCATTAATTTATGCAACACTGAGGAAGAGTTTGTAACATTCAAAAAACAGTACTGACTATAACCCTGTTGTGGTCATATCTGCAAACTGTTTTGGCAGTTATGAATCTCTACATAGATTTTTTGCTCTGCCTTAAAATGACTTCATAATATGAGTTTTTTACCGTGACTTTAAAAGACTTGAATAAACTCAAATAACATATGCTAACGTAAAGATTTTTTTTTTGATTGCTACTCTGAGTAACATATACAACTATTACTAATACAAAACGATCACCTTTATTCTTTTAACAGCACTTTCACAGTAAGAAAACTTGCAGGCAGCAAGAGAGGAACAAAAAATTCCTCAGCTGCTGCAGCGTGGGGAGGTGCTGTACGAGACGAGCAGCACGAGTTGTACGCAATCACCCAGAAAGGGCTTCATTTCCTTACTGTCATCGGTACTCACCAGCGCCAAACGGAACGTACGCAAATTTCTCTCCCGCTGCTGGGTTATCTTGGAGATACCGGTCAGGCTTGAAGTCTAGTGCTTCTTTCCAGGAGTCCCTAAGTCGGTGGTTAACAGTGGGAGACACACAGACCTGATGGCCAGGGGGAATACTATACCCAGCAACAGTCTAGAAGGGAAGAGACAAAACCCCACACATCACCAAATTTCTCTATTTTTTCCTTTGAAAGCATTACCTGAAATTCTATAATCATGGGACTCGAATTTTAGAAGAGATTTTGGCTAAACCAGTCTAAAATCAATGCAGCAGAGCAAGTTTTCTTTTAGAGTTACCTAGCTTGTATCGTTATATACGAGCAAGCCAAATTTTCCAAGATAGCTATTTAAAATAGCTGGCCAACCACAGTTTGGGGCTGCCATTTACAGATTCAGAACTCGAGCAAGAATGATAGCTAAAAGAAAGTCTCATTCAGCAGAACTGACCCTAAGAGGGGAATGTGGGGCTACATCTTCCTGCAGCCGAGATGTGGCACCTGGGACTTCTATACACCAAAGTGGGCTTTCATTAATTATTTTGCAACTTAGAAGTGTATTAAACTAACTCACTTTTGTATATCTTCAGAGATAATAACTATGCCTCAGTGGGGTTTTGTTTGCTTGTTTTAATTTCAATTTATCTCAATTTTAGCTCATATTATCCAGAAATGTACCTTTCCAGATATAAATATATAACATATAAATATATATATATAAATATGACTGTTCCTAACCAGGTGACTGTTCCCATCTAGTTAAATGCTCCTTTTTACCAGTGCGAAAGATGAGGGAAACGGGCATCCAGGGAAAATGTTCTTTCTGCTTCTTTCTTTGCATGAGCCGTGTGCTATCCTAATGCCCTTCCTCTCACTGTATTGGGTTTACATGACAAGGGTTTGGTAGCAGGGGGCTGCAGGGGTGGCCTCTGTGAGCAGAGCCCAGCAGCTGCCCCATGTCAGATCAGAGCCAGCTCCAGCCGG
>VXAA01002963.1:124371-158734 GCA_013399115.1 Anseranas semipalmata | reverse complement strand
AGCAGGACCCCCAAGTCCTTCTCCGCAGGGCTGCTCTCGAGTTCTTCTTCTCCCAGTCTGTATAAGTACCTGGGATTGCCCCAGCCCAAGTGCAACACCTTTCACTTGGCCTTGTTGAACCTCATTAGGTTCTCTTGGGCCCAGTTCTCCAGCCTGTCCAGGTCCCTCTGGATGGCATCCCTTCCCTCTATTGTATCGACTGCACTGCTCAGCTTGGTATCATCCGCAAACTTGCTGAGGGTGCACTCGATTCCGTCGTCCATGTCGTTGATAAAGATGTTGAAGAGCACCGGTCCCAAGACCGACCCCTGAGGGACACCGCTTGTGACCGGCCTCCACCCAGACATAGAACCGTTGACGACAACCCTTTGGCTGCGACCAGCCAACCAATTCTTAATCCACCTAACAGTCCATCCTTCAAATCCATACCTCTCCAGTTTAGAGAGAAGAATGTGGTGAGGGATAGTGTATATAAAAGATAACACCCTGCTGGAGCTCAGTGCCCACTGCATTTTCAGAATGCTCCCTGTAGCTTCATACAGCCTCAGAGAACACTAAAATTTGTTCTGAACAACATGTTAAAACCACGAACAATTTTTTATCTGGTTATAAACATTATTCAAGAATTTAAACTGGGAATTTTACAGCAATGGATAAAACAACTTGATGTAATAGATTCAAGATTTACTTAAGTTTTCATCAGTTTAAGTACACTTTTTAACAAATTAAAATTATTTCACTTTGGAAATCAAAAAAATGCAATTTTTTTTACACAAGCGATCTTTAAAAGATAAATACAAGATTATGAATGACTTTCAAAAAACAGGCTGAGCTCTCATGACATGGTATGATCAAAGGGATAAGAATTTCAGGGATAAAAATAATGACAACACAAGCCTTTGTTCCATTCATAAATACTCTTTGTACATTACATGTTTAGAATTTCATCGCTTGCGAACAGAGTTTTAAAGCTTTCACTTTGTTGGTTAGATAATGCATGCCTGTCATTACTAGTACTCTGATCAATTTATCTATCATTTCTGAATAAGTTAGGGCTTGGTTTTGACTGATCCACATGTCCAGTGCCTTGATGATTTTCTCTTTCAATTTAAGAGTTCTGTTAAGAAAAAAAGGTACAAAGTAAATGTCTGAGAAAAAAAAAAATATTTGTAGATATTTACTAAATTTTACATAGATACACTTACTCTGTATTGAACAGAAAATGTACCATGAATTCTTTAACCAAAATATTGTGTATTAACTTCATAAAATAGTAATGGAAAGGGAAATAGGAAATAAAACTAATAAGATGCTGTTACAATCATCTGTAACTAACCTGGTATTTTCCAGAGACTTGATGTCAGCTTGACGAAGTTGCAGTTTCTGACAGAAAAATTCAAAATCTTCAGAAGCAACATTGCCAGCAATCACTTCTATCATCTTATGCAATATTTTCTCTAAATAGAAACATATAAAAGTGTCATTAATTAATTAAAATTGTGTATCTTGTCTAACAGATGTTTTGTAAATGCTGTTTATCCGCTTCAAGATTTTTCTAATACCAAACACCATTTTCCAAGGTGATGTCAGCATCCTGGAGGATGTATCATCATCATCATCATCTTCTCCTCTCCCTGGCAACCCTGGTGGGGGGTGAGGAATTGGATACTCCTCATCTAAGGGAGGCCTGGCCTTCAACCAGAAGGGCTATAAAACTCAGAGTAAACTCCACTACACTGGTAAGTCTCTGGTAGTTGCTCCAAACCATCTGGTTTTGGTCACTGCCCCATTATGGGTGCTTTTCATTTTCTTCAGTTTGAAGCAGCATGAGTTACAGGAATAGTAGGGTAGGGCGGTACAGGTTTGAGAACACTTTTTACAGTAATCAGCTGCCTCACAGCTCAGCTCACCCCCAGTCAAGAGTGAACCAGATTGTCAAAGCAACTGCATGTATCTGAACAGCTCATAAATGCTAAGAATACAAATTTTTCTCTCCCTTATGTGATTGAAAACAAGTGCTACAACTGACAGGATTAGAGTTTATTGCATTTACGTTGCATAAGGTGATGAAGCAATGGTTGCAATATTCTCTTCTCTTTGATCTTCATCTAGTTAAGAAAGGACCACTCTGGCCTCAGCAAAATCACTGTGGACTAAGGGAACAGGCACCACTCCCGCCTTCACATGGGCAACCTCCAGAGTCAGGGATAATAGCAGGGCACTAATATCCAGATAATTTCTTTTGGAATGGTCTATCCATAGAATGCAACATAAAGGCTGCCATTTCTTGGATGGGAGGAATGTATGAATGCTTCTTCTGCAGCAGGAACTCTTGGTAGTTGAAGATGGACTGGGCAACCCACAGTGGTCAGTGAAGTCTGTGTTGCATGCCACACTGGGCCACTCCAGATACAACGTGGATATGGGATATGGACCACTGTAGCTGACCACACAGTGTGCCGCTGCACTGGAGTAGGCATGACACTTCACTTCTGAGAGCCAAATTCACACCCACCTTCTTGGATAGCCCATGAAAAAGCAGAGCATCCTCAGTGAACTTACCACTTAGAGATGGCTACAAGGACATAGGAGGGAAGCCCTATACCTGTTGTACCTTACTTCCTACAGACATTATAAAATGTCCTAAGTTTTCTTTTACCTAGGCTTGCATGCTCCCCTTCTACATCTCAGTTAGAGGTGACTACAGAAATACACAGGTCATGAGAGATAATGCCATGTCCCCTGGGTGTCACGACACCTACAGTACCTGACATACCAGCTTCTCCAAACATGCCCTGGGACATGGTCTCCAAAGAAAAAGTCTCGTCCAAGTGTTCTCATACACGGTGTGGTCTAAGGAAGAAGTCTGGGGAGGACAATCACTGGCAAAAGTGTAGCATGTTCTCTGTCTCTGGATACTATCAACACTTATTACCTATGCCTCCACAGAGTCCACAGACAGAGCCATGGATGACTTCCCCTCTGCCAACCCAGGATTCTACAACAGCAGGCAAAAAAGGAGTCTCTGCTTGAGGGTTTACTGGAATAAGGTTCAACATCCAGAATCAGCATCTGGAATGACTGAGAGCACTGGGCTGCTTCTCAGTGGAGTAAGACTGACCCAGGAGTACAACAGGTAGGCAGTGCCTCCTGGCTGAGGTGCACCAGGAATCTGGAAAGTACACATGAACGCTTCCTTCCTGTGCTTCGGCAGCAGCTTCCCTGAGCCTCCTTCTCAGGAGAACCCTATTGTAGCCTTCATCCCAGATGAGGCATCTGGGACTTCAGGCTGTGGAAACATGTCTACTTCGGTTATGGTAATTTCTGTGTTTGCTTTTTCTCTTCTGTCTGGCTATACTCTCTTTTGTCTTCTTTTGCTTTGTAGGTTTGGCTATGTTTTCTCTCCTTTATCATTTTTTCCTGGTCACTGCTCTGTGGGTTTCAGTTGTGAGTTCTTTTTTAAAAACATTTGAGCAAACATGTTAGCCAACATTTTCTGTTTTGGTAAATCTTAACCAGTAAAGTTATATATTTGATGTAGAGATGGTAATATTTTAGGCAAAACCCTTAGTAGCACAGGGATAACATCTGGTACGCCTTCAGTGTTTCATAGTTAATAATGCTGTGTAGGTAGGCCACAGAGAAGTCAGGATATAGATAGATACTGAGATTTTGCATTCTCAAGAGCAGAAAAAGAGCTAGGGAAGGTAAGAAAGGAGTAAGATGCTATTCTACTCTCAATACAAATCACCCCTCTGGGTGTGCAGAATTGAGGTAACCTTAAGCTTGCGTATTTCATTTAGCTGTGTTTGGCTTTCTGGTTTGAAAACACAACCCAAGACCCCAATTTCAGTTTTTGCCTGTCTTCTTCCATTTCTGAAAAGAGTCCTAATGCAACAATATAATCTTAGCTCTTAAACGACAGGTTTCTTATCAGTGACCTCATGCAACCCCCCATACAATAATAATGAATAATCCTTGTTGGTTTCTCTGTCTGTAACAATGCCTGCAAAGTAAGCACATGAACATTAATCATAATTTCAATATTGCTGATAGTAACAAATATCAGTGAGGAACAGAAATAGAACCAATAATGATACTGCCTTCTGAAAACAGCAAAGTGGTGTTTCAACAGCTCCTGCAGTAGCTACCTTTAATGCATAAAAATACCTGTATTTGCTCTTAACATACCATCTCTTTCATCAGCACTTTCCAGATAGCATAGAATGGGATGTGGTTGCTTTCCTCTACACACATCTTGCAGTGGCTCAAACAGAGAATTTCCATCAAAGTTTATATCTTTCAGCAAATGAAGGTGACGAAGACCAGAAGGCAAAGATTTCAGTCGATTTTCTGTTGAAATGCATAGGCATACTTAATTTCATCTGTATTGTATTACTCTAAAGAAGCTTGGAACATGCAAGGGAAGAGACAAATTTCTTGTTTTAAATTTTGATTATGAACTCAGCATTGCATAAACATAAAATATAAGGGAAGACAAATTTTGCCTCAGAGAATTTACAGTTTTGGGATTTGACTGAAAGATTAATAAAATTAAGGAATTCCTTCTCTGATTTCATGGTCTACTAGTAGTAGGTCATGGCCTACTACACTGAAACTGAGAGAGAATCTTGTAGAAGTTAACACTGGCATTATGAAAATTATCCTTCAGGGAGGAATGAAGAAAGAAATGGAAATTAGCTGCTGCACAAGAAGAAAAAAGTTTAAAGTAGCTGGAAAAATGAGAGTGACAAATACAGGGGAAGAAAATGAAGAGAGAGCTAGGAAGTTCAGTAATGAGAAAAAAGGGCAACAAAGGCACACATGGAAACAAGCAAAGAAGCAAGCAGAAAAAGGGTTAAACAAAAATTTTACAAAAAGATGAAGGAGTCACTGTATCAGCATAATGGGATAGAAAAGTAAGTGAAAAGACATGGAGAAAGGGCAATATATCATAGCAATAAAAGATTAAGAGAATTCAAAACTGTAACTCTGGCTTATAGCAGTTTAAGTAAAAGGTGTCCTCAGTCCATAGGATTTTAAATGATATCAGTCAGAAAACATCTGAATAAATTTCCAAAGCAACCCAGCTGTCTGTAACGCACAGCAGCTAGGCAGGAAGGGATCATTTCCAGGGATACTTCAGCTAATGCTGAACGTGCAGCTTCCCGGGCTAGCAAGACAGAAGTTCCTGTCTATGCATGAGTGTGCTGAGCCTTAAGTTTCAGTGTGAAGTCAGCAAACATAGTGTGGAACATGGCAGCTGTATTTATGCAGCTGAGATATACCTGAGATAATACGCTGTGCAGTGCTCTGCTTCATGCACATCTTTTTGTCCTAGCATTTTTTACAGTCACTTGACAACCCGGTAAATCCTCCACAAAAAAAAAAAAAAAAGGACAATAGACTGTATTATATCAGCAATATTAATCAAAAATCTGGACACAAAAATACACATTCTTTGCAACAGAAAAATGTCAGTCTTGAAAACGATAGGACCCTGCAGAATAAATTCTGCAGTGATCGGTGCTTTGTGTATGTCACGCCTTTATTTGCCTGATGATCACATTTGCAAAAATCATACCACTTAAGAAGGTTTCAGGTGGGGCCCCTACAACAGCTGTGTTAAAAAGACACTTGATTAGAAGCCATGGCAGCAGCATACATTAAAAACTGGAAAGCTGTATTTCTCTCAGTTGTTTCATCACCCTCTTATCTTGTGATATGTTTATACTCTTCAGGGGCATAGTTCAGTGCTTAAATTTTACTAATGGATTGAATGCCCGATACTTACCACTCAGATCGAGGTGCTGAAGATTTCTTAGCGATGTAATAGATTTGGGGATCTGGCTGATATCATTATTATTTGCCATTAAATGGGACAAATAAACCAGTTCCCCTATGCTGTCTGGCATTTCCTTAAACGCATTATGAGATATGTCAAGCTCCCTTAGGGAAACCAGTTTAGATAGCTCCTCTGGAATCTTAGTTAACTGATAAAGAAAGAAGACAATTCATTTATTTAGATACAACAATTTCTCTTATGTAAAAAGTTAAAAAGGTAACTTTCCTGCAGGCAAAATTACATCCCATAATTTAATTCCTACAAGAAAAGTTTCTGAACTTCAATTCTAGTGGAAGCTAATTTAGTATTTTCCAATAAAAATATTGATGCTGAGCACAAAATTTGGCAGCAAAACTTTTAGACAGAATAAAAGAATGGCAATAAAAAAAACATGCCTCCATAGCTGGAGCTTCAGAAGAAATTCCTTCAGTCATTATTATCATTAATGAAACATTAATGAAAAATTTTACCCTCTCAGAACACTCAAATCTTTTTTTTTTTTCAGCCACAAGGGTATGAAACGTGTTTTTCTTCCATTTGCTTCTGTTCTTACCTTGATCTTTCCTAATTTTTATTTTGCTCCTAGGAACTTTAACTGTTCTCCAGTTGCTGTGGAAATTAGACCTACAGCTCTCTGAGAAATGAACATAAGATCACAGACTTTTTGCTCCTGTCTCTGAAGTAAGCCAGCCCTTGGAAGACAACATAACCACACTTGAAATTGTATGAAGAAATCTGAGTCTTTTCTGAAACATTGATTTTGCAAATTCAGGTGAAAGGAGAGATTAAAATGCTTAACTTTTTAAATGAGTGAGCCAAGGACTGCGTGTATCAGTACTTGCTTCAGAAAGGTATTTTCTTTACTTTCAACTGACAGCACAGTACCATTTTATTTATGACAACCACTATCTTCCTTTTTAATTGGAAGACAAGTTAGACAGGTTTAGATTTCCTCAGGAGATTTTTTTGCCTCATTCCTTAGTATAAAAAATAAATAAATTAAACTTCGGATTTTAGAAACGTGAAGCAATTTTCTATGCTATTACCAATCAGAGATCCAATATAGCTTTTCTTGTTTGAATTACTGAACATTTAATGAACTTCTAATTTTAAGAAGTTTGATACAAGTTGGAAGGATTTGTTCATTTTACGGAGAGGAATCTTGGAGGCAGGCTTATTTACAAATTCCAGCTAGTCATTTTGTCTCTTAGTGTCCATTGGGATGGAAAATACAGAAACTCATAACAGCACCAGGAGAATACAAAATATATGGTCTACATCAGGTCAATCTTGATTATCAAAATATCACCTCTAGATATACCTAAGTAACACTATATAAAGTGAGGTTCATGTCTACTATTTCTAAATAAATGTGCATCCTAATAGATTTTTGTCCAGTTCTGCTATTAAAAATAGATAAATACATATATGTATTTGCCTCTATGTTTACTCTAGGTGTATTCAAACACGGGAGCTTTAAACTGTTAGGAAAAAGTCTATTTATAATAATTTTGCAGCAGACAATCTGTACAACACAAATTTTCTTACTTAAAGGAAATGTCCTCTTACCTTCAACCCATTCATTTGACACATGGTCAGCTTCTCCAGTGATGAAAGCTGACATATTTCAGAAGGAAAAGATGCAAACTGGTTGTTTGACACATTTAAGTCTTTGATCACTTCCAGACTGCTAATCTTTAAAGGAATAGTCTTTATCTGATTATTTGAAATGTCGAGTACTTTTAAAAACTTTAAAGCACACAGTTCTTCAGGAAATGAGTCAAACTTGTTATGGTGTAAAAGAAGTACCCGGAGAGCCTTCAACTCAGATACCGCTGCTGGCAGGCTATTGATTTCATTCTCACTTACATCCAAGTAAACTAGTTTGGTAAGGGTGCACAAGCACGCAGAAAATGAGGACAGTTTATTTTTGTTTAATTCTAGATGCTCCAAATCTTTAATGTCAGAAACGCCAGGTATTATTTCTGAAATAGAGTTGCCACTAAGATTTAAGTATTTAAGATTAAATAATGCACACAATGCATTTGGAAACTGAGAGAGCTTGTTATTGCTGAGGTCAGCTTTGGTTATCTGTATGCAGTTTTTTAATTCAAAAGGAATGTATGTTAATGCATTTCCAGAAAGCTTTATTTTGGAGAGGTCTTTTAAATGTGATACTTGTTCATCCAGTGAGTCCAGTTGATTCCTACTTAAGGAAATCTCCTTTAAATTTCTAAGTCTGTGAATATTAGCAGGGAGCTTGGTTAACTGATTATCATGTATAATGAGATGTTTCAACATAGTACAGTTGCAAAGATTATCTGTAATACTTTTGAATAAATTTTTTGCAAGGTTCAGAAACCGAAGTTCTCTCAAATTCTCCACTTTATCTGAAAGAAACTCCAATTTGTTATTATCGGCTCTCAGTTCTTTTAGTTTTGTCAACTCAAAAAGCTGCACAGGAAAAAATATAAGCTGATTGTTACTAATCGAAAATTCTTGTAGGTTCTTGAGCTCTTTAATATCCTTTGGTAAACTCTGAATCAAGTTCTCACATATGCTAAGTTTTACTAGATTAGGAAGGTAGCAGAGAACCCTTGGAAATATTGAGAACTGATTGGAATCAGTGTTGAGTACCTTCAATCTTTTCATGTCAGCCATGGCATCTGGCAAAGTTTTTAGCTTGTTCCCAGCAAGCTCTAATGTTTCAAGGCTTTTCAGTGTATAAGGAAATGCATCAATGTTGTTGTGATTGAGAAAGAGTTCCTTCATTTTTACAAGCTTTGACAATTCCTTAGGAAGATATGACAACTGGTTGTGACTGACATTCAGTACTGTTAGTTTACGAAGTAATGATATTTCAGGTGGCAACACTGTTAGTCTATTTCTTTCAAGTAACAGCATTTCCAGATTAGTTAGATTACCTATATTTAAATGTAGTGTTTTTATTTCATTGTTGTGTAAGTACAAGCGTTTTAAATGTTGGCTTTCAAAAGTGAGCAGAGGCACATCCTGGAGTCCTTTATCATTTAGTCTAAGTGTGAAATTCTCATCTTTGTCTTCAGGCATCAAAAATGTTGATCCACTGTCAGCACTTTGAGGATTCACTGCTGATGGTAATATATCTGGTCTGGCATCTGCATTGACAGCTTCTGAAGGTGCTCGGTTTAGTTCTCCAGTGTCTTTTTCACCTGATAAAAGTAGCACGCGTTTTCTCACACCTGTTTCAGAGACACCCTGAGGCACTGTGGAAGCACTGATCTCAGATGAGGATTCAGATTCATGCCTTTTTTCAGGTAAATCACTTTTGGATTCATTTTCCATCGTTTTACGTATTTTCTGGTCTGCTTTAGGAACTTCATGTGAAATTTCACTCAAACTTTTTCAGTTGGGTCAACTGCTTCAGGACTCTCTGATGAATGTAACAAGTCTTTCCTGGCATCATTGTCAGGAATCTCATTAAACCTTTTCTTCAGTCCTTTTGTATTCAGACCACCTGGAATTTCATCTTCTTCCTTCTCCAGAGACACTGTTTCTTTTTCTGGGTTGGTAATTGATTCTTACTGGTATTTTTTAAGAAACCAAACTGTAAGCGTGAAGCCTATATAGAATAATAAATGTTTTGACATTGGTAGACTGAGCTAGCAATTGTATGAGAACTTGATAAAAATCTAGATTTTTTACATATTTGTGAACTTTCCCACTTTGTTTACCCAAAATAGGGGATCATTTTACTGCAATGGTTGTTACTTTAATATAATACCTTGTTTTTCTAGACAATAGACTACAGATCACAAAACGTACATCACAGTTGGGTGGGTCACTTGTTGCTTTAGATTTCATAGAATCATCAGATCCATTAAATGCAGATATTAATTTGAGAATCCTTGAGATGTCTCTCCTTACCTATATACAACATTTAGGTTAGTAGTATCTCCTAGTTAAAAAAAAAAAAAGATCTTTCTAAGAAACAGGACCCTTAATTTAAACTTCCTAAGTCTATACTTAAACATCTAACTAAATGGCTTTTAAATGCTGAATATGCAATAAATACCATTTCTTTGTTAAAATGCTTACATTATAAATTAAACTTTATACTTAAGCTCCTTGAAATCATGAACAAATATTAAATATAATAGGCCTCAAGTAGAAATAATTACTTATCTCAATATAAATGCATGTGGATTTGTATATGTATATATAAATCTTGAAATCCACATCCATATCTATCTCATTACTTTAATAAAAAACTGTTACCGAAATTGGTTTGATTCTGTTTCATAATGCAGTCGTTACTACCATAGATACTTACTGCTATGTTAAACATAGTTCTGAACAGTTTTTTATTTTTCATGATAAACAGTGGATGAGATTGGATTATTTCAGTCTGTAGATACACACATTAACCCTAAATTTTCAGAAACGTTTGACAAAGGTAGGAGATACAATACTCTGCATTCCACATAGGGTACTTTTGGTCCACCATGCCACGTGGAAAGCACAGGATCGCCTCAGCCTTCTAGAACTCTCTGCACGTTCTTCCTGCTTCAGACTTCTAATTACTACTTTCAACTTTCATGCTCTTGTTATTAGTGATGTACTATTATTAACAGCATTTTCCCAACCTCACCTGTCAGTTGACAAGCCAAAGGTATTAGTCAGTGCCTCTCCCCTTATAAAGCAAAATGGTATAGATCTGCCTAGAAGCTTTCAAACACAAATTCCTCGAATAGATTGACATTTTTCCGTAGTTCCTTTAATATGAATCGTTATGCTGATATGTTGCAGTTGTACACAATTATTATATCCTTACTCCATTATTAATAAAAAAGTTTTAAGGTCAAGAGGAACCCTTGCAAACTATATACATCATTACTGGTGAGCCTGTATCTTCCTTTTTTTTTTTTTTAGAGTAACAGCCTATTATCTAAAGCATAGCTAGCTGTAAATTACCAGTGACAGGGAATCCCCTGCGTTTTTAGAGTAACTTGTCCCTGTCACCAAAGCAGCAACAGGAGGACACCGGGGCTGCCTGAGGGGCTCCCCTCAGGACCAAGCGCTGCCTTCCCCGCGCCGCGGGCACGAGCAGACCCTGAACTCGAGCAGCTCCCGACGCGGCGGGAAGGAGGCTGCCCGCCCTTCCCGTCCCGTCCCAGCCCACCTCAGCCCTGGCCACACAGCGCGGACCCCGCTGCCCCGGCCGCCGCCGCCGCTCCCGCTCCCGCTCCCGTCAGGGCGCCCGCCGGTTGCCGCGGCAACCAACGGTGCCTCCCGCGCGGCTCCGAGGAGAGGCTGCGCACGCGCGCCAGGGGAGGGCGGGAAATGGCGGCTGAGACGCTGAGGGAGCCGGGGGTGCGGCTAGCCCCCCACGGCTCTCTTGGCGTGGTTTCAGGGGGCGAAAGAGGGGCTGAACCCGTAACGCGGCCCGTTAATTTAAGGCCGGGAATCATTTTGTGGGTGATTTGAGGTTCGCAGTGAGTCGGCCTGTTGGCCAACCTCTGCTCGCACACGTAACGCTTCCCCGCAGCCAAAGGTGTCCCAGCTAGAGCAGGTCCAGTCCCGGCTCGAGCAACGCCTACCCTGAAAGGGGTGAAAAAACCCGTCCTGGCAGCGGGACAGGCTAACGATTGATAATCCCGCTTGATAAAATTGTGCCCATTTTTCACTGTTTAAACTTTCAGCTACTATTGCGCCTTACTCTGCCTAGCTGGAGTATTCCATCAAATCTTTGGTTTATCGACCATATGGTTATTCGTTTAAAAAATGCTTGTTAGATGAACTACGCTAGTTGACCTAAATATCTCCTGCTTACAAAGGCTTAATTTTCAGACTCACCTTTCTTGCAGCTCTTTTTTGACTTTCTTGTTTGGTGTGACACAGGGACTGTTACTAGTGGTCCGTCTCTACAACATTAGATTTGTCCCTGCTCCTATTTTACACTTCCCCACTTCCAGACAAAAGGACTGCGCTCGCCTTCCTTGTCACAACACAGTGACAACTCGTGTGTACCCAGCTGCCAGTAGCCTGCCCAGATAGCATGGCTGGGCTCTCAGTCCTTAAAAACTCCCTTGAGATGCAGCATCTGCAGCCTTTGGGTTTGCCAGGACTGAGTTTCCAGTTTTTCCAATCAATTCCCAAGTTATTTCCATAGTGCACAGCACCTTGTGCATTAATTTGTGCCTAAGGTGTGCCTTAATTTGTAGTCACTATGGAACCCTCCATATGATCCTATCTCATGATCATCCTACAGAACTTGTAAAGATGAGCCTGTTCCAAAACATTGTTTTTTAGGAATAACGCTCAGTGAGACATTTGATGGCACTTCCATGCTGGCTGCAATAATAAAAACAACAAAGATGACTTGTTGTAAACAATTTATTAGGTAGTAATAAATAAGACTCTTAGCAGAAAGAACTATACAGCATTAAGGCATATTAATACTGTTGTTAAATATGCGACTGTGACACGCATTTTAACATTCTTCCTCTAGTTTTGTTACAAAGTGCTGTGTAGGGAAGAGTACTTCTGATACAAGTGCCACATGATAGCAAGGATGCACTATGAAGGACCTAACTGTTGCTTTATTTACCTTAAATAAAAGATAACAATCAGTGACAATTTACTGTTATTTATGCCAGTGAAGTTTAAGTAGTAAAGTATAGCTTGCTAAGAAGATTACAAATTGTCTCCTGTTCACTTTGTTTGTTTACTGCTTTAATTTCTTAAAATGTACTAACTAGTAGTAAGGTACTAGTAAAGGTACTACAAAACAGCACAGTTCCTAACACTTGTTTTAATTTTTATTTGAAAACTTACAGACAAGTGTTTTTTTTTTCTGTTTGTTTTTTACAAAATATTGCACACTGTTTTAGCATGCAGTTTACATGGAAGAAATAGTCAAGTGCACTTAAAACCCTGAAATACAACCAGAATTTTTAAGATGTGTTATGAATACTATTTTAAGGTACAAAGACGTGTTTCAGACTCCATAGGGTACCACCTTACACTTGGGACCCAACTTGTTAAGACATAGTCCTGACTCTGCAAAGCAAGAAGAATGCTTATAAACTGTATTGTTGCATTATAAACTGTAATTGTTGCATTCATTCCTGCATCCTGCACTGCTTGTAGTTTCAAGAAACTGAAATAAGTAATGAGTAGGAAAATGAGTTTAACAGAAATAACTTAGTACCTCCTATATGAGCTTTTGTTACTGCAGATGTGTTGCAATCCAGGGTAAGATTTATTAAACTTTCTGAAGACCTCTGAATAAGATTTATTTGTAAATCTGTATCTCCTCCTCCTTCATGTACAAATGTTTTATATTGCACAACAAACGTAAAAATCCAGTTTTCTTATAACAAGCATGCTAAACATTTAATATGGCTTTTGAAGATTTAAAGTATTTCCCTTTTGACATCCTCATGCAGTATTTTAGAATAAATTTGAAGTATGAGAAAGTAGAGTAAAAATAAAGCCAGCTATAACATTTGTCAGAAACCAAATAAAAAATAAGAGTTTATCAAAAGTAGTTGCTCAAAGGACTGACTGGTCTTCTAAGCATACTTTTTAACAGTATTTTAAAAATAAAGTTTGTCTACAAATACTGTAACATATACAACCTCCTTTATGTTCCACAGAAAGACACGAAAGGTAAATAGGTTAACTGAGACTTGCTTAATGGCACTGTCAGTCCCATAATCCTCTGGGAACAGAAGTTCCCAAATTCATTCTCGTCCAACAAACAAGAATCAAGAATGATTCTTTATTCATTCTCGTCCAACCAAAATTTACATTTTGCTAGCTCTGTTGGTTTACCTCAAGCTCTACAATACCTTATATGTGAAATAAAAATATTTATAAAAATAATAGATATGTTGTATAGTCTTAAAAAAAATAAACCATGCAGCTTCTGTACAAAGTTTAAAAAAAAAAAAAAGAAACAACTGTACAAATTGACTTTTCTGTTGTGTAAAACTCATGTACATGGAAGTCTTCTGTTAGGATGAGAATTGGTTTTTGCTTAGCCATAAGATGCTGTTTCATAACTTTTCCATCATTCATTTCTTTCACTAGGCATTAACTGGCCATTTAATTTCATCAGAAGCTTTATGACGAGACCCGCCTATGTAAGGGTATACAATTAAATTCTGATCAGTATTTCAGAACAATGACACAATCAATTTAAATATATGGTAAATGCAAGCATATGAAAGTAAATTAGAAGTTGCACCATTTTAGAAAAAATAACAAAAAACAAAAAGTAGGTTTTCCTTATAAATCAGAAAGTGTTTTCCAAAACATTAAATCACTTCTTCCCCTCTATCCACCTTAGTTCTTAATATATAAGAATCAAAACGCAACTACTGTCAAAGTATACAAGATATTCAAAGCTGTAGTTTTGTCACAACACATTTTAACGTGACATATTATCACTAATAACATTATCCAATCCCAAACTATGCTAGTTTTGACAGAAAAGTTACCAGCTCTAACTCTTTAATTTTTGTCATATTTGGAACTGTCCTTAGAGTCTAAGGGATTGGGCACATGCAACAGTTTCCATTACAAAAATTGTTTTCCCTAACAACTGCAGATATATTTTTTTATGTATTTTGAACCCTAAAGGTTTCATATGCTAGGAAAACAAGCAAACATTCTGAAATATTAAAAAGAGTTCTCATTTGAAAATCATTTTTGGTGGGGGCTTGGCTGGAGCTTCTTTTATACAGTACAAGGGTAAGCAATCTCAGGAAAGAAAGGACATATATCTAGTCTAGGAAAAAATAATTTAACATAAATAGAGGATGAAAAATGACTATGCTTACCTGTTTGGTATGCACAATAAAGCTCATTTTGTTTTCCAGGCTGTGTATTTGAAAACATGTATCTCCATCTCCCAGCTGCCACATAAAGCACCCATACTTTAGGCTGAGAAGTAAAGCCTACAATGAAATGTAGTAAATTCACTCAGAAAATATTCTCCATACTTACAGACTGAATTTTCCTTACTTAAGACAGGATTCTACCTCAGTGGAACAGTATGTTCCATAATCTAAACATAAGTTGTAGCTTATAAAGTAGTCAAGTAGAAAAATACAAGGCTTTCTATTAGTAGTGCCTTTGAAGACTTCAGAATGTGGGAAATCTTCACAGTCAAGTCGGATGTGAAGGGATTACTAGCACAGAGAATTTAACAGAACAAAATTAAACTTAGCAGTTTTCATTGGCAGTTCACTTAAGCTGACCTTTGTTTCCATGTTGAGGAGATGCAGCCCTTTCACATTTACTCCTACGTACACTTTGATGACTTTATGGCTGCTTGAACTTGCTTTGGTGAATATCTGTCCTGTGAAAAAAGCTGCTCCGTAAGTAGGAATTTCCCAGCAATTCTGCAAAAACATGCGCTGAAGGTGATGCATCTCTTTACTTACACCTTCACTGGTGCTGAGATTCTAGAAATAAAAGAACAATGGCAATCAATGGGTCTTCCCAAATAATTGCGTTTATTTGAAGAAAATCCACAGTTTAGTGGAATTCCCACTAAACTAGTATTCCCAAAGTGCTTTCCCAGCAACCATCCTCCTAACAGCTAAATTAAACCCTAGAGTCACAGAAATGCTCAGAGATGCCAACACAGACTGAGGCAGAAAGCAGGTGCCTGTATGAGCCTCAGAAATCTTAACCACAGACACCTAAGCACTGCAGGTCCCCACAGTTTCCAATCTCTCAGAAGTACATTGGACTTGTCAGGGATAAGCAGCTATGCACCCATCTGACACTAAATACATAAAAAACAAAAAAACCCCTAAGCATTCCTCCTCTGAGGGGTCCAAGGCATGTTTAGATGAGCAAGAACCTCCCACAAACACGGCATGGATTTTCTGTTTTTTAAACAAAAGAAGGTACAGCTTTGTTTTCTTCAGCAGAGCCCTCATTCAGAATGAGACACAATCCTGCTGTTTCTTCCTCTTCAGTAACGTGGAACAGTCACAACAAAGCCTTGTTAGAGTGCTCCCACCTCACAGTATGCTGATGAAAAGTGCCCTAAACAGAAAGGGGGGAAATAACTTTCTGAATTCTGAAACTAACAAAAATTTGTCTGGGCTACACATGAGATGAGAAGGCACAGGCACAAGAGGGAACACAAGTCTTTAGCAATTAGGGGCCGTAATTGTGGGTGCGGTGGGTGAGACCAATGGCTTTGGTTCCACACCCTGCACTACAGTTTATCTCAATTCTACAAAGCTGTTTTTAAAATGTAAAATATATGAATGTCTTTGGAACAAAGATTGCAACTCCTTTCCCCTTCTCCTGCACCCAAAAATAATGGCCTAAGAACAGAAGCCTAGAAAGCTGTGCTCACTCTTACATATTAACCGATACAAGAAAGAGTAAAGAATACCCTGCTGGGCCCTCTGCTCTACCACAGTCTTAGAATGACCATCATCATCCCCTCCTTCATCTGTATTATAAAGAACAGGAATGACCTGCTGGTTTCTGACAGAAAAGGTGTAGACACCAGGAGAAACTTAATGATTGAGTAACCTCATCTCAAAGAAAGAGGGACAAGGCCTGAAAGCATTCCCTGTGTGCCTCTGCAGAGTTTCCTGTCAGCTACCTGAAGTGATGCATGTCAGCTGGTACAATTCTCCCTCTGTCACACCTGACTGCTTCCACAATTTGTTTTGAAGTTCACAAATTTATTTTTCAGGTGTGTTTGACCCAGTTTGGAATTCACAGCCCTAAGTTAGATGTCTTTTACAGAAGCAGCCCAAGTCCACATTTAAAAGTTTTGCTACATTAACTACTCTAGTCAATGTAGCTTGTGCATCAGTAGCACTAACAGATCCCTAACATACAGGTTACATTGGCAAAAAGGACTTTGTGGATCTTTCGCTGCAAGCAGATGTGAAAATATAAGTCAGAGTAGATTTGCTACATGTCTACCTGAATTAGTAGTATCCCCCAGTGCAAAGTTAACGCTGAAGATAAATGAACAGATGACAAAATTATATTTACTTCTAAGAAACAAAACTGTAACTGTACAAGAAATAGAGCATTCCAATAACCCATTTGAAAAATTCAGAACATACACATTTCCAGCTTTATATACCAACATTTTAATTCATTAACTGACAATCAAACAGTCAAAAATATGTTTAAGACAGGTTTTTCTAGGATTTTACTACTTGTCTTACCTTGTATTCATGAAGTATCCTGTTTGTCCAATGAGGAGCTTTACTTTTCAGTTTAGTGATTGGTACTATAGATTTAAGATTTTCTTCACTACAAGAAAAACAAAGCAGAAAAAAGTTTTCCTTCATTAAACAAAGTAAGGACTAAGAATGTCTGCCAGTTTGCATCTTCAAGCCACATATACAGAGCTAGACAGTCAGCTCCCATTCTACCTTGCCTCATCAGGTGAGAAGCTATTCTGAAATCGAAGCTAAGGCTCCTAAGATCTAGTGTAATTCCCAGTTAATGGCAATGCAGTTGATACAGCTTTGTGTTAACCACTTTGTGTTGTGCGTTATGGACATGGCAGGGAGAGGAAATGCTAGCAGCAGCACACATGACTCTTACTTGATTACAGACCAGTTTGGTGATTTCCAGTTTGGAAGCCAAAATTATATACAGACAGTCACTTAAACCAGAAAATCACATACTCCGGAAAGATGACAGCTTATACGTACTCTTCCTTTCACTGCTGTATTCAGTACCACCAATGAGTAGGCCCATTCATCTCCACGTGAAAATTAGATATCATGTAACATGAAAGTGAAGCTATTTATATGAAATGCCTTTTTAAAAAGAGGCAACAAACACTAAAAGGAAGCCTCTACTACTTTGCTTTTATGCACAATTAATATAGGTTGCATCCCTTTTAAACTATATTTGTCAGTAACTGCACTACCAAGCAGAAACCCTGCACAGGACGATGTATCCAGATCAAAGATACTGCCATACAAACAGCCTGGATATATTTTTGAAATGACCAGTCTTTTGATAAACATTTATATCAACTACAAAAAAGTTCAGAATATAAATCCTTTCATCTGTTTGAAGTAGATCAAACCAATATATTTTCCAACATCTTCATTTGAATATGGATAGAAAACATATCCCAGAGCTCACAAGGCTCTTCTATCTGGCCCTAACTATCTTTTCAAGTAGTCCTGTTTCTATCGTCAAACACTTCCACTAAGCAGGATCAACTCAGAACCACACTGCTGATCTGCTCCAGTGGTGGAAAGGAGCATCTCCCTACCTAAGCAGCTGCTGGGATTCAGAGAAAGAGTAGTTTCAAATTAAACTCAGTTGCATTTAACTGCACACTCCTACAGGTGTGGGCAGTCCCACTCAAACCCAACTCTCCTTATGCTCAATCCACCAACTGTGTAACTGCAGGACAAGATGGGTGAACAGCTGAACCTACTAACCAGCCCATCCAAAAGTTTTCTGGTGAGCAAGCTCATTCATCTAGCTTACTCTGTACCGGTACGGTCTCTATACCTAACAGAAGGCAGAGAAAGGAATGTGCAAGTGCAATATTGCAGCCAGCCCTTTCAGAGGCAGCTCACACTTAAAATCAGTGTAACTGCAGCAGAAAATGCACCTGATTTACTGATGGTGGAGTACATAACCAAGAAAAGCAAGCCAACACAGCTCAGCTGATACTGTGAATGAGAGGAGATAAGAAGTATAGTAGCATCCCAGAATAGCACAGCTCTTGTTATGTGAATGAACTGGGGTGGAGATGGTGGGGGTTGGAGTGAAGGTTCACACAGTAGAGAAGTGAAATCCTGATGTGCTCAGATACTGCTGCAGAAATGTACGTGGGAGGAAAAAAACATATCCCAGAAGAACTCGGCCACAGTTCTGCAGTCAAGTGGAGAGAAGGGGAGAGAAAAGCACCAGCTGGCGCTACTTTTCTGACCAATTTAGTGTAGCATTTCACATACAAACATGAACAGAAATAACTCTCTTCATGGTCTGTCCCCCTCAAAGAGGGAGGAAAGCCAGTCCCAGAAGTTGGTCTAACTGGACATAGTAAGGAGTTCCTTTGGCGTAATCCAGTCTCAGTCCTGTCAAAACCCTTAATTCGCGTGAATACTGTTATTCATTTTTGTATTACTGTATCTCACCACAGATTTGCAGAATACAGAACCTCCACCCCTCTGCCTGGGACTGCAATAATTAAAATTAGCACATTTTTCAGACACTAACTTCTGTTAATGCTAGGAGGGTTACGTGGTTATTCTGAACTAGAGCTCAGCAATGGAGAAGAGTAATAAATAATGCCATACCTAAAATTTGAGAGTTCCACAGTAAGTGGAACTATCTAAAAATATTTAATTTAAAAACAAAATTTGAAGTTTTAAATGCACATACTTACTTTAGAAATCCCTGTTTATGTTTCTTGCTCTCATAATTTCCATAGACTATTTGTAGAAGCAGACTTGCCAGTGTGATCAGCTTGGCATCAGGTGATGTATAGAAACCTTTCAGTAAATTATATCTGGCTTCATCAAAAAGAATAAGAATAGCCAATGGATCCTCAATCTGTTAAAAAGATTTAAATAATATGATTTCTTTGTTAAAGAAAATAAGCTTAGAAACAATAAATACAATTTCTCACTGCTTCAGAGAAAGAAGACAAAGGTGTGATCCTGCTTGAAGTGTACATTTTAGTAATGCTTTGTAATAGAAAAAAAATGGCACATATATTTTCATTGACTTAACTCAAGACTTCACTGATCTAACGCATTTACAAATTAAAGGTGACTAGTGTACCATACCCAATCAAAAGGTGCACAGAAATACTGATGTCTGTGTTTTGTCCCCCCACAAATCCATTTTGAATATGTTTGAATTGGTATTGACCAATTAAATATTGGAAACACCACAGAACGAGGAAAAGAAAGAAAACAGGCCAGGTTATAATTACATGTATGACAAACAGAGACTGGGGCATATGGACTTATGATAAACCAAGCGGTTAAGAAGGTGAGAAATTAAGAGAGTCTGAATGAGTGTAGAGTAGGGATAGGAAAGAAACTAAAGACTCAAACTCTTACAAAAAGGGAAGGAGAGAAGCGATCTGGTTTAAATAAGTATGGAAATTACTACAGTCATTAAACACACTGAGTGTTGATGTTCAAGGTGTCCTGATTCTGACCATGGTTTCATGCTATCACTTCTAAGTGCAGACCTTTTTTTCTATTTCCAGTGGAAGTCTCACATCTCTTCTCAGGAAAAGCTGTGAAGTTTCCCTCTGAGGATCCAGGTTTGTCAGTTCCGTGAATATTTCAGGCCAGTCTCGAATATGCTGCAAAGGCTTGTGATATGGCTTCAGTTGGAGGCCTAGAAAATACCAAGTTTTTGTTTATAAATAAACAAAAAGAATAACCCAGTATATACATATATGGATGATTAAATGCTGTACCAAAAACAGAGTATCTGAAATTGAGGACTCGTTAACAAACATTTTTTCCATGCTTTCTAAACTGCTATATATAAAAGGTTTTGAAAATACAGATTTATTGACAAAACTCCTGGCATATATTTAATAAATGCACTAATGATGAACCTTTGTTATTTTCAGCTTCTCAAGAGTGAACTTGTATTTAAAAACTTAACGGAATACCAAGATGGACCATAAAACCACAAATAAAGGGACTCCAAAAATAAAGCAGCCATGTTAAATAAATCACAATAACAAAAAATGTTACAGACTATTGTCCCAATTATTATGGGAGAACTAAAAAGTCCAAAAGTCTGATTTTTGACGGAAAAATACAGATACAGCTTATCTTACAAACATACTTGCCATTTTTGGAGATATAAATCATAAACTTTTCAGAACATTCTTTTTTTTAAGTCTGTAAAATGTCTTACCAGGCCACAATAATTCAAATTTACGTGCTCTCGTATCTGTATGAGAGATGGGATATCAATACAGAGCTTCCAGCTACAGTCCTACTATATACTTCAATCCGTATCTTCATTTCTGCTCATTCACTTGTCCTGCCTGTCTTTGTGATCACTGTTTGGCTGTTTACTAGTAGTGAAGAACCAGCACTGTATTTGTCTCATCTTCACTGCCCTGGCTTCTACATTGTGACATGTTACATTCTATGTAAAACTTCAAAGGACCCGATAAAGTGGAACATGTTTTCACTGAGGATAATCTATTCATTCAACTTATCCCCCTTACATTCAAACACAGAAAACATTATCCATCCTACATACAGGAAAACTATGGTCTTTACAGTTGCACGCAACACACTGCAAGAAATGTATTTTATAATTAAATTATCATTAGTTGTTTGAAGGACTATATCAGAAGCTGATTCATTTTCAAACTTAGACTAAATATCTAGAGAATTACTTCATTTTAAACAAGCAATGTATCAGTGAACATTTCCCCTAAAATGCAAGGGTAGTACTTCTATGATTCGAGTGAAACATGACATATATACTTAGAAAGGCAAAAGCAGCAAGACTTAAATATTCAGACACTTCTTCCCTCCTCATGGCAGAGGGACTGGACTAGATGATCTTTAAAGCTCCCTTCCAACCCAAACCATTCTATGATTCTGTGATTCTTTTGGTTCCAGATATTACATTTAAATGAGGGTTACAGTAGCCATGTGGCATACAGCAAAGTAAAAAGGCAAATAGTATGACGCTGGGAGAAGATTAAAAAAGAATGAAGAAAAGATTTTCTGCAATATTTATAGATCAAAAAAAAGTAACAATACAACAATGCTAAAGTAGTAGAATAATGACATCAATAAATAAAAGTTTGAATGTCAGGCTTCTGTATTAACAGTACTGTCAACACAGTATCCTACCAGACCTGAATCGTGTTTTGTAAATACCATTATAATGTGTCCCATAGCTACCTTGTTGCAGCAGTACTGTTTTCCATGTGTTCTAACAAAATACAATCACAATCATCTACTCTTTTGTAGTTCTATTTATCTTTTGCTATGCAACTCAAACTACAACTATACTATACTTTTTATTTAGATTGGTAGAAAGAACTACATGCATCCCATTTCAGAAACTCTAGAAAGAAAAGTACTGCTAACATCAGGACAAGTTAGCAGTATGGACTATGACAGCAAAGGTGCCATAGAAAGGCAATCTGGAATAGCCTCATCTTCCAAGATGAAATACATTCTAGGTGCCACAGTGATAAAGAGTCAGACCTATTGGGGTTACCCAAAATGATGGCTAGAATTAAGAAGTTCTCTGTAGCTCTGAAAGCACAGTTCGGAGACATCAGGCTGTAAAGGCTGGGAGCTGATCTACTGGTGGAAAGCTTAAGCAGAGGAAATAGGAAACTGTATCTCACTCCTTATGCAAAATCACAGAATCACAAAATGGTTGAGGTTGGAAGGGACCTCTGGAGATCATCTAGTCCAACCCCCCTGCCAAGCAGGGTCACCTAGAGCACATTGCACAGGATCGCATCCAGGCGGGTTTTGAATATCTCAAGAGAAGGAGACTCCACAGCCTCTCTGGGCAACCTGTTCCAGTGCTCTGTCACCCTCACAGTAAATAAATGTTTTCTTATATCCAGCTGGAACTTCCTGTGTTTCAGTTTGAGATCTGTAGGGATCACAGAGTCTCCAGCAGGGGCAAAGCATGTTAACAGACAGCCTAGATATAAATTAATTCCTAAAAATGACTTTTAAGAAACTGATAAAGGGTATTACAGAACTGTCAGAGAGCATGTTTCCTATTTTCCTAAGAAAATACTATTTTTTTAAAGGCAAACAAAAAAAAAGTACAATAAACTCTGAAGTATAACTAACTTCTTGTTACTTACTGAGGTTCTCAGAACAGATCCAGATAGTGAAGTATTGCTGAGTTTCTTGAGACAAACGCATCCCTTCCATTATCTGCTGTACAGTAGTATTGTTTCCATGTTTCAACTCAACAGAGCGATATGACCCATCCATACGATAAATCCGTGCCTTTTCATACTACATAAAAAATTAAACATATTGTTTAGCATAAACTTTTTAAAATTCTTTCTGTTGGTGCTTGTGAAGAGGTAAAATAATTTCATCATAATTCAACAACATCCACACTGTTGAGAAAAATAACACTGCACAACTTCTTCATATTTTTGTTTATGAAAACTTATCCTGAAACAACTACCTCACTACTACTGGCGTGTTTGGAATTATTCCCACCATTAGCCTAATCTAAAAAAGTTCATTTTTCAGGAAGAAAGCACCACCCGTTACACAGACCCCACTACAATAAGAATACAATTTCACTAAGATCTTTTAGCCCTTCTATAATATTACTAATAATAAATCATTTTCCCCTTTCAGAATTCCCATAGCTTTCAATGAATTACATATGTGGGCCCAGAGTATGCCTCCTGAAAGACTTAAACTTAAATCGGATGCTTAAAGCATATACACACACAAGTCATACAAATTAATGAAACATCTTGTGTTCGTCTCCCTCACAGGTTAAATGTTTCAGCTTCTTGAATAAAAAAGTTGCAAGAATTTGTTATTTCCCTGTCTCAGATCTACTCAGTCCTCAAGAACTGAGACATCAATCCTAAAAACTTATGCAAGAAAAGATGAATGCCTTGGAAAATGACAAATGACTGAAAATGAGGCTGGAATGTAAAACATCAGTCTATTTTGACTGCAATAGATAACCATGATTCCTATTGCAGTAATTTCTGTAATTTTTGTTTTTAATTTTAATATATTAATTCAATAGCAATAAGTGATGACTCAGTATCACCTATTATGCTCTGAAATCTACTAAAAATGTGTGCATTAGTCTTTTAGAGTCATTAGGCACACAGCACCCACTTGATCAACTACATAACAACACCCTTAGAATAAAGGTGGTCAATTAATTAATTATTTTGGAATGTAAACTTTCACTCATATAGAGTGAAATGAAGTTACTTTAAAACATCTTGAAAATTTTTCAGCAGGTTTACTGTCACCTACTTACAGAGATAAAAGTTTCATCTGAAGTCAAAGGAAGGAAACAAGCACTGTTAAATCATTTGGCTAATTTTAAATAGGAATTGCATTGTAAATTTTATTTACTATCCTGGCTAGAAGTCCATTGACTGCTAAGGAAGCCTACACTGACTAACTGATGTAAAGCCTATTTTGTAGAACTCCACATTTAAGCATCTGAGTGTTCTTGTTTACCAGCACATAAGTTAGTAAGGCATAAAGAAAAATAATGGTTCTATCATCAAAAGTAGACATGAGATCAGTAGTTGATGTGGTACTCCTACAAATAAATCAAATAATCACATTTAAAGTCTTACATACCATAAATATACACAGAAAAAAATAAAGAGACAAAATGCTAGTTTGTCAATACTTAAACTAACAATTTAAGTATACTGTACATTTCCAGTAACAGCTACAAGTGGGCCTAGCTCTTCTACAAGTCTATGTGTAAATTAAACTTTAAACTATTTAGAAAATAAATGCATACAGGTTTATTTATGGCTTCCTTCAGCAGTTTTGCAGTTTCTTCCCATTCATTTTGTTTGTTCTCTTCACAGACATTCAATGGAGATCTTCCTTGTTGATCAGTAATGTGCTACAGACAAACAGAAACACAGGTAATACATTGTTTTGACTGGAGATAGGTAAATATTTACACATTTTCGAGATAATTAAGATCCTTGATCCTAGGGTTCAAACATTTAATTGATATACAACAGGAAAAGCAGAAGCAATGAAAAATATTTAACCTTTTTTTTGGCAATCTCTCAATGGGATCACAGTGTTTACACATTGTGAACTGGACTCAAAGTATTTCACATGCACAAGCTAGAAACTGATGTTAAACTGCTATTTTTATACATAAACAGAACTTACTCTGTCAATTTCTGGATGATTCAGTAGAATTTGTACTATTTCAGCATGCCCACCCCCAGCAGCAAAATGCAGAGGAGAGCTAAGTTGGCCGTTCAAAAGGTTTGGATTGCATTTCCCTTTCTCCAACAGCATCCGAGTGGCTTCAACTTTTCCATACCTGCAGAGAGATTAAAAACAGAACAGACACAACAAGTGTAAACTAAAAGCTTTTTCAGATACTCCTAAATATGAAAAAGTACTTTGCCATGCTCAAGAGTTTTTAGCTCTGAAATGACACCAAAGACAGTGGAACATTAATAAGTTTCTGGAAACTAGTATAAGTTCTACACTTATTTAGTACTGGCTAGTAACTGTTTATTGGATCCATTATGGACACACACAACCTTGCTTAAGTTTGTGTAGCTGTAGCAATTCAGTCATGGCAAAACAGGGCTCAGCCTTGCCTGCAAAAAAATCAGTGTGAGAATCACAGTAAAGCTTCTGACTGTCATGCAGATGGCCCCTGAGGACACCTAAGCCTCACACTGGTAATTGGTAAATCTGGTGTATAATGTTCATGTAAACTTTCTGAGAAACACTCAAAGTTTTTTTTTTTTAAACAACCAAACTTGATTTTCACATCAGACACTATTATGAATACAAAAGACTAACTTGCTTAAAGACAAAACAAAAGCATTTTTAACAAGAACTGACAAAAGCTCCAAAGGACTTATAGATTAAAATCATCACGGAATTATAGAATCAGACAAGTTGGCATCTGGAGATCACCTAGTTCAGCTTCCTGCTCAAAGCATGACCATCACCGACACTTGCTCAGCTCAACTATTGCTGTATAAAACTGCTCACAGCCTTTAACCAATAAAGACTGCAAAAGTTACCACACTAAACTAGACCCAGTGTCTCCAACAGCCACAAAAACAGGTGTTTCAGGACAGGTATATGGACAGATATAAAAGGCAATAGATAAATGTTTGATGATACGGTATCCATACCTGGTCTCTGAAACCATTCAGATAGCAATTATCTCAAAACCTGAAGCAATATTTCTCTTCAAAAGGTTAACACTAATATATATTAGAGTCAAAATATAAAAAGTCTAGATTTTTTTTCTCATTTTTGAGTCTGTATGATGAATTACATAAATGCTTAGAGCTAAAGAATTGTGACAGGAAGAATACATTTGATCAGCAAAAATACATTGAGTTGACTCACCAGCATGCGTAATGGATAGGTGCCCAGTGGTCACTGTCTAACTGATTAACAGAAAACTTTTTATCCAGAAGGTGGCTTAGTAAATCAGAGTCGCCTTCGCAAGCACTGCGATGAAGAGGGAAATCATCTACCCACTGGTGTTCCCTACGAATTTAAAGGGGAAGCAGGAGGAGAACACAGTTCAGAGATATTTCAGTAGTTAAGAACATCAACTTTTTAAAATGACTAACTCAGGACTAACTTTAGATCTACATGAATAATAAAGATGAAGCTCATGCAGCTAAAATGTGTCAATATTTGTACAACTAGTATTTTAGTCATGCAGTAGCCAAGCTGCAGCTGTATTCATTATGCTAAGAAATGCTTCCCTAAATTCCATTTGTAATTTAAAACTTCCTTGATCTGTCCTTTAATTGTTGTTGTTTAAGTACTTAGAGACTTCAAATAGATTTTTTTTAAATAGGCATTTGTACAGCGAAGCCCTAAAGTAAAGAGAATATCATTCTGAATCTACCAAGTACTACTGTAATTTAACAAAATATCTATTAGCGAAAAAGAAATGTATCATAATACTTGTCCTCTGTGACACTGCTCATGCTACGTTGCCACTTTTCTCTTTTAGGAATCTGAATTTTTGAATAGTCTGGGGCTCCAAGGCCAAAGTACGGATTTATTACCACTTTGTCAACCTGTGAAGACATAATTTAAACACAACTGAAAAAAAAAAAAATCTTACTGAGATTTGACTAAACAATCCCCCATCCAGCCCAAGTATTCTCTTGGAACCAAAGTTATCACAGTAACATTTTATAGCTAAAGAGATCCATGTTCAAGCATGTGGATTTTAAAATCTATTTGGCAGTAAGTGTGCAATAAAGAAATATGATTATATTAAAACATAAAGCATGCTCATATAAAATAAATGAATGAGCTGTAAAATGCAAATGCATGTACATTTCACAAGTATAAAATGAAAATATGATTCTTACCCTATTGGTATATTGAAGGTCAGACCCAAACAAAGGATTGTAGATACACATATCTGCTTTCTCCAATGCCAGCATTTTACTCTTTATTTCCAGGGCAGTATAACCCATGTGTAATGAGCTCTCTGTTTGACCAGGTTCTATAGCATAGGCAGGGTTTATTACATTTGTTTTAATTCTCTCAAGAGGAGATGGTCTAAATAAAGCTGGGATGGAATGAGACTGGGTATGCCGTTCATCCAACCACCTGCAGAAGAGAATGAGCAAGCAATTAATTTTCAGGTAGAAAAGGACTATTTTGGTCATGCCTGTCCATTATTTTGTTTGATAACCACACATTTTAATTAAAAAATAATAATTTAATTATAATGTGCACAGACAGTTTTATCGCACTAAATTAATCCCCAAACACGATTTTTTTAACAGAATGTAGTTAAGCAAACGTGCTTGCTCAAACACATTTCCTGCGGATGCAACCTCTCAAAGAAAAGGAAATTAAAATCTATGGTAAAAGTGACTATAGTTATAGCCAAAAACTTAACCACACCAAAATGTTACTGTTTCATTTCATTTACTTTCAGTTTATCAGTGTTACTACTCTCAACACACAAATTTTGCAACTTAAAGCAGTTTGTTTAAGGGTGACCTTAAGTTTCAGTATCTGTGCAGACTTAAGCCTTCCAACTTTGGGAGAAGCCAGAACAGGAAGGTCCTCTGATAGCTACCAATTCTCTTTCACATAGGCTAACACCTGCTTTTTCACAAAGCTGTGCTGAAGATTATTCTGTTTTAAGTGGTCTCCTCCTGACAATATAGAAGGCTTTTAGGGCCCTCCTATCTGAGCTCCTACCTGATCCTCCTATGTGAGAGGACAAAGTCAGCACTGTACACCTGCTGCCTTTTTTCCTGCCACGTACGCAATATCACACAGGGCTCAAGGAATATTCATCTTAAGACAACTGTATTTTCATTTAATTGCTAAATTATTTTAGTGTCATGTTGAACAGGGCACATTTTAACTATGGGTCTAAAGCCAGATTTGTGGTTAGGTTTCCACACATATTTTCTCAAAAGCTTGAAATAAACACATACTTTGCTAGAATACAATAAATTCTTTTTAATGATTTATCCTGGAAAGGTAGAAGAAAGAAGTACATGCTTTGGAAGGAAAGATCCACTGACAGATCATTTGCAGCTTGCCTGTCCCAGAACCACATCCAAGAATGTGGCTTGCAGTTCAGAGCATATTCTTAGGCCTGGATTTTTAAGTCCTAGATCCAATCTATCATGTGCTGCAAAAGCTGTGTTCCCTTCACTTACTCATAGTCCAGCTGTGAGGAAGGACTTTAAAACTGTGGTCATTGTGCACTAAACACCCTCTTGCCTGTCTGAGGGTATTTTCAGGTAATTTCTCTAAACAGTTGATAGATTAATTAATATGGTGGTTTGAACCTTTCAAAAGTGTTGCTTCAGACTACCTACATAGAGAATAACCAATATAAACTCTTTTCTATTATATTTCCAAGGTTTCTCTCACAGCTGTAAGGCTGGTTACACGCTTTAAGTAGAGCTTAGAATCTGAAGGCATTCATTAACTAGCAAAAAAAAAAATCTGGCATAATGGTATACATGGAAATATTAATTAACTGCAAAAACTCTACACAAAGAACCCTTTTAGGCAGTAGCCTGTAACTTAGGTTTTTTGCATTAGCCAAGAGTTTCACCTGATTTCATTTTTGTGTGGCAGAAAAAGGTTCTCATAAACATAGCGTTTTCCTATTCCTGAAGAGAAAGGCCTCATTAACCTACAGTTCAACAGACTTACTCCTGCAAATAAGTTCATACATAAGTATGTCTGGTATTTCTTTGTTAATGGTACATAAAAAGGTCAAAAATGTTCACTTTTCAAACTACTATAAATCTGGCTAAACATCTAACCACCTTTCTGAAAGTTAATTCCCTGCTGCAAAAAAACTTGTATGGCTGGGAGAGATGCACTTCAGCGTTTGTAAAGGCAAATCTAAATGGTATAAAATTAACAGGATATTTTTACTACACTCTCACAAACACTCTTATTGATAACATTTCTGTCACTTATAGAAGATTAAACATTAGTATTTTATATGATTTTATAAAACATTCACTGTAAGCAAGGACTTCCAAGAAGCCCCTTGATCTAAACAAGCACACCATTTCTCAGTTTATAAAAACATTTTAAAAAAGATTTAGAAATTTGTTGTCATGGTTTTAGATTCTGATAAACACGAAGAAAGTGACATGATATCACTATGATTTTCTTCTTAATCACGAGAATGATATAAAATTTATTTGCTACATCTTCAAATTTTCTTATTTTCTATATTATTGTACTTTTATTTATGGCATTTCTTACTTATCCAAGGCAATTAACATTCTTGCAGTAAGTGTAGCAAAATGGGTGCTGGATTCACTGCAGACCCTCATGATGTCTTGTAAACAGTAGAACACAGGGCATCCCGGACTGTATGCATATTTTGTATTATCTAAAAAGGAAACACACTCTGAAGACACATCAAAGGAAAGAATCTCATTTTCCCTTCTGCATCTTTTGTAGTTACATGTTCCCAACCAATTGAGAGTAGCTGAACTTTTTCCATGCGATAACTCATAGAAATTACATAAAATCCTAACGTAACAATTCACAACTCAAGAGACTAGCCTTAAAAACCTTAACATGTTCAGTTACTATTCCATCACTGTGATCAGCTTCATCCAAGGAATTAATATTAAATGTATACTGTTGCCAGAAAAAAAGAATAGGACCTAGGAACTAAAGAGGTGTTTACTGCTATTGGTAACTCCACAACGGCATTTATTTATTTGATAGTTTTTATCCTTAAGGCCTACCATAAAGACAAAAAGGAGTTTCACCAAAAGTACACAGACATTTATTTCAGGCTTGTTTTTAAAAACTTTCCTGACAAGCAGTTTACTTAGTCTTCTAAAGACCTTACTCACCATTCCTTATGAAACAAAACTGTTTACAGACTTCACTAAGCATTCTTCTCTGAGTAAACAACACTGAACTGAATAGTCTGGATGTCTTACTTACAATTGCATTCAGTAAATTTTATAGGAGTTGATTATATTTCAAAACATATGCATTAAGTGAATAAATACAGCTTAAATCAGAAGTGTGCTATAGTTACAGAAACAAATGCAATCCATCAAAAAGTTTCCCATACTTTGAAGTAACATTTTCAGGTTTTAAAGCATTCAGACAGAGGTTTCCACCCAAATCTAACTTTTTACTGTTTAAATACAAAACAGACATACAGCATATTCATAAAAATTCTTAAATCCTCAACTGAACTTCCACTAAAACAAATGCAACTTCAAAAATTATGTTTAGCGTTACCTTTCACAACAGTTGGAACAATGTAAAGTGATGCCTCCTGGCCTGCCTTCTCTCCATCAAGAGGAAACTTCTTCATTAACACTACCCGCTTCCCTAGCACAGTATTTAAAAAAAAAAAAAAAAAATTAATTAACCAACAAAACAAAATAATCCAGAGTTGGCTAACAGAATGCCTACCAGACTCATCCTTCCTAATTTCTAGGAAGGAAAACTGCTAATTATTAGCTATAGTCTAAAGTGAGCCAAGAAAATCTAAATAAATACACAAAATAAAGAACATAAATATGTATATACTCATTAGCCTGAAAAATGACAGGACTGTACACCTTTTTTCACAGTAACTTTTCTGTGCCCCTGCTTATTCAGGCAGCATTCACCCCCAAAACCACCTATCTTTAAGTTAAACAAAATTCTTTCTGAAATGGGAAAGTGCAGCTGCATGCAATATTTCATGTTAGAGTGATTCATGTAGTGGTAGTACAATATTTTCCATGTTATCCTCCCTTCCTCCCTTATAGAATCTAACATTTTGTTTGCTTTTCTGACCGCAGTCACGTTTTTTAGCAAAGGCTACACTAAACTGTGCATATTAATGCTTGGGTCCTGAGTCAATTTAGAACTGTCCAAACTGTGTACAAAACTGTTTTTACCTTTGCTAGGCATTCCTCAATGTGTATTAATGCTATTAAGTTATTTCATGTTTCCTGCTCCTCTAGCTTTGTTAAGACTATCCAACTCCAGTTATTGCCACCTACAACATTTTACCATGCAACCAGCTATTCCTTTTCCAAACCATTAGCACTATACTGTCTTGTCTGCACTGACAACCTTCCCAGCATAACCTTACTTACAAAACAGAGATGAGGTACACAGCAAAAAAAAGTGCTTTAGTCAGTACAGTTTATACCAATCTGGAAATTAAATAAGCTGACTACACCGATCTTTGTCAGCACAAATGCGAGGTCACTTGCTGGACCAGCTATGTCACAGTAACAAAAAAGAAAATGTACTAATCAACTTATATCTGTAAGTGATACAGTTATGCTACACGTATTTTCATGTAGATACTCCATCTCCTATACAATGCTGGCATCAGAACAGACTAAGGTTAAAAAAGCTACTTCAACCTGCTTTGCCTGACATTTAGCTATAAATCTCAATTAGACGTGAGGAATTAGAACAAACAGGCAAAGTTTCACTTAAGAATCTTTTAGTAAGCATTTTATGGACTTGGAAAGTAAAGGGAAACGAGGGTAAATTAAAGGTTTTAGCTGTGCGGTGTTTTTGATGAAACTCAAAGCATACCTTCTTTTTTAAACTAATTTCATGTTCTTGGACAATCTCCCCATGTCCATTTAAATTTTAAACTATTTTATACAGCTATCAAAAATAAATCAGATTAGAATATTTTTACCTTTAATACCCTGATTGGCTGGTGAAATTGGTTTGGTGGCTTCTAATACATAATCCAAGATGCTCTGGGTTATCTCAGTGCTTCCCTGCAGTTTAGTTTCCAATAAAACTTTCTTTCTTTTTTTCTTTTGACCTTCAATGGGAACTTCAAGCAACAAAATCTTTCAAACAATAATGAAACAAAAGAAGTTTAAGCATAACTTGGACAAGTATCGAACAACTTTTTTTTTTTATTCATCATACCACAGTAAAAGCAGTAACCTAATTCATGAAGTATTGAATCTGGTGGAGCAGGATAGTGAAGTCAGAATGACCTCCATAACAGTAAGGTTAAAGATAGAAAGACAAGGCTGCACCCTTGTACTGAGCAGCCCACAGAGCAAAAGGCCCCGATATGAAATGAAACACAAGGAAATTACACAACTGTAAAGTGTTCAATGTGTGCAATAAACAGCAGGTATATGACATACATTTATGTTATTTAAGCAATCTTACTGACAGATTTGATTTTATGTTGTACTCATATATTTATTATTACATGTTCTTTTTAAAATGTTAATAAAGAAAAAAATCTTAAAATAGTTTTACTTCATAGGATTTAGCTCGATATTCCCGAGAATTCAGGCTAGCAGTATTTTTTGGACGAATCACTGCAACATACGCATCCCCAGTGTTTTCTGGGTTTCCCATCTCTCCTTCTTTTGTTTTAATTTTATCCCTGGAAATAACGAATAAACAGGAAGTGAAGTTTCAGTTGAAAAATAAAAATAAAAATAAATCCAACAGCACACTAAACTCCAGGATGCAGTAATTATGTCCACTGATTCTTTGTGTTATTCATTTATTATTTGTTATCTCTTTAGCTGGAGAAATACCAATTGTTGCTACAATTCTGCTTACTTTTCACGAAGTAATAACATAGACAAAAATAAGAGAATGGGGAAAATCTTACATTACATAGATTTAATATGAATAATCTTGTTCTCTAAACTACTATTACAATAAAGATATTTTTTCCAATTTGTAAATAACTTCCCATTTTGCAAGCCAGACATAAGGCCAAAGAATTTCAGGACATTGAAAACGGAAACAATTTTAAAGTTATAAACATGGCAATTCACAAAAGGTGCTATTACAAAGTACTGTATTTCTATCAGTTACGCGGGGATTTCAGGAAAAAACCTTGTACCCTTTCCTTTTATTTCTTCCCATAAGAAGTAAAACGGTCTTGCACACAGCCCAAGTAACAGAGCTGATAAAAATAAGTTATAATATGGATTTAATTTTTTTTCTTTACTTCAGCGGGATTGTAAGCTGAGCCATAATTCAAACAGCTTCTGGTAGCAATACATCTTCAGTTTTTGCAAAAAGTGGACAGAGGTCTCTAATTTTATTTAATACAAAATTTTGCTTGCGCTTCAGTTCAACCTAAAGTGATTGGGAAAGCCTCTTAAGGCTAACTAAATTACTTCATATTTCAGATTCAAGAGACTGTCATGTCTGGCCATTAGCACCTTCCAGATGATCATTTTCTTCATTTGCAAATGACCCTCTTTTCATTCCACATGCTATTTGCAGAGTAATCCTTCCACAAAGATTTATATCATTACTGTTTATATCTTCTTCACCTTTTCTAGGAGAAACAGAGGTCTTCAGATTCCCATGCCTTTAGTCCAATATTTTTGCTGGGATCAGACTACCTGAAAATATATTAAAAACATACATAAATAACAGCATGAAGACTTTCACCTTCAGTGACAACTGCATTAGTTTGATGATGACATGGTGGCACTTTAAGAGTATATCAGGATAGAAGCATCTAAGTATGGATTGGCATTGCAGTAGCATCTAGAAGCATCAAATAAGCAACGCACTAAAGGAACAAGAAACACCCATCCCTTACAGGCAGCTGGGAAAGGCACGGTGTCTGGGTTTCCTTACACGTGCTGGGGTATTCCGGGTTTGGGTTATAGGTGTGTGGAGAGGGAACCTGCGCAAGGGCTGGGCCACCTGGGTGGCTGGTGTGTGGGTGACGGGCAGACTCTCTCTCAGGGAGGCTGCTCTGTGACAATTTTGGGAAACGAATAGCTCCAAGAGGTGCCACGTTACTTCAGAAAACAAAAACGGAGGTTGAAAAAGGAAGATGTGACAATAAAAATGACCACTTTCAGAAGACACCACCAGTGACCTGATCCTAACCAGATCCAGACGGCTGTAACGCGTACACGTCCCAGCAGATGCAGGCTCTAAAGGATGTGCTTCAACCAGATCCCTCCGGAGCTGCTGGCCCTTCCCGGCTCCCTCACACCCTGCCAAGGCTGAAGGTTTCGCTCCTTTGTCCTCTCAAAGGACGAGGCCCGACGTGCATCCCAGAGGTGGTTTCTACCGAGATACAGAAAGGTGACCAAAGCTGCACTTCCTCTCCCACACGAAGTAAGTACGCGGTGTACGACGGGATCACTACTCTTCGCTGTATCTTCCAGTTACCTCTCGTTTGGCTTCCGAAGCACGGATTTAGCACCCAGCTCTGTCACACAAACGTGCTCGTCGCCTTTCCTGAGGTGCGGAGCCGCTGCCCGGCGGCACCGTCCCCCCGCAGCAGCCGCACCCCCCG